>CAJQZJ010031900.1:156401-218647 GCA_907164525.1 Lophiomys imhausi | reverse complement strand
CACACACACACACACACACACACACACACACACACACACACACACACGGCCAGTAATCTATGCAGGCTGTGTAAATAAACCAACCCCTGAAAACTCATTGGGTGACCCTATAATTAACCCTGAACAAACTAACTGAATAATGTTTATCATTTTCTCAGAGTAGAAAGAGCTTTTCTTTGCAAATGATAAGTTAGTAAGTACATAGCAATAGCTGAGTAGAAATCATATCATGCTGATTGGTAAATGCCAAATCACATGCCTACAGGGGACATACAGAGTATGTGTGTGCTATCAACTAATGCTATTCCTATAACTTAATGTACAAGACAGCATGCATGATTTCTAAATTCTACAAAACTTACACCAAAAACACCACTCTTGTTTGTAATTGTGAATGGTACATAAGTTATGTTGGCACCCACAAAGTAATGTTTTCAAGTCTTTAAGGGACTTCCTAAATAATCATTTATCAAATGATTTTAAGGCTAGTCAGACTCCATTTGATATATTCAGTAATTCTTTAGGCACTGGTACAGTTGCATAAAAATTAACTGCCAACTTTATTCACAAAGTAGAGTTAATAAAGGTATTGTTTTCCATATCGCTAAAGCTTGAGGAAAGTAAGCCCTGAAAAAAATCAATTTCCAGGGAATTGCACTGCCTTGGATTGGGCAGAAAATGGATGGAGTTCTTAATTCAATATCACTCGGAAAATAATAGTTTGCTTTTGGACCATTATTATAGTAAAGCTTTAAATATTTGCTCTGTTCTAAACTCCTACCAGCTGACTAAAGCAAGGGCTTCATTTATCAAGGGAAACAGTTTTCTTCTATACGTTTCTGCAGTTGAAGCTTCAGAGGACTGTGATAATTAAGTGTGTGGGGCAAGCAAAAGCGACAGCTTCTTTGCCGAGCCATTTTGCCAGATCCTGAAAGAGTATCGACAGACTCGTGTGGACGGGTCAATTCAGCACCAGATTTAATTGCTGTACAACCTGATTGATGCAATTTACAATCGGCTAATTGCTATATTTAAGGTCAGTGGAAAAAATACTGGCAGACAAGTCAGAAAAATTGCCAACTGCTTCTCTATTTGAGGAAAATTCTGTTCTCCATGACCTTTAAACTACTAATGTAATAAAATGATATTTTACCCTGTAGAAAAGATGTGGCATGAAGGAAAGAAAGCCACATTACTCTGGACTTAAATGGCACCTTTCCAGCAGCATTAAGAACAGCAGCCCAGGAAGTGACCTGAGATGCTAAGCTAGCAGGCCTGCCACTTGCTTCGCTTTGATTGATGAAGGGTTCATAAACAGCAGTGTCTACTGGCAGGTACGAACTGCTACCAAGCCAATTCCCTAAGAGCATTCCTCCAGGTAATCTAAACATGCCTCCAACAAACTAATTTGCACCATTAACTTGCCTAACAAGATACATTCTCACTGTGGCTCCAAGTAAATTTCTAGGAGAGAGAAATTTCACTTGGTCAAGTCCACAAATTCTGAATTGGTGGCACAGAGATAAAGGGGCAGTAGAATGCAGGTATATAACATAGAGGGTCTGGGTTGTGGGAGGACTAACATTTGTGATCGAGTCCTCCCCACAGGCAAAGGGCAAGCTATGGGTGTCTCTGACCATTCACACCCACAATCACAGCAATACTCACAAAAGATGAATGACCAGTACTCCCACATGTCAACCTCATTAGGAACAAAGGCTTACATCATCAGAGGAGGGGCTTAGAGCCTTGTGAGGAAGTCGAGGTCAGGCAAAGCCTGTTGTTGCATGTATACATTGAATGCATGCTAAAAATTAATATGAAATTAAGGAATCCCCAGGTAATGAGGAAGATTATACAAGATCATAAACATAGAAGTGGTTCTAAATTGTAGGTTCTAAATTGTTACTTTAAAAGACTACATCCATAAGAAATGATCAAACAGTCTATGCTGTTTCAAGGTATGCAGGCCTTTGTTTATACACACATACTTTATTTATACACACATATAAATAAAATTGCTAGGCATGGTGGCACACTCCTTTAGTCCCAGCACTAGGGAGGCAGAGGGAAGAGGATCACTGTGAGTTTGAGGCCATCCTGGTCTACAGAGTGAGTCAGAGGCTACCCAGCGCTATATGATAAGACCCTGTCTCAATAAATAATTTAATAATTATGTACATATCTCTATCAGATTCCTCTTGTGTTTACTTATGAGTTTTCTATGTTTTTATAGCATATAAATATTTCTCATGTTTTTTTAAAGCGTGGGCTTCATTTGGTTGTTTTATGAGACAGGGTCTTGAAGTCCTAGGGTCAAGTGATTTTATTTTTTCCTGGTGTCAAGTCTCCTGAGTTTGGGGCTACAGGAATGTGGCTGTCATATCATACCATACCGTAAAAACAAAATCCATTGAAGCAGAGCTCATGAGCCAAATTTAAAAAAAACATCTTGAGGATTTCATATATGATATAAAAGTATAAAAATAAGCTAATAGCATTTTTGCTGTTATAACTAGATAAGCACATTAAAGTTTTCTAACATCAATCTAAACATCAACTTTTCAAAATGAAGCACAGGGATTGTGTTTACTAGGAAATGGCTGTAGGATTTATAAGCCTATAGAGTAATTCATGTGACTATAATAGTTAGGATCAAGTATCATAAAACACAGTTTTATATCATTTTAAGACCATTTAACCCCATTCATTATATAAACTGCCAATGAGTACTCTAGTTCAGCGTTAGCTATCAGTATTTGTGCAGAGTGGGGACACGCTTTCTGCCAATGGCTACTGAGCAACAGAGAGGCAAACCACTGACCAAAAGGCAATTTTCAAAATAAATTTCATTTATTTCTAAGAAACAAAACATGTAGCTCAAGTGCTAGGGAGAAAGCTGACTGGCAAAATGCTTGCTATGTAAGCATGTGGACTTGAGTTCATATCACAGCACCCACACAAAAATGGGGCATAGGGGCATACACCTGCAGCCCCAGAGCTGGAGGGGGGGGGCGGTGGATCCCCAGTTTGCTAGCCAGCAAGCTAACCAAAATAGCAAGCTCTTGGTTCAGTGAAAGACTGTCTCATAAAATAAAATGAACAGCAATAGAAGAAGACACTTAAGGTCAACCTTTGACCTCCATATGTGCTCATATATGCATGTACTACTATTAACACACACAGGCGTGCATGCATGGGCACACACACATCCCACATAGATTTTCAAACTGTAAAGATGTGAGGTTTTTTTTTTAACTCAATAAAGATGTCAGCTTTTAACTATAGTTGATTTTCCTTGTTTTAACTTTAAAATGCAAATAAGAAGCCAAATAACAGATGTGAGGGGAGAGGAAGGAGAGCCCAGGAGTTACAATGCTGCGTCTCCACAAGCAAGGGAGCAAGTGACTGGCAGTACCTCCATTCTGCTTAAAAGACAAACAGGGGCCAAGAAAGCAGCAGGGACAGCAGCCTGAGGCTGGCTGTGTCTGGCAGGAAGAGGGGCTCTGCAGTTCTGATGTACACCCACCTCCTCTCTGCCTTAGCCATCACAAGGGAGCTAAGGGCACGTTTACAACTGGAGACTTAAACGCTGGTGCTGACTGGTTTTGAAAGATAGTTTCTACAGCAGATTCCGAGCCTACCCAGGTTTGGGATTTTTTTTTCTAAAGGCTCTGAAGTTCTGGAAGCAACAAAGGTGTGGCAGGAAAGAGACTGGCTACAGTGACTTCCAGGGGCACTTGACCTGGATCAACCAGGAGGAGGAAATATAGTCACTCTTGACACAAAACCAAGAAAGGAAAGGAAGAGAAACCACTTCAAAGACACAGAGGTAAAAGTGATAGGTCTGTGGAGTGACAACTGGCTGTTTTATAAAATCCTCTGAATTGACCCTCTGGGCTCTTTCCAATCACTTTCAAACCTAGGGCCAACACTAGACAGACAACACCATGTTGGACTCTGAGTGGGGAAAACCTACTCCAAAATACCACATCAAGAGTCACAGCTCTCAAAAAAACAGACCCAAGATATCTCTCGATTTATTTATTAACCTGGAAAACTGGAATCTTCCACCATAAAGCCATAACAGGAAAACAACAGCTCCATCTCAAAGACTAAAGGTAAACTTTTAAGTGGTTCTTGATTTAACATATTAATGGGGACAATGAAATGGAATTTAACTATGGATTAGCAAAGAATATGTTCTTTGTTTATTGTCTGCTTGTGTTAAAGAGAATAAGTATGTATCGCTTATAAATCATTAAAATAAAAAATGCTCAATTAATCCTATTTTATATGTAAAGGTCTGACAGAACCGAGTTCTAGCACAAGACCTTTGCTTCACAAATCGAAGCAATAATGATTTCAGACGGTGTCACACTCTATGAGCAGACAATTGGAGAGATTTAGTAAATCCCACTTTATAGAGCAGAGACTAATCGGAAAATACAAGCCAGTCAAATGTTTCTTATGAACTGTTGACACTCTATCAATGTTGAATCAATTGGTGGCATTTACTCTGAGTGACAGAAAAGAAATAAATATTTATATCACATAACCTATATCAATGAACCCAGGCAGAAAGCTATTTCTAACCTGTCAATATTTGATTATCTTGAAGAATCATGTCCCTTTCTGTTAATGATTAATATGAACTCCTTATGAAATCTAAGTGGAGGCCAGTGGGAAGGCAAATCATTATTAATGCTTGAGAGCTTAAACCACTAAAATAAAAGTACATTCAAGTGTTCAAGTGTGGCTAAGTGTGACTTACATCTTCCACATCAGATGGTGTCAGTGTTCGGCCCTGAGATTTACAGATGCCCACGCCGTGCGCACCGCTTCCCCGCAATGCCGTCTCACCCCCAGCTACTCCACAGCTCCAATGGAGGGAGTGGGACAAGCAGGCATTTAAAGCGTAAGGAAGAGCAATACCTTTGTCTCTCATTATTTATTTATTTACTTATTTATTTTTGAGTAAAGTAAACATAAGATAAGCTTATCCTTAAAAACAGAAAGAAACTGCCATACTGTTTACGTTAGCAAATTCCCAAGAGAAAGACAGAAACAATATTTAAGTGTCAAAAACCACTGCAGTGCCGAGACCCACTGCAGTGCCGAGACCCACTGCAGTGTCGATACCCACTGCAGAGACCTTCATAACTGACACGCTATGATATTTGTGGGGCTGTGTTTGTCAAAACATGAGGGGCATTTCAGAATGTTGACGTGTGTGTGTGTGTGTGTGTGTGTGTGCACACACACACGCGCAAGTGCATGAGTGAAGTGTTTTTCAGTTTTGGAAGAAGACTGTGTGACAGGCTGTTCTCCGCTGCTTCGGTGAATAAATGCACTTGAAAGTTCTTAATTTGTGTCTATTTTGCGACATACTTTCCAGCTGAAAAGCACGAGGGACTTGTACACAAACTGTAATTAGTAACTAGAATGCAGGCACTCTGAAGATACACAAACAGTCTGCGCTCAGCATTTCGGCTTTTGTTCTTCCGGGTTCTGCACAATGCCAGGCACAGGGGATACAGGTGCAGACCTTGGTCTAAACAAATCTTTGGATGCTTCAAGGTAAAAGCCGTAGGTAAGGTAAATGCTATCTAACATCTGGAGGCTGAGAGAACAGCACCATGTGCGAGGAGCTCACTTTGACCCCTAGTAAGCACAGTCTCTCACAGACCTTCAGACTACCAACATTAGACATGCATACAATGCCACGCCAAATTCTCCTCCACTGTTCGTGGAACATTGAAGGACTAGGGTTCAAGCAAGCTAGCTGACAGGCTGTCAGATCCAGATCAACTTAATTTTTTGTAACTATTCAAAAGATTGTGTGCCAAACCTCCAGAAGTACTTCCACACGTCCTGTTTTAGGACTTGAGGCTAAATGTTACAGGTGCTATTAAAGGACAAGCATGAGGACCCATCTTTGTCCTCTTGACATGCTCCACGACAAGTCTTTGATTCATGAAATGCCAACAAGGCTTGGAGAGGTCGGCATGTGAAGGCACTGAATAAGCATCTGAGATAATTAAGATCTCAGCCTTCGAAACATGGACGGAAGTGAACAGCAGTTAAGAAAATCGATAAGAGTCTTTTATTTGCAGTGACACAGATGTCTCGGTCAATAGAGCCTAATAGGCAGGCTTGATCAGAATGGACAGGCACTGCCTTGCAAGGCTATCAAAGGGTTTCACTGTAACAAACATTAAAACGCATTTATGTTGCTACTGAGGAATCATAGCCCCTGTAGGTAGCTTCATTTACCAGTGAGTGTTTAAAAGCTCTATACTATTTCAGAAGTGTCCATTTACTTGAATCAAAATTAGTGAAAAATAAGTGGCTTGCAGGCCTGTCTGTCCTTTCCTGGCTGTGTTAGGTCATTCAGTTTTAGATGGCCCGTCGACAAGACAAACCAAGGTTCCCTGAAGCCCAAGGACTCATGTCCCATGGTCTGCCCTACCTGGATTCAGTCCCTACAAAAGCCAATGTTGGTCTCTGGACAAAAGAGCCACAGCTGGAAAGTAACAGTTTTCCCTTTGTCCCCAAAGATAATGAAAGAAACAGTCACTTCAAAACACAGGACCCTGTCAACAACCAACGGGTTGACGACTTGTTCAGAACTGATTAACTTTTTTTAAACTGAGACGGCAGTGTGGTGCGTGCACAGTGCCTCAATCTGCTGGGAGTGAAATCCATTAGCTCAGGTTGCAAAACATGCTGCAGATTGTTCTGCCAATCAAATTAGGCTTTGGCATTCACTTATGACAAGAAGAAATGTGCAGACTCTTCATCATTTAACACTCACTATGGCCACACTCTGGACAGTACCAGAGCACTATTCCGAAGTTCAGTGTGCAACAATACCTACCTGGCCATTGGCCAGTATCTTCCTCAGTTCAGCTGAGGACTTCTTCAAGCTGCAAAGAAAACATGCCGTCAGTGGTAAGGTCAGCAGCGTCTTTCAACGCCACTAAAAATCCCAGACCAAGGGCTGAGGATGCAGCTCAGGTGGCAGACTGCTTCCTCAGCACGCACCAGGCCCACAGGTTGATCCTCGGTACCAGGGAAAGAGAGTGTGGTGGCACACACGTATAATCCCAGGAAACAGGAGGAGCAACAAGCAGTTCAAGGTCATCCTCGGCCACATAAGGAGTCTGAGAACTTGTCTAATAATTAATAATTATAATTAATCCAGACGAAAACATGCCTTTTCTTTGAGGTATATATAGACTGTTCTCTTTCCCTGTATAAGAAGTTTTTCTTTTGTTGCTGTTTTAAAGTGACTGGCAGATGCCAAAAGTGTCATGGAGGATGGAGACCCTGTGACTCTTCAGAGCTAGGAGGCAGACCAGATAGAGGAGGAAGTTGTTCCATGCTTATTTCATGTGGCTTTATACCTGTGGCTCACAAAACACTGCACGCCTTATTTCTGCAGATAATTTAGTTCTGTTCAGTCAAAATACTTAAGAAAGTGGGGTCGCTATATGAAGCTCTGAAGTTCTCTAGCTCTATAATACTTTAAGTGTCTACACAGCCACCCCACTAAGGAGCAAGGATATAAAATAGCACCTCCCAGGCTGGAAAGATGGCTCAGCGGTTAAGAGCACTGGCTGTTTTTTCAAGGGACCCAGTTTTGGTTCCCAGCACCCACATGGTGGTGTACAACTGCTTGAAACTTCAGTTCTAGGGGATCTGACGCCCTCTTCTGGCCTCTGCAGGCACTGCAGTACATGGTGCACAGACATATCACAGAAGCAGTTAAGACACTGGTGCACAAAGAAAGATGGACCTGGTCGGCTCTATCCTCAACTGTCCACTCTATGCTATCTCAGAACACAGATGTCAACTCATTCTGTTATGCTCCACTTCCTCCTTGCCCTGAACAGGCAAGGGCTAAGTGTTCAAGAAACGGTGTTCACTGTTACTCTGTAACAAGTGTGGTGGTAACATGGGAAGACATAAAGATCAAAATATATCAGGAAGCAAAGGGATCAGGACCTAATCTGAACTACATTGACATTCCACATGACACCTTTAACACATAAAATCTGAGACAACCTCAGCCTCAAGCCAGTCCTTCAACTGGTAGCCATTCTCTCTAAACACTCCTTATGTTACGATTCTGCTCTGGCCCCACAGACTACTGGGCCTAAGTTCTCACTTTTTAAAATTGTCTATGATACGTCTTCACCTAAGGATTTCAGGCTGATAACGTCCTCCAGAGTCCAGTCAGCCCAGGGGAACAGTCAAGAAATTTGTAGACTGAAACTAAAGATACATACCAAAAAGTGAAGAGCTGCCTCAAAACCAGTACAATTACTAACATGGTCATGGCAGCTCCATTTACAGAATGCTGAGTAATGCCAGGCATTGTAGCAGGGCTATGGTATGTTCTCCTGAGTTAGCCTTCAAGGAACTGCACTCCCCTATGTATAGTTATTACTTATATATTATATACTCCATATAACTTACGGAGAAAAGGCACAGATCTTGTCCAAATTCAGATTATCACTTAGACACACACACACACACACACACACACATTTGTCTGAGATATATTTAAATCCCATGACTCCCAATTTGATAATTCTGCTTATTGTAAAGACACAAATAAGCAAAACCCCTGCTATGATCTTTCCACAGATAGCCCATTATGTCATAAGCTTGAATAATAACACTTTGATTCATGGCATTTACAAAATGCCTGTCATCCAAGAAACAAAATGTGATTCCTTAGCATAGCTTCATCAATCTTACACTAGCAGTGGATGGACGGAGAGCTTTATCATCCTAATTTTACAGAAGGAGAAGGCCAAGCTCTTTAGAAAGGCCTTGGCAATGGAACATGAATTCAGTAATTATGACCTAGGAACACCATGTGGGCTAATAACCTCAGTATAACAAATGGCCATTCACCTGTGCCAAAGAACAACTTTGAAAATAACAGGGAGAACACTGATTCCATTGACGTGCCAGTATCTAGCTGTGCTAATCTAGTTTAAGAGGAGGCGGGAAGAGCAGCACTCAGAGGTAGAGTATATGTTTAGCATGTGCAAGGTCTTAGGTTCAAGTCTCAGCATAAAAAAACAAAAACCTTCATCTAGTGAATTTGTTTTGTACTCCGATCATTCAATATTTCATTTCTGTTTTTAGAAACTTGAGTTACCAAAACCTCTTTTAAAATTGCTTAAAAATGTAAATGCACATAATTGTAACCTTTCCACTTGAGGAAAGACACTGATATATCCTCAGCGTGAATGAATACGAAGACAAGGCCAAAGGCTGGAGAGATGCTCAGAACAGAGCACGACACGGGCTGCTCCTGCAGAGAACCTGGGTTCCATTCCCACAAAAAGGCTCATAGCCACCTGTGACCCCAGCTCTGGGCATCTGATGCTCTTTCCTGGGTTTCACAGGCATTGGTACACACAGGTGCACACACGAGCATGCAGGCACAGCAGCCATGCACAATTTCCGGTAAGGTAGAGTGCGACACGGTTGCTCATATCTACAATCTAGGAATCAGAAGGCTGAGGTAGGAAGATTGCTATGATTTCAACGTCAACATGGATTGCATGGTGAGTTCTAGGCATGTCTGCTCTACAGTGTGAGATGGTGTCTCAGAAACTGAAAAGAAATACAAGGTGAAGGGACTAGAAATGACATCATAAAAAAAGTAAGCTGGGGGGGGGCTGGAGAGATTGCTCAGAGGTTAAGAGCACTGGCTGTTCTTCCAAAGGTCCTGAGTTCAATTCCCAGCAACCACATGGTGACTCACAACCATCTATATAGAGATCTGGTGCCCTCTTCTGCCCTGCAGGCATACATGCAAACAGAAAACTGAATAAATAAAATCTTAAAAAAAAAAAAAAAAGCAAGCTGGGAGAACTCAATCTGGAGGGAGGACTGATCATTGTATATTAATGCAAAATTAAGATTGTATAGGGCTACATCGGTATTGATCTTTGTATATTGATACAAAATTAAGATTATATTTGGCCACAGTGATATTGACCCTTGTATATTGATGTAAATTTAAGATTGTATTGGGCTACATCGGTACTGATCTTTGTATATTGATACAAAATTAAGATTATATTTGGCCACATTGGTATTGATCTTTGTATATTGATACAAAATTAAGGGTAACGCTTCTTAAAGGTATTGTTCGTAGTAACACTTAAAAATGAAATGTCAAGTTTTGACCTCTTGCTACCAACCGACATAAACTGTTTAGGATAATTAAGAAACGGAAACTAATAGTCATGAAAACGTCTCATTTTGTTAGTTACTATGACAGTCTATCACAGTTATTTTCTAAGCTACTCAGAAATCAAGTTGCTAAGAGACAAGCAATATTTGCTTATCTAAACATAAGAGATAGATAGGGCATCTTCAAAAACCTCAAGAGATCTGTAGAATATGGCATTCAAAGATGTTTTCTTAACTTAAGATTTTTTGATATCCAGACATGTCAGCTCCTGACAGCACTCCCTATTCTACTCCAAGTAGAAGATGAGCATCGAAGAATCTCCAGTGGGAGATGATTGAATTGGTGGTAAGCCGTTCTCTTGGCAAGAAAAACCCCTTGCTTCAACTGTAGACAGACTTCTGTCCAAAAAGGACAAAACTTGGAAGCAGATAAGTCGACAGCCTAGCTCTGCCAAGACAGGGTAGGTAAGTCCTTCATAATTCCTGCTCTACAATCAATGTCTGTCAGAGAAACGGGGCCAAATGGCTGAAGATTGATGCTGTAATGTATGGAGAGAAAATGGGAACTGTCCAGGCAGCCACTGGTATGTCATTTTTTAGTTTTGGAAGCTGCAGGCCCTGCACTTCCTATATAATCAGATATATTTATCACTCAGGTCTCTGAGGTGGTTGAAGAATAGATAGCTAGAGTCTCATAGTTAAATTTTGAGTTGTTTAGGAACCAAGAGGCTGTTCTGGATCTAAGAAGATATTTTTAAAATTATGAGGCAAGTTAGTATGAAAGTTGAGTTAGATACAGAACTTTAAACTCATGGAGATGGTTAGATGGTAGAATGTTAAAGTCAGGTGCCAAATACATATGGACTGGACATTGGGAATGTATGCTAAGTCAAATAACTCTCATAATTGTGGCCTATTTATTTCTGTTGTTTTGTATTGTATTTATAGTTATAAGAAAAAGAACCATTTTTTGGACTGAAAGGGAGAGCTGTTGGGGGGAAAAAGAAATTCCTTTAAAAAAAAAAAGGGAAGAGGATGGGGGGTTGAGGGGGAGGAGGGTGGAAGGGTGGGACTGGAGGGGGGAGGAGAGAGGGGATTGTGATTGAGATGTAACTTGAAGAAATAAAAAATAAGTTATTAAAAAAAAAAGCAAGCTGGGAGAACTCAATCTGGAGGGAGGACTGAACATGGACCTAAGTAACAAACCCACCCGCTGATCCCATCAAGCATGGGGTGCCATGCCTCAGGCCTGACTCACAGTGGGTACACTGCAGCCACTGCCTTCACAAGTACAGAAGCTACTGGATGATCACACTCCAATGCGCTCACTGCCACAGTCAAAAAATGCTGGGGTAGGGTACAGGAATCCACACGAGGGTACCTACTATACAGCTTGGTGGGTGGTAATCAAGAACAGCTTTCAGAAGATAATTTGGTCCCCAAAGATAGTCAAGGTTAGCTGGATTGAGAGAGAAGGTGAGGAACAAAAGAATGAGGCAGCAACAGATAGATGCAGAGGCCCACATGCTCATCAGTAAGGCTGGAGTGCACAGGGCACCTGTCTGTGTGCAGACAACACCACTTGAGACCTATGGAGGTCTCACTTCAGCCTAAGGGCATGAAGAGCACCAAAAGGCTCTGAAGTTGGAAAGAGTGCCACAGAACAGTGCCTCAGTGTTCCAGTTTGGAGTTGGTTTATTCCTCAAGAGTCCATGTGTCGATGCTGAAGGTGGGGACCTTGGAATGATTCTAGTGGGAGGTGTCTGTGTCAGTTGGAGGTGTGACCTCAGAAGGAGTCTCAGAACCCAGTCTCTCTCTCTCTCTCGTTTCCTGTAACAACAGTCACTCTGAATGAGGAAATACAGTCACGAGGATTCACCACCACAGCCTGTCCTAGGCCGTTGGACCTTCAACCCCACACTGTGAGTTAGGTAAACTTTTTATCTTAACAGAATGGGCTACCTCGCTGTCTCAGGTATTCCATTATAGGGAAGAAGAGCTGAGAGATACAACTAGCAAGGCTGCCCCAGCTAAGGCAGAGGAGACTGACTGGAGACTGTGGAGATTGCCTGGAGCACTTGTGCAGCCAGAGGGATGCTGAGTGGGCAGGTGCAGAGCTTAGGAAGGTACAGGCTGCTGGAAGGATGAAGGGCAGGTGTGAGGAGAAGACACCAGGAAGAGCTCACTTCAAAGAAGGAACAGCCACACTCTTAGGGGCAAAACTCAATCTTTACAAGTGGGTGCTGATGGGTGACAAATCCCAGCTCAGAATGAAAACAAAGGGGCAGCCTTAGCCCAGGAAGTCCATCCCCAGCCCAGGGCTGCTGGGAAGAACCTGGGTCTCCATTTGGCAAAGAACAGGAGTGAAGCATCAGGGGCTAGCAGAAGGCTGTGCTTCCCTTCCCCATGCTCCCCACAGGCAGCGTCTACTTGCCTTCTGCTACCAGAGCCCCCGGCTCTCCAGGCCAGGAAAGGTAGGCACCTCCCAAGCCCCACATGACCTACTCCTATCTGCACCCTGGCCTCCCACACTTGAGTCACTCTCCCCAGCTTCACACACTCCTGCCCTAACTCATCAGCTCTACTTGTGCTCTTGCAAATCAGCCTATTTACAAGCATGCTGAGCTCCTTCATCTCAGGGCCTTTCTTAGGCAACTCCCTCTAGCTGAATTGTCTTTATTGTGCTATAACTTGGTCCTCCTTGTGTAGAAGGTGTAGCTGGAAGCATCACTTTCCCCAAGGAGCCAGCTCTGAGGAGCCAGTTTAAATCAAAACACATTCTCTCTGAATGCATTTGGTTCCTTCACAACACTACTGCCACATCATATTTCCTAGGACAGCAACTAATGAATAAGAGGCACTCAATAAATACCTGCTGATTAGTCACCAACCGGGGAAGAGAACACAGCCACTGTAGGGTAACACATAAAACACCTGTGGACTCTTTCAGTTAACAGTCTTCCCGTGATAGGAGGAATCACTGCCCTCACTGTCTAGGAGGCTAACACACCCCAAGGCGACGATGCCAGCACAAGGCTGCGAGACAATCAGGTGCCGAAGCTCTAGCGGACCTGAGAGTCCTGCTGTGCTCTGCGAAGAGACATGGCAGCTTTTACACCAAGCTGACCCTCACTCGCAGCTATGTGACTGTGGGAGACTGGAAAGTGACACTGCTTCCAGGATTTGAGATCTTTTCAACTCCATCTGGCTTTTTATGCCATGATGAAAGTATAATGTAAAACCCTGAGTGAAAACTCTGACCTTCTCCGGGGCTCACTTGCCCTTTGTGTGCCCACCACCTTTTCTGGAAGCAGGGTACCAGTGAGATGTTCTGCCTTCCAGGAGCTCTGCGAACATGCAGTCCTCTACCCACATGCCTGTAGCACCATGGCTCACATGTCCAGGCAGTATGGAGAGAGTAAATGCAAAACATTGTCTGGCAGAACCAAGTCCTCTGTGGAGAAGCAAGCACCTGGACCACAAGACCAGGCAGGTGACCCACTGGTAGCTAGGTAAGTGCACTCTGGGATGTAATCAGCAGTTAAAGAGACACCTGTTTGGAGCCTGCGTTTCTCAGCAGGATGGTTACTGGGCAGATATTGACACCACAGTAAAGTATCCAGGGAAGCAGCTTTGGGAGAGGAGCCTAGCGGAAGGCTTGTAGGTCAACTGGGATTGTGGAGATCGTGTGGTGGTACCCGTCAGTAATCCTAGCACTTGGGAGGATAAGGCTGGGGGACAGCCACCATGTTTGAGGACTGTCTGGGCTACATAGCAAGAGTCTCAAAAATTAAAGAAAAAAAATACAGGCTAGAGAGATGGCTCTGTGGTTGAGAGTACTTGCTGTTCTTGCAGAGAACTGTGGTGTAGGTTGGATTCTATTGAATCAACCTGGCACCTGGCAGTGTACATGGTCCTGGGCAATAAGGAAAGCCTGGGGAAATCGGAGAGGGTTTTTTCAGCTGCTGGACACTGCCATACTTTGAAGGATGCTAGAAAGATAGCAGCCAAAGCTTGGCAAAGCCCAAGTTGGGCGGAGCCAAAGCTGGGCGAGGCCTAGTTGGAAAGCTGAGGTTCCCAGAGACACAGAGAACATTGCCCTGCAGAAGAGCATGGCCGGAGACCTTAATAGCAGAGCCCAAAGAAGCGTGCGAGAGATGGAGGTACTAAGTGGGCATATGCCAACTGCTGGTGCTGAGGCCATGCTGACAGAAAGGCCAGACTTCAAGCAGAGGTGTGCTAACCAGTCCCTAGGCCACACCAGCCCTGAGGCAGTAAGAATCGGGCAGTCAGGCACCTCCACACAAAAGAGGCATGGCATAGGACCTGCTCAGACAAAGTTTGAGAGAGTAGTGGCCAGTGGCCACTGCAGTGGGAGCAGATCGGCCTGAGGCTACATCCATCCTTGGATCCACAGCCATCGAGCAAATGAGTGAGGCATGAGGCCGCTGTTAATGGACTGGGAAGAGGCCACAAAAACAGGTGGGAGGGTGGCCCCTGTCCCATGAGAGTGTGGCAAGGACCAGATGAACAGAGGAGGCCCAGCAAGGTCAAGATGCCAAGGACTAGACTTCACAGGGCACAGGATCTGCCCTGAGCGGGTCCAGCTAACCCTGAAGCACTCAGGGATACTACAGTTGCTCCGTTTTGCTTTCACAGCCTTGACTGATGCAGGAGGCCTTGAGCCCAAGCTGAAGTGAGGGTTCCATAGCAACGCCAGAATCGGGTGAGCACTGAACAAGTGCTATTGCACTGTTCTTGCAGACAGACTGCTGACCAGCTGCCCTCAAGGGACCTGCGCATGAGGATTGGTGTCCTTCTAAAGTTCATATACAGAACACCCCTGTTTGGTTCCCAACTCCCAGGTGAAGGCTCACAACCATCTGTAACTCTGGTTCCAGGAGCTCTGATCACCTCTTCTAGCCTCTGAGGGCACTGGGAACACATGTGGTACATATACTTACTTGCAAGCAGACACTCATATATATAAAATAGAAAGTTTGAATTTTTAAAAGAAAATAAAGAGGGCAGAACCAAAGGAGCAGGGAGTCTCTCTGTGGCTTCTGTTATTGAGATACAGTCAATCCTGCACATGTTCCACCATGAGGAAGGTGACCAAGGAAACCTCACCACAGCCTGGGCCAGGCCAGCTGGACTTTCCACCTCCAAAACTGTAAGCCAGAGTCAAATCAGAAACCCATGGCCAGAGTCAAGACAATGGGCAAAGGAGGACAGAAAGGTATGATGGGAAAGCAGAAACCTAACATGCATCTCATCCATAGAAGACTATGCACACACTGACTGCAGCCCACAGGCCAGGAACCTTCAGTGCAGGATGGTTTTCTGTCAGGTTTTCAGCCACCATTGTCACTCTGCAAGACAGAGCAACCACCTTCCAGCACCACGAGTTGAGGAATGTGGTGTTTACTGGCAGGCTAACTGAACACCTGAGTATCGCCATAGTGAGGCAGTTAAGTTCAGGCATAAAAGAAGATTTTGAAAGGCTTAAGATCTGTCCCAGAGTGGGGTAATGCTAGCATGAGTTAACACAAATGATCTTCCTGTTACAGTAGTTTTAATCTCCTGGACAACCAAACATGCCATTAATGAGCAGCTTTGCCGGTCAAGTTAAATGTCACCATTTGACTCTTTCCCTGACTCTATCTGGTAAAGATGCCAGCAGATAATAACACTGTCAAAAGATGGGCAAGCAAGAAAGACTCAGTAAGTATCACACAGCTTGTAACTGGATCAAGACTTGACACAGGTGCAGAATAGGCTATATACAATTAGGAGACTCAGGAAAAACTACTCTAGAACAAACTTAGCGATTTAACATTCAATTTCATCTTTTGTATCTTTATTATTTGTTTATTTATTGTGTATGAGTGTGTGTGCTATAGGTATGTGTGGTTAGGTGGGGGTAGTATGTACATATATCTGCACATGTGGAAGCCAGAGATTCATGCATGCTATCTTCCTCAATGGCTCCCAGTCTTATATTTTGTGCTAGAACTTCTTACTGAACTTGCAGTTCATGGATTCAGCGAGGGTGGCTGACCACCGAGCTCCTGTGGTCTGCCTGTCTCTACCTCCCCAGAACCAGAGTCACAAACATGTGCTTCCATGACTGGATTTTAGATGGGTGCTGGGAATCCAAACTCAGGCCCTCAAGCTTGTACAGCGGGCACTTTATCAAGTGAGCTACCTCACCTGCCTCTAATTCATCTTTCTATATTAAGTCTCTTTTCTCTCCAGCCAACATGCGTCAAGGGCTATCCAGCTAGTCAACTTGTTGTTACAGCCACTTATACTTCTTTATCTTATTGAAAAGACAAGTCTTGCACAAGTCTCTTCCCAGGCCACCCCTACCTGGACAAAGAGTCAGAGCAGGGCACACTGCCCTTGTTTGTCCTTACCTATTGCTTGGAAGTGAATCAGAGACCACAGGGCTGGAATGTTGAGAGGGTCCAGCCCGTGTATTCACCTATAAGTAAAGAGAGAAGTTTGATCAGCCTTGTGTTTGAGGACACAGTTCTAATTAACCTATAATTCACCATACAAGGTCTCATCTCACTATGAAGGTTAATTAGCTTGTTGCTAGACAGAACCACAGTTGGAATGTATTCAGTATATAGGTTACAGAACTGTACAATCCATATATTACATAATCCACTATCTCTGCCATTATTCAAATACTTAAACAGTGCTGAAAAAAGAGAAACAGGAGGAGATATAAACCTCAGTTTGCTATTTAGAACAACACAGAAGCAGCTGGGCGGTGGTGGCACACGCCTTTAATCCCAGCACTTGGGAGGCAGAGGCAGGCGGATCTTTGCGAGTTCAAGGCCAGCCTGGTCTACAAAGTGAGTCCAGGACAGCCAGGGCTACACAGAGAAACCTTGTCTCAAAAAACCAAAAAAAAAAAAAAAAAAAAGAACAACACAGAAGCAGGATGCCTGTGGAAGCACATTAAGCTTGTGTCTGGGGGTTACTAGCAAACCTCAGGACGCTAACCCCTTCCAGCTCCACAACTGCTTCTCATTCACTAGAAAATGAGGTCCAAATAATTAATTATAAAACACTTGAGCCTAATAAAATAGCCAGCTTTTCTTTCAGATGTGAAGCCTTGAGCAGAAATCCAGAATTTAAAACACACAGAACAACGAAAAGACATTAACTAGATATGCATTTCAAGCATAAATATGTCAAGAGAGGGAGGGCACCCTGTGTGCAATATGCTTATGTGCTTAATTAATCACCAAAATGAAGGCCATGCTCTCATTCAAATAGATCTTTGTGGAGAACAGACCCCAGGATCATCCTGGAAAAACTGACCAACAAAAACAACTCTAAATAATTGAAAAATACAGCATCAAAGGCCCAAGTACACACACATCGTAAGCAAATACAGATGTGCCCTTCTATCCCCAACACTCAAAAAGGCGGGGGGGGGGGGGGGGGGGGGGGGGGGGAGGGCAGCGGGGAGAGGAAAGATTGCTTGTCAGAGCTTGAGAAAGTGCAGTTTTATTTGACATTTCAATAAGTGGAACACAGCATTACAAATCCATCTAACTTTACTGAAACAATTATTGAAATTCATACCTTCAGGCCATGTATGTTCCGTTCCCCAGGAGGCTTGCAGGCTGAAACAGTAATTGACTAAATTGTAGAACACATCAGGGCCATTTACAAATTTGCTCAAAATGAATCGTTTAAAAAGAAATGAGGGTGACACCAAAATTAGCAGAGAGAAATGATTGAAAAGTGGCCCCCAAGACCCAAGGTGGGAATTATGAACTGAGTTTTTAACTTGCAGGAATGAGCATTTATAAATGCACAGAGCTTTCTGACACCACTTCACATGAATTCCAATTTCTGCTTAAAACATACAAAAACCTTAGCTGAGCTAAGATGATGAGATCCTCTCGTGGCTCAGATTTCTGTGTCTCCCTCACGCTGCTGAACTGCACAAGGCAGTCAAGGGTGGAGTGAAACAGCAGATCTCTGCTTTTGTTGTTTTAAAGGCATGGAGGTGGGGGAAGGGTCCTTGAATACCAGAAACACTGCTAGGGACTCCAAGATGGAATATGCAAGTCTGAGGTGTATTCAAGTTTTGTGTAGCCATAAGCAACTGGACAATTATTAAGACACAGATATATAATTTAATGATGTTTCTTGCAAATCTTGGTATCTGTTCATATTTAGCTCAGAAGGTAATGCAGGGCCAGGAAAAATGAGAGCGATTTCCCAGCACCACCCTGGGCTACAAGTGAGACATTTCTAACCCTGCAGATGCTTCTTCACCACATGTTTAAAACACAAACTTCCTAACCATGTTATAGACCAATTCTGTTCAAATACTAGAGTGACCTACAACAGGGTGTTAAGGGAATGATTGTTTAGGGAAAGGTGAATGATTTTTTTCTCTTTCTCTGTTTCTGACAACAGAAATCAAACTGCTTAAGATACGTATGATAATTACAAGGTATGACTTAACTTTCACTTGGGAACTTCAAGTAAATTTGAATTTATTATGTTATTAGGGCTGGAGAGATGGCTCAGAGGCTATGAGCACTGTTGCTCTTCCAGAAGACCCAGGTTTGATTCCCAATACTCACACGGTGGCTCACAACCCAGTTCCAGGGAATCCAATACCTCTTCTGACCCTCTCCAGTTCCCACACACATATGGTATACAGACATACACTCAGGCACACACATATACATAAAATAAAGTAAATAAATATATTTTTAATGAATTAGGTTATTATCCCAAAAATATATCTAAACAAAAATAAATATTTTTAAGTGCATAAGATACTTAATACATTAAGACTCCAACTCTTCTTTCCTTAAAATGCAAATTAACTCTGAACAAAACAACAGCTGCATACATCTGGTGCCCAGCCCTTGAAGGACACTCAGTATTCCCTAAGACTGTTGCCTCTGCAGTAACCTGTGCAGAAAAGGTGGCAAGTCAAGGAATGAGAAAGGCTCCAGCTGTCTAATCTTCACATTGCTTGCTTCTCAATGGCCTCTTCAAACCTTTGTGACTAGAAAATTCTAAACAGCCATGTTGCATTCAAAACCCCAGCAAGGTCATACATCCTGTTAAGAAGACAGTGACTATAATGCTAGCCAATTTTCATACTTATTAATATTTAACACAGCTCTGAGCCACAGGGAAGACTTGGCCATGAACTAGGAGTGGAATACTATTCAAGACAGCAGTGTTACTTGATATGAAGAGAATATGTGATTATAGGAAAATCATTGTCTCTGGCCCTGGCAACTTGCTCAGTCTAAAGATTCTTTTAACATGGGCTCTAGGCACAGACCTGAGAGGGCTTGAGACCCTCTGACCAACCAGGAAGGCCCAAGGAACCTCTTGCCATGCCCTACACTGCAAAAGTATGCACCTCTGTTGCTGTGATAAACACCATGACCAAAAGCACCCTGGGGAGGAGAGGGAGCTTACAGGTTACAGTCCATCATCAAGAGAAGCCACAGCAGAAACAGGAACCAAAGCATATAGAGGGCTGTTTACTGGCCTGCTCCCAGACTCAAGGGCAGCCGCCTTTCTTCTATAGCCCAGGATAGTGTATCCAGGGCTGTTGCTGCAGATCGCTAGGGTCTAGGTCCTCCTCTATCAATTGGAAATCAAGAAAATGCCCACAGACATGCCAGTCTGAGGGAGATAATTCCTCAACTGCGGTTCCTTCTTCCCAGAAATCTCTAGTTTGTGTCAAGTTAACAAAATGTATTTCATCACCCCACTCACCTGCATCTGCAGTGAGGTAGTTGGGTAGCAACAACCAAACCAAAACCAAAGACCCCAGAAGACCCAAATCACAGCACAGAAAAAAAAAATACAAGAGAGGGGGATGAACTCACACTTTGAACTTCTCAATGTGGCTTGGAGAGACTACATTCAATAACATATTAAGTCTCATAGGTGTTATGCTGGGGCTGCAGATGGCACCAGCATCTCACAGTTTCTCTATAGCATCCTTCTCCTGACTCTTAGACTGAATCAGTGGTTCTCAACCTTCCTGATACTGAGACCCTTTAATACAGTTCCTCATGTTGTGGTGACCCCCAACCAGAAAATTATTTTCGTTGCTACATAATAACTGTAACTTTGATATTCTTATGAATTGCAATATAAATATATATTTTCCAATGGTCTTAGACAACACTTATAAAAGGATCATTCGACTCCCAAATGGGTTGCGACCCACAGGTTAAGAACTGCTGAACTATATTGATACATAATTAAGAGTATATTTAACCACAATTGAATAGATCTTTGTATATTGATACAAATTTAAAGGTAATGCTTCCCAATGGTATCATACCTAGAGATACTTAAAAATAAAATGTGAAGCTCTGACCTCTTGATACCAACCGTCTAAAACGGTCTAGGATAGTTAAAACAAACTCCTAGTCATGCAAACATGTCTCTTTGTTGGCTACTATGACAGTCTATCACAGATATTCTCTAAACTACCCAGTAATCAAGTTGCTAAGAGACAAGCAACATTTGCTTATCTAAATACAAGAGATGGATAGGGCATCTTCAAAAACCCCTTGAGATCTGCAGAATATGGCATTCAAAGATGTTATCTTAAATCAAGATTTTTTTTTTATATCGAGACATATCAGCACCTGACGGCAACCCTATTCTACTCCAAGTAGAGGATAAGCATCGAAGAACCTCCACTGTAAGATGGTTGAATTGGTGGCAAGCCTCTCTCTTGGCATGAAAAAACCCCTTGCACCAACTGCAGACAGACTGCTGTCCAAAAAGGACAAAACTTGGTAGCGGGGAAGTCGACAGCCTAACTCTGCCAAGACAGGGTAGGAAAAACCCCTTGCTTCAACTGTAGACAGACTGCTGTCCAAAAAGGACAAAACTTGGAAGCAGGTAAGTCGACAGCCTAGCTCTGCCAAGACAGGGTTGGCGAGTCCTTCATAACCCCTGCTCTACAATCAATGTCTGTCAGAGAAATGGGGTCAAATGACTGAAGATTGATGCTGTAATGTATGGAGAGAAAATGGGAGCTGTCCAGGCAGCCACTGGTATGTCATTTCTTAGTTTGGGAAGCTGCAGCCCTGCACTTCCTATATAATCAGATATATTTGTCCCTCTCAGGTCTCTGAGGTGGTTGAAGAATAGATAGCTAGAGTCTCATAGTTAAATTTTGAGTTGTTTGGGAATCAAGAGGGTGTTCTAAGAAGATGCTTTTTAATTTGTGATGAAAGTTGAGTTGGATATAGAACTTTAAACTCATGGAGATAGGTCGACAGTAGAATGTTGAAGTCAGGTGCCAAATACATATAGACTGGACATTGGGATTGTATGCCAAGCCATATAACTCTCATAATTTTGGCCTAATTACCTCTGTTGTTTTGTATTGTATTTATTATTATAAGAGTAAGAGCCATTTGTTGGACTGAAAGGGGGAGCTGTTGGGGGGAAAAGATATATCTTAAACTTAAAAAAAAAGGAAGGGGATGGGTGGGTTGAGGCGGAAGAGGGTGGGAGGGTGGGACTGGAGGCGGGGTAGGGAGGGGATTTCAATTGAGATGTAACTTGAAGAAATAAAAAATAAAGTAAAAAAAAAAAATAAAAAATTAAAAAAAAAAAAAAAAAAAAAAGAACTGCTGAACTAAAAGCCTCCAAACTCCCTTCACACACCTCACTAGAACTTGAAGTTATATGCCTTTCCCCAGAAACCAACTTCTCACTCAGAGTACACTAAATACTTAGGAGCCATGTGGCTCTCAGGCTACTTAACCTCTCTGTCCCAACAGTCCATACAATGGAAGCAGTAAAACCTAACTGTGGAGCTGCGGGAGGAACAGAAAGAAGAGCAGAGGTCTCAGAATGGCTGCTACCATCAGGGGGGTTCAGCATAGGAACAGTAGTGCTGACAAGGCTGCCTGGAGAGTGAAAGGGAACTGAATTGAAAAGATTTTCCACAGAGAGAAGGAAACAGTTTATTGAAAAGAAAAGCTCTCCATCACGGCGACTAGATTTTCTGGGATCCATCTCTACCTGGGTTTGCCATAACAGCTCAGAAGCAACACACAGAGATTTTCAGCCTGTAAAGCACTATCCTTTGAGGAAGAAATAATTTTAAGTTTGTCCCAATTCTGTAGTCACAGAGAAAAAAGGAGATAATCCGTGCTGCTGTCAAGAGCCATCTACAAGACATGGCAGTCACCCTCTGTTTGCCTGCTCAGCCAAGCACCACAGAACACGGTTAATCATACTTTTCTTTTGGATGGCCACTGGTCTTTAGGAGCACATTTTATCTGCTTACTTAACTCTCCATTAAGTTCCTACTACTAATGAAATAATCCCCTGGTTCCACTGCCCACACAAACACCCAAAGAGGAATACTGCACTTGAACTCAACTCTCCTCCCTGGCTGGCCAAGCCAGCTGCCTTTGGAGACCATCTCTGCAAATAGAGCCCACTGGTTAATTGAGCCGTTCAAACTTCTGAGTTACAGGTAATGAAAGTCTAGAATGCTTAATTGGAAAACTCATACCATGATTATCTGTACAGTATTAGTTAACGAAGGTGAGTTTAACTTTTAATTATTTCAATTAAGCTATTTCTAGAAGAGTTACTTAGAGTATTTCCTGGTCTGTTCCATTAGTTAGAAAACATGAATTTCAAGTGGGGCAAAAATAATGGGTTTAAAAACTTACTGGTTTATATAACTAAGTCACTCTTCACCATTATTCAAATTTTGAGGGGATATTTGTACCACTGAACAATTGTAGCTGATACAAAGCTGGTACTGCCCAACCTAAAAGAGGGATTCAACAGACTCATCCTAATCTGCTCATGTATTTGGAAATTTAATCAACTGCCACTGAAGAAGAGGTTCCATTATTTAAAAAATACCTCGCCCATCCCAAGACAAGTATCAAGCTCTGCCCAAAGCTTGTCCTCGAATGCCCACTTTTCATAGCTTCTGCACTAGCTGACTCTCCCATCTCAAAAGCAGCTTCCACCATCATCATGAGCCACAATCTATAAATCCAGAGTTACAGCCATCCATTTGCCTCGGCTTGAACCATGGGGACTCCCAGAGAGTTCTTTAAGTGAATGTAAGTATGTACTTCAAAAACAAAACCACAATCTAGTTAGTTTAATTTACTCTAGTAGATTAGATATTTTATCTGCTATAACTATAATATAGCCTGCAATCCCCCATGATAATGAATACTTCCTTTGTTTTGTCAAATTAAGAGCTAAGCATCATGTTGTGTGCATTTAAACCTTGGAAAAACATAACTGGCGATGAAATAGTTTGCTGAGATAATCGCTGTTGACTAGAATCTGTTCAACATTACCTCTTGGAAATATCTGCAGCGGCTCTATTAATTGGCCATTTACTTGCTGTTCCGTTACTGTGGAATAATACTGCAAAGAGATAATACAAAGAGATTACTCAGTAGTATACGGACACTGGGACAGACCCTTACAGGCTGTTCTAATTTGTGGCACTTGTATAGATGGCTGGTGTGCACATATCAGCCTTGAGAACACATTTTCTCTATTTGTACATCAAAATGACCACATTGAATACATCCAGGATTTGGAAGTCCAGTATGGGGCTATCATCCATACCATCATTTATCTTTAAGATTAACAGTGTTAACTAAGACCCCATCTTAGCAGTTAACATACTTTAAAATGATATATATTTTAAATGACACAAAAAGCATTTTGATAGAAATTACTCAAATTCCCTCTTGTTCTTTTCCTCTGAAATTTGTAAACAAAATGAATAAGGTCAATATTTGGCTGGAATCCACATGTCAGTCAGTCAAACACACACATTTGTGTCTAAAAACACACAGATAATGGAGATCAAGGCTGAAGATGCTTGGGACCAGTGGACAGTATATTACTAAACCAAGGACAAGAGAATGCCTGAGTACAAAGACAGTCCCCTTCTAGCAAATATACTTCTGAAGTGTACTTTAGCTTTAGGCACACTGTAAGATGGACCAAAACTTACTGTCAGATGCTAGGCACATAACACATACGGCCCCGAGGAAAACAAAAGCTCTCTGCCCTTCATAAAGTAAACCCAAAATACTAACAAGACTAGAATGAAGTCCTATCCCCTTTTCCTGGAATACGGCCTGGACCACCTGTTCAACTATACTTGGAGATGGCTTCTCTACCTTCTTATACTTCCTTTAAACTAAACAAATAAGAAAATGAAGCTCCTGAAGAAATGTACCTACAATGAAAACCACCAACTGAGCTTAAAATTGTTTTAGTTTCTTTTATGTGTACAGGTATTTATGTGTATGCCTACATATATACCTGTGTACCACTAACATATCTGGTACCTGCATAAATCAGGCCTGGAATTACAGATGGTTGTGAGTCACCATGTGGGTGCTGGGAATCAAACCCCAGTTCTCTGGAAGAGCTGCCAGTGAGGGGCCATCTCTCCTGACCTTGTGTTTTAAGGGCCTACAAAGGCAGAGCTCTCTCTCTCACATGGCAACTTACACTATCTGTAACTCTACTTCCTGGAGGACTTGACAACATACCAATGTACATAAAATAAAAATAAATAAAAATTTAAAAATTGTATCATTCTATTGGTGTTATATAGTTAAATATTTGTATTAAATATATATATATATATATATATGCTATTTTGGAATAAATTTCCTCAGAAATATGCAGATGCTTCAATATTTTATGCCATTGTACGGCTACAAAGCTGAGAAATCCAAGATGTTCTGCTCTGCAAACAAGGAAGGTGAAAGTGAACATGTGGGGGAAGGACCCAGGAAGAACTGTTTGCTAACGATGAGCGTGGGTGGCTTCCCTGCAATAGCTTTCAAACTGTAAATGAAGGCAATTCTCTCTATCTACGGAGCTAAAAACTTAAATACGCACAGCATAAACATGTGCAAATCACTCTGGAATACACTAAGGTGACAGAGGCTGTTCCCAAAAAGCCCAGAAATACAGTGTGCTCACCATTACTCACATGGTGACAATAGCTAAGTGAGATATCAATCATGTCAGCTGTCAACCTTTTGGGACAGCAATAACTGTTAACAAGTAGTCTGGAAAGATTGTCCGAAAATGACTTGTCCTCAGCACACAACTATTTGAGGTTTCCGTGGAAAATTAAGATGCCAGTGGCTATTTGGAACATTGCTCAGGTATTCTTTTTAATGGGAAATTTGCCGGTTATTGATCCACAGCATGTACTCTTGCTTCTGGAAGGCTGCAAGCAACTTTCCAATCAGTGGCTGTCAAAAAAATTCCTGCCTTCTTATACTGATACAAGACAGCACTATGGTAGTGCCTATAGTTAATGCTTTTCTTTAATTAACTGCTATGTACAGTAGGTTTCCACTTTGCCATGGTCCTAGAAATCAGGAAAAAAATATCCTTATGCTTTATCTAACAAACTAATTATAGAGTTGTCTGAAACTGGTGCTTGGGGTCAAGTTTGAAAACAAATAACCTGAAGTGTGAAGGGTCAGAATAGGTGCAATGGTGTGTCCCTACTATAAAACCTTGCATGCATGAAATTGACCTGTTTTCCAGCTTTATTTATTTACCTCACAAAATAAATAAAAAAGCTTTCACTTTCATCTTAGCACTATGCTAAATCAACTGGAAAACTGCATATACGTTTGTTACCATTGTGAAAAATGTGGGCAATCTATACTGTGCTCTCAGTACTCTCTGTGCCATGATTAACAGAATCCCACTGCAATGATACACACTGCTGATTAAGACTTTCTCTCAAACAATTAATTAGGTTTTGCTTTTACTTTCTTACAGTTCTCCCAAATCCAAGTGCCTTTTCCCCTGCTGACATGTTAGGCTAGAGCTGGATATACACCTAGAAATGGGCAGCAACCAAGCCCATGGTGTGAGCACAATGTGCACAAGTGAGTCTGACCAGCAGGGTTCTGAGGGCCTGAGCTCTGGCTGCTGCATACGCAGTACTCCCTACAGGAAAAGAGAAGGCCTGGGGCATGGTAGTACATTGTCACAGAGCACTCTCACCAGGCCACTAGGCCACCAGACTGCTAGATCTGCTGCTGCCCAGGTAAAAGGGCAACACACTCTGAGCTGGAGGCCTCATCCCTGGGATCTCACCACTGGCTGACTCCTGACATATGACACCAGTGAGCTGATGCTCCTTTGCCTTGCTGTGTCTCACTCTGCTGGGTTGTAAGGTGGAGTCCAGGCAGAGGGGTGCTGTAAGCCTCACAGAAGAAAACAGCAAAGAACACAATTAACCACTGCACAGCAAGCTGGAATCAGGTCTGATCCTCTATGTCTTTACAGTATCATTGTAACAGAATATTTTTATTTATAAACACATATTTATTAATACTTAACAAATCTCTATAAAATACTTAAGTCCTATATCCTAAAACCTATGATCTAAAATCTATAATCCAAGAATCTAAAAACACTTAACTAACACTTAACTATTTTAACGTTCTCAAAAGGATATTAATATTCCTAGTGTAGGTCCCTTCAGGATAGCCTGGTTTATGGCAGTCCTGGAAGGCAGTCCCTTTCAAAGCTTAGTGTTCGTTGGGCCTTTCTTTGCAAGTTCGCAATGCCAGTTTATCTCCACCACCAAATTGTGGCCAGTTTCTAAAGTCAGTCTATTCCAGCTGCCAAACTGAGGCCGGCTTTGTTCATCAGCTGAAGATCGCCTCTAACGGTCTCCTCGGCCCGGCCAAACCTCACAGCTTCTCTAAATGGTTTCCGATCTCTGCTTGCCTCGCGTACTTTTTGGGCGCTCTGGGCCCCAAGACAGACCCTCTAAAGAACTCTCTCTCTCTCAGTAGGTTTTATGCCATGCTGTTGCTTTAGGCTAAGACAGTATAAATTCTGTTAATGGCGTACCTTGCTCTGCGCTTATTCAGTTTGACTTTTCAGTTGGTGAGGGCAGGAGAAAGAGAGACTGTGTGGAATTCTCATCTTACATATCCCATTATCTCACGATACTTGGCAGTCTCAAGGGTCCACGAGATTTCTTGCCATGTCCAACAGTCTTGTTGCTTCTCACCATAACTGACGTCATCTGTGTGGCTTGCGCAGTTTCTCAGCCATGCCCCTTCAACAAGGCATATCGTCCGGCCACGGCTGGCTTTTTGTCCTTGTCAGTAAACCAAAGGGACACCAAGCTCCTCCTCATGTGGTGCCAGATGCTGATCTGAACTGCCTACTAATTTCACTAAAAAGACTTAACTTCCACCACATATCATCTTCCTTTATTCTCTCCCATTTGGTTCTAAACAGTAATAAAACATCAGAGATGGCAAACACAAGACTCTGGCTTGACCAAAACAAAAGAAAAAACAAGCAGCAGTAGTGAAAGCCAAGGTAGTTAACATGAGTTGAGCAGAAAAGCCACAATGTGACCATCTACCATGTCTTGGCTTTTATTACTTCAACATATGCTCTACACATAGTAGGTGTTTGAGCCGTTATGTATTGCCTGAAATGGGGATGGACCCTGATTCTACTCATCGCTACTGTGCACAGCCTTCAGGAAGTCACCTAACCTCCTCGGGCATCAGGGCTTCTAAATGAGAAGGAAAATGCTCACTTTATCACCGGGGTGACTGTGGACTCACAAACTAAACTGCAACAACAGCACTAGTGAGAGGACTTTGTAAGCTCAAACCCAGAAAGGCCATCTTCCAACACGAAGCAACACTTAGTCTACCACTCTCTCCTTTAGATGCATTCTAGCATGTAAAACACAAAGATTATATACAGAAAGTACAGGACATGTGCCCAAACTAAACCCACAGGCAGCAGTTATAAAGTGTGTTTGCTTCAGCTGTCCTTTCGCATAATCCATTACTGGCAGTAATTGCAGCAATAATCAATATGCTAACGGGGTAAAAGATTAATCAGTTTTACGATAGCTAATGGAATCTCTAGTACCAGGCTCAGATTGGTTTCAGTCTCTCTGAGATGTTCTTCAAAACCCTTAAATAGTTTTAATAAAGATGCAGCAGAGTTTCGTGTTGTTATCCAAAAATATAATTAATTTCCAAAAGAAGGCCTTGTTATTCCAACAAGGGATAACAAGTAATGATTGCTGGGTTTGTTTACAAGTTTATCAAGCAGTGTTCCTATTTGTTATGAACCTAATTCTAATTATAACAGCACAATTCAATCAATAATTAAATTTTTAATGAAAATCTACCATATTAAAAAAAAAAACCAAACACCTGAGTTCAAAATAACATAGTTTAATATTACAGGGCTTAGACTGTCTATTAAGGAGGGGGACAACCCTCACTCCCCCAAATGCCCATACATGTTAGGCTCAGCACTTCGTACCTCATGTGTTTTTCTAATTTCCCATGCCTCCACCCTATTCATCTCTGTTTAACAGGTGACACAGATGGCTTATCAATAAAGGTAGGTTATTACTGAAGAACAACAAAAAAAGTTTTTATTGTAGCACATGTGCTCAAAACATGAAAGACATGCTTACTATTTAAGAATTAAAAAGTAGATGGGTCTCATATCCCCTAAAGATTTAACTAAACGAACAGAGTTGCAGAATCGACTGCTGAGGTAGCAGAGAGCTCTGGCTTCTTCACTTGTTGCTACCATGATGTGTGAGTTCAGCCATGTTCCCTGCTGAAGAAAAAGCACAAAACCTTCTGCACTGATTGCCCTTGGGGAACTCTGCTCAGACAAGTCCCTATCCCACCCCCAACTACCCTCATTCTAGTTCCTCCTGGAGTGTCCCCTTGCCTAGGTGAGGCCCCAGTGGCTGGTGATGGATAACCCTCCCTTCTCACTGTGCATTCCCCTCCCACCACTTCACAGGTCTCCAGCACCAGAGGACTAACAGAGACTAACAGGACCTGCCAAGTCACAAATCTTTATTTCCAGCCTAGATGTCTCTCCTAAGATTTGGAGCGTATCTAGTTGGTTGGCTAGAGCCTCCTCCAATGCTACAACCCAAAACCTGCCTCTCTATCTATCCTCCCTCAGACCCCAGCCTAGTTTTCTGTCACCTGGGATTACTAAGTCATTACAAGAAGGTCCCAAAGTAGATGTCTTGAATTGATCCGCTTTTCCCATACTGGCCACATGGATGCATTCATTTGTCCTCTTCCCAAATTTACTGACCTCTTTAAAGCCCTGTAGCCACCACCGTCTTTGAGCTGAAGTAGCCCATACCGCTTCTGTGTTTAGAGCACTTCTGCAAGCCACGCTCCAGAGAAATAAGCTGTGCCCACATCACTCCCCTGCACATTCAGGCGAAGGCCCGCCATGCTCTAGTCCTCCACTCTCCACAGCCCATCACACACAATCCTCCTTCTGTTATCTACACAAGCTGAGTCACAGGCAGCATCTCCTGAACTCCCCAAACTGTCTTCCACCTCTAAACCTTCAAATGTCCAGAACAGCCTTTCCAGTCCCATGGGCCTGTCCGCTCTGCCAGAACACCTTCTTCAGGAAGCCATCCTCAGAGATGGATCAGGTGCTTAACGCTTGTCATTTTGCCTGGTAAGGGTCGGTTTTTATTGTCCTGATCTGGGTTTTCTCTCTGCTGCTGACTCAACAGGACCATGGAAGGCAAGTATGTGTGTGTTGAGAGGAGAGGAGGGCTTGGGTAACACACTTACTGTGCCGACCTCCAGCATGGCGCTTGGCCAGTACGTCCTGGCTCTTGGAAACCAGCTGTATGGATGAGTAAGTGAATCCCAGAACAAGTGAGCTTTGGCCACAGCAGTGTTTACTAGTTGTGATCTAAAGAAAGTTACACAGGGGTTTGTGCCACAAGATCCTATTATAAAAATGGGGAAATTACCTGCCTCACTCACCTAAAAGTCGTTAAGAAAATCAAAACTGAAGAAGTTAGGACATGGGAACCCTTCTATAATTACATAAGAGGAGGGGAAGAAAGGCACAGGACTATGAACCTCTTACCATTAAGCATCTGGACCCATAAAAACAATGTTCCTAACACCAGGTGACACAGGAAGTTCTGAGCAAGACTGCTGAAGTGCTTGGGCCACATTACAGAGGCAGATTAGCTAGCTAACTGCTCACTGAAGTTGTCAGCGTCCCCTCTCTTGTCCTCAATCAATACAGCATTATAATATTACACAAAGTAAGAAGTGCTCTGAGGAACTGTGTCCGGATTTCTTCCAGAAGATCATCGAGAGCAGGAGCCATGCCTCAAGTATTTTATTCTCTCATGGCAGATGTAATCACATGGGATCTCTGTGGGCTTTACGGAATCCTTGGAGCTCCTGAAATGACATGTGCTATGTAGCTTGGTGTGAGCCTCTGGTAACAGAATAAGAACCTCAAATGTCTACACCCTTCAGGAACTACACATAACATCTGCTTCAGACATTTACAGGAGGGAAATGGGGAGCAATCAGGCACATAAGTGTTCTCCCTGACCCTTGTTCCTAACATCCTTACAGACAAAGGCTGTATGGGCCCTCTTCAGTATGTACGCATGTTTACAGCAGGGCAATTTCCTCAATCTCTTCCTCACAAGCCTTCTTACAGACAAAGACTTATGGGAAAGGCATTCACTTATAAGGAATATGCGTGCTAGTTTTTCCTACTAATAACCAAATCTTCACACTCCTGTTTGGTCAATGTACAAACATTTCCCATTATAAGTAGCCCTGCCAGTAACTACAGCAACAATTCCCAAGCTTCCCACAGCCCGTAGGTAATGTATTAGTTTCCCACTGAAGCACTCAGCCATCTTAGCTTTGTCTGCCGTTACCACAGTGAGAGGGCGGCCCACCCACTGCACCTTCCTTCAACTATTCCCTATACCACATACTAAGAGGCTTCACCTCCACTGTACTGACTTCTCACAAACTACCTAACCACCCAGTTCCCAAAAGTTGTATATGATGCCAATCTATTGTGCGTACCAGTTAGTGGCTAACATTTGCTTCTCTGGCTGCTAGGTTCCCTAACAAGGCACAGCCCCTTCCTCAAGGAGACTCTTCTTTAACTGATTCCAGTCAAGAGCTCACATGTGGTCATGGACTGAGAAAATAAGAAAAAAGAAAACCACAACCGATTCAGGCTTCCAGTGAAAATGTCAACAGAGACCAACTCTGGGGTCTGCTTCCAGGCTAATACTACTAAATATACACACATATCTATTAATGATTTGTAAGTGGACATAATATCAAGTTGACCATACTTAGTAACGATACCATTTGTTTTAGCTAGCAAAATTATAAAGGACTTTAGGGAACTGCAGATGGACTTAATAAAAGTATGGGAAGCCAACAGCAGGTGAGCTTCAACTTGGATAAAGGTAATGTGCCCTGGTAGGAGAAATTTAAATTTGCAGAGCCATGGTCCAACGCATTCAGGTGTTCTCAGCTGAAGCTGTGAATCTCATGGTGATTAGTTTGTGGCAGTGTCCACACTAACCTTCCACTTACTTCTAGAAGCTCTGCTATCCCCTCTGAAGAAGTCTAAACTGCCGACTTATGCCATCCACTTCAATATAACAAGGCCATGAAGACAGCAGGCCAGGTGAGCCATTCCCTTATATATATGGTCCTTGCACCCTGCACAGAGGTAGAGCTCTGGAGCACGAGCAAGCCATATCAATGTCAAACACTGGTGGCTCATAGCTGCCGCAGAGGTCCAGAGCTCCCTGGCGCTCTGGAGGCTGAGCCTACCTGTGCTTTTCCTTTGCTTCCAAAGCTGTGCAACAAATCCCTTCCTGATGCCAGGCATGCCCTGAGCTATGTCACAAGGTAGGCGAAAATAAGAGGCTACAACATTTTCGTCTCTATTTCAAAAGACCCTCAAATGTCTTTGGTATGTAGAAAGGGAAAGTAAAATGATCTGGCTCTGAAAATAAGTTTTATTCTTCTTACTCTCATCATTTCTTCAACATGCCTGAAAAGTGTGTGTGTGTGCTTGTGTGTACACTGAATAGGATGAAAAACAAAAACGACTTTTGGTTTTACTCATGGCTTGTAGTCATTATTTGAGTAAACAAAATAATGTCTAAAGCAAGCTCTTTCCACTCCTGTCTTGGTCACTGTTCTATTTCTGTCAAGAGATACTATGACCAAGGCAACTCTTATAAAAGAAAGCACTGGGGGCTGGTTTACGGTTCCAGAGGTCGAGTCTATCTTGGCAGGTAGCATGGTGACATGTATGGCACTGGAGCAGTCGCCGAGAACTACAGGGGAGTGGAAGAAGAGGGAGAGAAGAGAGACTGGGCTGGCATGAGCTTTTTGAAACCTCAAAGCACCCTGGTACACACTTCCCCCCAAAAGGCACACCTCCTACTCTGGTGACTAAGCATTTAATATGTGACCCTATGGGGACCACTCTCAGTTCTGCTCTCCCCTCTCTTCATCATCTCTCCACCCTGTCTGAGGAGCGTTCTGCATAACTAATTGTATTTGTTAACGCCATGGAGCTGGGAACTAACCATTCATTGAAGGCTGAACTGGCTTTGTCTCTTGCAAAGAGCCTGTTCAATAAAGAGTATACTTAAAAGCACCATGTGGACAACGTTCCTTAAAGAAAACTTCTTGCCAGCAAAGACCCTGGGCTTGTTAAACATTACACTCCTAAGTGGACAGCATATTTTGTGGTAAAACTTTGGCAAAAAAATTTAAACTTCAGAAGACCACAGTTTTTTGTTTTTGTTTTTCATTTTTGTTTGAGCTCAGATGCAGGCACTGTAGAAAAAAGTCGTATTTTTTTTATAATCAAGAAAAAAAAGTAGCATGCACAAAATTTTCTCAGTAAAACTTAACAAACTACCAGAATAAAAACCATACATGAAACAGGTGGGGACCCAATGGAGTCTCTGTTCAGGCATCCTTGGTCTAATCTGTGGACATTTCTGTAGTTGATGCCAAATGTTTGTATGTACCCGTGAAAGGAAGGTACACGCACACAAGACCTCTGACATGCCCTCCAGCTCTATTCAAGTTAGCCACGATTTTACAGGCGATCTCCCAGTTATGCAGACCAGGGTAAAGATAATTAAAGCCCAATTTACAGGGTGCTCCAAAGGTCAAAGAGTGCTTTTCCATGACAGTACCCACTGTCTAACAAGGTACACGATGGTCAAGTATACCAAAGGGAATACTTACACTCCATGGAAACACAAAGTCTCTGCTATAATAAGAGGCATTACAGTAAAACTCATCCTGTACTCTTCTGATAATGCAGGGAAATAAGAGAGAGAGAGTGAGCAAAATGAAGAGAATTATTCTTGTTAGTACTCAGTTCCACTCACACAAGCCCAGGAGGAGTACGAGGACTGACTGGAAAAGTCCTTTACTAGACACAGGACTGAGCAGAAATAAGTATAAATCATTCACAGTTGCACTGGACTCCTGTGTTCCTCAGCAACAGGCCACCAAAAGAAGCCCCTCAACAAATAGCATCCACAGCACTGCCACATAGCAGTACGACAGACGGCAGGAGGACAGCAGCCATCTATTTTTAATCTCTCTAAAAAATGAGAGAGAAAAATAAGAACAACAAAATTTAAGCTATATTAAGGGAATATTTAATAGGGTCCTTTAAATAATTCGAAATGATCAGGTATTTAGTTTTCAGAATATGTAGGTTGTATGTTTTTCTAATAAAGCATTTCAAATTCTAATTAAAAAAATACTTTATGGAGGAATTAAAAGGATACAATAGTGTCAGAGGAGATGCCGTGATCCCAGAAGTGGAATATTCTAGCAGTATAACTTACCAGAAACTACGCTATAAAAACAGATTGTTGATTAACACAAACTCATAACAAAATGCAGAGAGAGCTATCACCACGCTGCTGTAATAACACTTGGCTGCTGAAGTCTCTCAATACATTAAATATATCCTTGGAGACCAAATTACTTTACATTTTCTTAAAAGACAATTTATTATAGCTTTGTTTTCTTCTCATTATCTCTTAAAAATATATCGAATGGAGAAAAGAATACAACTTCTAAATAACTTCTACGAAATGATCCTGATGCATGACGGCAGCCTTCAGTTTGTTTGCTGGTTATTATTAAAGAGCGCACAACCTGCTGCCAGGACATGCCCTCACCGCCACACGACGGGCTCCGCCTCGTGTGTGTCAAAAACCACTGTATGCCGTTATTACAGCACTCATAAAATTAACAGCCTCGGGCTGTTAGCGATTTAAATAATTGATAAGTTTTCAATTAAGAAGCCAACATTTTCAGGTCTAATACAAAAATCTATTTAAATTACTGATAAAAACTTAGACTCGTGTTGGCCTAAAGCCAGAAAGTCCTTGCATCCAATTCGGGGGTGGGAGGGGTGGTGGCGTGACTCAGCAGGCTTTGTCACAGATGTTGCATCTCTTTGACTCTTATACAGAGATCTAGGCCGTTCACTCTCATTTTTGTAATCAGTAGAAGAAAGTGATTAAAGGACAGTGAGGAAACATCTCTACTTTTCTTCCCTGTATGACTTTACAGTGACTATAATTTTCTTTAACCTTATGAAAGGCTAAGCTGCTCTATCTTGTTCTTACAATAAAAATGCAGTCCTCTTTTGGGATCTTCCCGTGCCTCTACACGCCATACCAAATCCTTTTCAGAGCCACTGAATTTATTTATTTTTTAATTAATTATTTAGTTTTGAGAACAGGTCTCACTATGTTGCTCTGGCTGGCCTGGAACTCACTATGTAGACCAGGGTGGTCTCAAATTCCCAGACATCTGCCTCCTAAGTGTTAGGATTAAAGGCATGAGCTACCATATTGAGCACACCAATTTGAATTAAAAAAATAAATACCAAGAAAGTTATCCATTTCTTTTTAGATTTTCCAATTTTGTAAAGGTTTTTAAAGCACGACCTCATGATTCTTTGGATTTCCTTAGTGCCTGTTGTTATGTCCCTTTTTATTTCTGATTTTGTTAATTTGGATTAACCCTCTTTTAGTGAGTCTGGATAAGGGTTTGTCTATGGTGTTGATTGTCTTAAAGAACCAATTCTTGGTTTCACTGATTCTTTGTGTTGTCCCCTTTGTTTCTATTTTATTGATTTCAGCCCTCCATTTGATTATTTTGTACCATCTACTCCTCTTGGGTGTGCTTGCTTCTTTTTGTTCTAGAGCTTTCAGGTCTGCTTTGCAGTATGAGCTCTTTCAAATTTTTTACGTGAGCACTTAGTGCTATGATCCCCATCTAACCCCTCCCCCTTGGAGCCCGTGGTGGGGAACGGGACCTGGAGGAACAGGGGGAGGAAGAACTGTAGGAGCCAGAGGAGTCAAGAACACCAGGAGAACATGACTCACAGAATCAACTAAGCAGGGCTCCCAGGGGCTCCCAGAGACTGAAGCTGGAATGATGGAGCCTGCTTAGGTCTGACCTAGGTCCTTTGTGTTATGTTGTGGTTGTTAGCTTGGGGTTTCTGTGGGACTCCTAACAGTGGGAGTGGGGACACTCCTTACCCTGATTTTTCACCTGCTCTTGGGACCCTTTTCCTCCTACTGGGTTGCCTCACCCAGTCTTGATATGAGGGTTTGTGCCTAGTCTTACTGTATCTTGTTATGCTGCGTTTGGCTGATATCCCTGGGATGCCTGCTCTTTTTTTGAAGGAAAATGGGGGAGTCGTGGATCTGGGAGGGAAGAGAGGGACTGGGAGGAGTAGAGGGAGGGAAACTATGGTTGGGTTGTATTGAAAAAAAAAAAGGAAAATAAAGAATTTTTCTTTAAATTAAAAAAAATTAATAAATAATTACCAATGCAAAATTCCAATACGAGGCTGGTAGTCCTGAGGAATATCAATGAAACCTACTGTGAAGCTACGACTACACAGCTCTCTATGACAAAGCTGGCCCCCAGAGGGATTTCCAGCCATAAGAACTAAGACAGTCTAGAAGGATAGCCAACCTATTCAACTGTGTGATTTTTGAATCAAAAAGTAATCTCTCGAAAAATCTCAGGAACTTCTAAGTCTAAGGACATGTCATACAAGGTTATGTAATCATGATTAATATGTTTTTACAACAAAAATAAATTAAATACTGCAACTGAAAAATAGAAAAAGCTGGGGGAATGGTGCACACCTTTAATCCCAGAACTCAAGAGGCAGAGGCAGGTGGATCTCTGAGTAGAAGGCCAGCCTGGTCTACAGAGTAAGTTCCAGAACAGCCAGGACTACACAGAGAAACCCTGTCTCAAAGCCCCACCAACCCCACCCCCCAAAAAAAGCATAAGTTATAAGGAATGTATGGTGCAGACAGCAAAACTAAGATGCTGTATCACCAAATCATTCAAACTCTATAATGGTCTTGACATAAAGTTTCCAGTAGGATTTTCCAGGTGGTAGACCAAAGACGCTCTGTGAAACAATGAATGGCTGTGGGATTTGGAAAGGCTAAACTTAAAAATCTGTTATTTTCTTTCTTTTTAAAATTTAGTTATGTGTACATCTGTCTGCGGATTTGTGCACGTGCATCTGGGTGACCACGAAGATCAGAAGGAGGTGTCAGATCTCCTGGGGCTGTGGTTACAGGCAGTGGTGAGCACTCAGAAACCTCATGAGGGTCACTCTCAGGACCCCCTTTCACAAGGCACAATTTGCAAGGTCTTCTGAAAAGTCCACACTGCTTATATGTGGGTCTGCTAAATGCCTATGAAAGTACACTGTTCTCAGTTCTCTGCCAAGGACCCACATTAGAAAACCAGAACCCGCTTGTGTGCATGCATTTTCTAAAAACAAAGGAGTCATGCTCTCAAGAGAGTTAGTCAATCCATCAATAGCAGTGCCGGCTTGGCAAAGACAATCCCGCTCAGCCTTCCACATACCGATGATCTCAGCTCTAAATTCTCAGTACACAAAGACTCCCACATAAGTTAATGGGAAGTCAATGGGAAATTGACTTTTCCTACTCTGGGCGGGTAAGAATGCAATGCTCTGTTAATCATGCCATCCTTCTTGTCCTCTTTCATCCTACCCTAAATTAAAACTATTGGCGGAAACCCACACAGACAGTTTACAGTTTTCATTATGATGAAACAATATCCTGAAGTTGAGGCCTATCAAAAACACACATCCTAACTGTTGGCTACAATTAGAGTCTCAGAGAAAAGCAAATGTCTGGTCCTGTCCATCATGTCCACTGTAATATTACTTTGCATTTGTACACCTCTTTCACATCTGTCATCCTATTTGATCATTACAATGACCCTGTGCAGTAGAAAGGACGCGTGTCATCACCCACTGCTGACAGATGAGGCAACTGTGGGACTCAAAGGTTAAGTGACTTGCCTCAGGCCAGGAACCCAAAGCAGAGCTGTGGCTTCCCCTTCTAGTGCAGTGCTCCACAAAAGACCACAGAAAAGGGTTCTCAAACAGATTACAAACTCAGGTAAACTAAAACTTGGGAGGAAAGCTCAAACCGGGGCTCAGGGAAGCTATATGTCTCTTGTTGTTTATGAATTTTTCTCAATCAGTAGTACTGAAGCTTGAGAAGTGTGCCCTTTTTTGTTACCTATTTTAGTTTTGGACAAATGTTAATGCAAAACTCCAACAAAAGTTGAGATGCCAAAGAAAAGTCCACCTAGTATATACTCAGGAGGACTCTGGCTCATTTTGGGTCAGTAAGCAGCCCTGCTGTTCATTTCAAGTGCAAGCAGTGCATAAATTAAGTGGGAGTACATCTTTAAGTCCTGCGCCCATGAAAGCCTGAAGCTATGTTATTGCTGTAGTCTGGAAGGGGGAAAGAGATCTCCAGTCAAAAGTAGATTCTGAAAAAATTTTTAGAGCCCAGGGGTTCATTTTTAATGAGCCGTTACTTTAAGTACTGCATAAAAAATACAGGAAATTGATAGTCCATTTAGTCTACACCATACCTAATCCAAAAGTCATTAAGATGCATTATTCTTAATGTTCATGATATGATCAGTAAGTGTCTTTTGAAAATAATGCTCTTAACTTTCACATAAGGAAATCTTTGAAAACCTTATCTATTACACAGAAAAATGCTATGGCAACTGTGATGTACTTACTATCTTCTCTGTGCCCAAAAAAACAACATCCTCAATTACATTAACATTCATTAAAAATAGCCCTTGTTTGCTAGGCCACCAGGCCTGACGACCTGACTTGGAGCCCCAGAACTGGCACGGTGGAAGGAGAGAACAGACTCCTGTAAGCAGTCCTCTGACCCCTCGCGCGCACGCGCACACGGTGTTTTTAGAACTAAAATAGCTCACATGCAGCGCACTTACGTAGGACAGCATTGCCTTCATCTCTTCGTCACTTCTCACTGTAATCCTATCACCATCTTCGTCTTCATCTGTTTAAAAATGAATATTATGAAAGTAGTAAGTCTTGCATTCTTTTTTTTTTTTTTGAAGATTTATTTTATCTTTTCATTGTGTTTGAGGGAATATGTACACATAGCTGCAGTGCTCACGGAGGGTAGAAAAGGAGTTGGATCCCCTGCTGAAGAACTAAAATTTTCTTTTAAGAGGAAGGTGAAAAATCAAAATATTTTTCTAGTTATTCTAGACATATATGTAAGTCAGTAAATTTAACTGGAGTACAAGGTCAACTTTTGAAAAAAGAGTCCTCTCGTTCTACCGTAAGTACTTCCTTATGTCTCAAGTGGTACTGTACCCCTGTTCTTTATTCTCCCTCTGTCCCATCACTGAAACAAGGTGAAAGTATCTCACATTTACTAAACACTCAGCCCAAAAGGTGCTCTGACTTGTGCCTCACATGCAGTTCCACCTTAAGACCACACTGCAACCTGGCCATGTGGACATCAGGATTAGTTCTGTTTTACAGAAGACAAGCCTGGGGCCTCACAAAACCTAACAGCGGGCTCCCCATCTTCTATCTTACAAGGCTCTCCGAGGAGTTTCCTTTGTCCCACTCCTCTGACCTACAAGCTTCATATGGTGATTCATGCTATTTTGAAATAATACAATAGTCTTAAGATTTGAGGATATTAAGACTATGGAACCCATAACCAGAATGTGCACATCTGAATCAGTGCTAAAGAGGCCACATCTAGAGACGATGTGCCCCTCACTGCAGCAATTCTCTTAGTTTTAGAAGCTGCTTTTAAGAACCTAAAGATAGACCCCTTGAGAAGATCAGATCTCAATTTTGACCTAAAAGAGAATTGTTCACTGAATCACCACCCATATCTTTTCTCAGGCTGGACTCAGAATGACTTCTGGTTATGACAAGAATAGGAACACATGGGTGACCAAAATGGCTCAGTGAATAAAAGCACTCATATCCAAGCCTGATAACCTGAGTTCAATCCCTAGGACCCACATTGTGGAAGGAGACTCAACTTCCAGAAGTGGTCCTCTGGCTCCTCATATGCTACAGCATATGCACACCCACAGGCACACAATCTCACAGTAAAAATGCATGAATGGATGAAAGAAAGAAATGTAGTAACAAAATTTTAACAAGAACAGGAGCATTTGACAGCTGATGTGGAAGCTCTAAATATATAGTTCAAAGAAAAATGCCTGAAACACTTGAGCAGTGTACACAGCCTGCCTAGGGAGCAATCCAGAAGGGGTAAGCCCTGGGCAGGATGCTAAGTATCTGAGTACTTGCTAGTAATGAGTACTATATTTCTGTTCACAGCATACAGTTGCTGACTTGATTAGATATGCCCATTCCAAACCTGAGAAAGTAGGCATCTCATCTTAAGAACACCTTTGCACAGCTCTGAAAGAACAGAGGGATTGGGTTCAATACATGAATTTCCCACTGCATACCAACAGGCATACCGTCCTGTCCAGCAGAAGACATACCCTGTTTGGTAACCAAGCCATAGGGGCAATGAGAAGGAGTCTGTGCTTTTTCCCAATTAGTTTATTACTAAGCAAAACACTTCTGGTTCCTTTTTGCTCTCAGTGCCTGGCAGCAACCTGACAGCACCAAGGAAAGCAGCATTTCCCTCAGTTTCCCTCAGTGACTTGAGCCAACAGCTCTCAAAGGGTCTTCTTTGCAAAGCTTCATGCTGCAGCGTTCCCCAAGTCTACTGAATGAATACACATCTCCAAGTCACTGTCCAAGCAGCTGGGAGGGGCCAAGAACCCTACTGAAAACTCTACAACCAAGAGTCAGGACTGCCACACTGATATGCAAAAAGGCACGTTCCAACATCTCTGCACAGATGTGCAGAGATTTCTACACATAAAGAACTGCTTTTTCTGTCTCTGGTTTTCAGTGAAGATTTTCTAAAGACAAACTGGAGAGAAACACCATGCTAGCAGAAATGCAAGAAAGGTGTTTCCATACAGGTCTTAGAAGCAAGCATATTCAAGGCTAAGCTGGACATTTTCTTTGAAATTCAGGAACAAAGAAGGGAAAAAAAAAGGTAGTATAAACGCATATAAGGCTATGTACTCCACACACAAAGGCACTTCATAGTTTTGCTTTAGAGCAAAGTTGAAGAGGGCTCAGTTGGTAAAGCAAATATGAAGACCAAGCAAATATAATTGTTTTTCTGGGAAGGTGGCGAAAGGAGGGTTCCTGGGTCTTGCTGGCTAGTCAGTCTGGCAAGTTCCAGGTTTAGTAAGCGAACATATCTTAAAGAATAAAATAGAAACTAAACAAGACATCTGAAGCCAATCTGTGACCTCCACAGACAAGCTCAAACAAATACATGTGCACCTACATAGACACATGCATGAGTACTCACATAGTCAATCAAAATGGGTCACATTCTGTCCAACATGAAGGAGCATTTGGCAAATCTCATTTCTGCACCAGAGCTAGCTCTGCAGATGATGGTTACAAAGGGACAGCTCATATTCAAATTTTAAGACACACACACACACAGGATCTCAGAAAGGTAGTCTTTGAATAGATTAGGAAAGTACTCAGAGTTTAGTAAAACAGATGAAGAGCCTTGTTTGAGTTCTGAAGAGAAAGCATAAGCTCCATAACACCATTTATATAATTATCTCTCTAAATTAAGTATTGAGGAGTGGGGTGGAAGATGGAATGGGGTGGGGATCTCTGAGTTCTCAAACCTAGCCGTAGGTACCTAAGACTACTTAAAACAAAGTGTTCTGGAATTCTGGTTTCTATATAAGCTTGAGAATTTTCCTAGGGAAGTCAGCTAGCACAGCAGTTCCTCACAGAGCACTCCATGCAAAACAGACAGGACCCACTGCCAAGGTACTTAGACAGACAGGAAGGTTTGGAAGAGAAGTGCTGACACTCTTCCACTCCTAGAGTGAGATCTCAGACCAGTTGAAAGGAGCATTCCAATTAAGTCTGGTGATAAAATCAGGCTTATGCGGCATGGTGACTAATAGCTCTTATGGCCTAACAGTAGACCCTATTGATGGCAGCCTTGGTTTCTCAGGGGACTGCTTTACCCTCTAATTTCCATGCTTAGCTGCTTTAATGAAGATTCCTTGTTCTTATCAAAGGGGAAGCTGGGCTGGAAAAATAACCATGCTCATAAGGATGCAGGTGATGGTGGCCAACAAGGGAAATGATGCAGGCTCAGGAGCAAACTAGTCACCTCAGAGGCTAAAGCTAGAATGCACCTCTTTCCAAACCCAGTTAAATGACAGGCCTGGGAAGCAAGTAAAAGTAGGAAAGCAGGCCTGCTACCAAGCAGCTTAGACAGTGACCTGAAACACACTGAACCAGAAGTTAGAACTATCCAAACAGCTCCACCAAACACCCTGGCTATTTGGCTTTCAAACTGTGCCAACTGTTTAAAAACTACACTCATAAGAACTTACTAAAAGGTAACCAAGACATCTAAAGGTATAAATGGCTGGTCTAGAGCCCCAGAAGGAAGTAGTGCTGAGGGAAAAGTAGAAAAAAAAACCTTAACTCTTTTCCGTCTTATAGATGAAGATTCTTTGCCATCTGACCAAACATTACTGGATATAACCGAGGGGGGGGTGGGTACTCGGAGATCTGACACACTGGTTCCCAATGACAATCCCAGACTCCTCTAGTTGCCTGGAGCATAGTAATATGATTTTCCAGCACATTAGGGAGGCTGGGATTGTCATTGGGAACCAGTGTGTCAGATCTCCGAGTACCCACCCCCCCTCGGTTATATCCAGTAATGTTTGGTCAGATGGCAAACAAATATTATGACGCAATCTTTACAAAATCTGCAGTGTGTCACAAATATACAAAATGGCAGAGTTTGGGAAAAGAGAATCATAACAGGCCATATGCTGTTCACGATTTTTATCCAAAGCAACATGAAATCTGAAAGCAAAACCTACAAGAGGCATATAAAGGCCCCTGAGGGGAGCAGCACCTCAGGCAGGGGTGGTCAGAATGGCCCTGTGTGTAAACAGAAGAAACTCTCAGCACCCACTATGATGACATGAGCTCAGAAGGGCTTTCCACAAGAGTGACAGAAAGTGAAGGCCATATATTATGTGTCATTTGTCACACTCCTTCTGTGCCAGGTGGGAGTTGAATAGAACTACAGTAACAGCAGGAAAGAAATGGAAACTCGATTGTAAAGGTTAGAAAACCATCAGCAGGAAATTACCAGAAAAAAAAAATGTCAAGTTTAGAACGGTTCTCAGGGATGGAGTCCACTGAGCTGGGAAGGATGACAGGGCATGGTTTTTATGGTCACACCTTTGTATCCATAAGCTGTTACTTAGCTCCTTCAATCCCTACAATGTTCTAATGCTTCCCTGTTTGTTTCCTTCTCCTTCTTGCAAAACAAAGTGCCTACTATGTGGCAGGTGTGATACTTGGGCACAGGAATGGTGATGGTGAAAGGAAAAAAAACCAAGCAGAGCCCATGACCTTTGACACACACACGTCAAGTAAAGGCAGTGTTGGTCACATACACACAGATCACATTTGAGAAAGAGCACTGTGGGAAGAAAGAACAAATGACATAGAGGAAGACAATGAAAGTAAAGAGTGGCTAGAGCAGAATGTAAAGAAGAGGGTAGAGTCGGTTCAGAGAAGTGACGATGAGAATGGCCGGGTGGAGCATAGGGACAGGAGCATTTAAGCAGTTGCTTTTTACTGGCTCTTGAATGAAAGCCACAGGACCTTTCTGATTCTTAAGATCTCATCTTCTAGGAGGATCACCCTGGCTGCTGGGTGAAAAGAGAAAGGTTGGGACAGGGACTTAGGAGGCTACTGTCCTACTCCAGGTGGGGGTGATGGTGGCCTAACAAACTGCACATATTCTGAGTTTTGTCATTGGTCCCACCTTAAGAGCTAGAATGTCACTGTGCAGCCCAAGCTCGCTCAACTTATAGCTCACGCAATCCTCTGCCAACACCCTGCTGAACTGCTGTGACACAGTGTGCACTACTATGTAGGCCTACTCAAGCTGAGGTTTTGAACAGACCACACACTGGCTCTATGCGAAGGTAGGATAGATGGGTTTGCTCTTCAAATTTGCCTGAATTTTCATAATTAACTTTTGTGTGTTCATATTTTTCAGACTCAGTGTACATTTGCTGTGAATTATAATCTAGTTTGCTTATAAATAATGACATTTTCAACATACAATAATTTAATAAAATGAAACTTCGTTACTTCCAAATATCGTTGATCTTGAACTTTTCCATGATGTAAAAGGAGCTCCCACCCAACTGTTCTCAATTGACTCTCTGTGCTGCTCAGGCACGAGGCTCCTACAGACACCACTCCAACACTCAGCTACAGTTGTTTTCTACACTCTGAACTCTTACAACTTCCTTCAAAAGCTCATAGTACACCCAATTTAAAATAAGAAATGATATGTTTATTTAAAGGTTCCTAAGTAAGGAGGTTGAAGAGTTGGCTCAGCAGTTTAGAGGATTTGTTGCTCCTGCAGAGGACCCAGGTTCAGTTCTTAGCACTCACATGGAGCTCACAACCACCTGGACCTCCAGCTTCAGGGCTCTGATGCCCTCTTCTGGTCTCCATGGGCACCAGGCATGCATGTGATGCACATACATACATGCACGCAGGCAATTTTTTTAAAAAAGATTCCCATCTAGATCACAAAATGAACTTGCCCAAACTCTTAAAACTGAGAATATCCACTCAGTGAAAAGTGAATATAAAACCATCAGAATAAGGAGGAGGGAGAGATGGCTCAGAGGTTAAGAACACTTGTTACCCTTCCAGAGGCCCTAAGTTCAGTTCCCAGCATCCACAATAGGCTAATCACAACTGTCTGTAACTCAAGTTCCCAGGGATTTGATGTCCTCTTCTGGCCTCCGTGGGCACTACACTCAAATGCATATGTACATAAGTAATACTTTTCAAAAATTAAAAATAAATAGTTGATGCTGAAGAATGACACAAACATTTATCTTCTAACCATGTTTTCTGAGTCAAATTCTGATACATAGTTTAACAAGAATGAAGACACAGGATGGCTACAGCTGAAATGCATGAAGCTAGTATCACAGGACAGTGAGAACCACGGCAACGTTTGTCTAGATGGACTTCAAGCTCATCTTTCAAGTTGCCCACGAGACCTCCCTGTCCCACAACATCAGGCTAATAGTTACTAGTCTCAAGAAAAATACAGGGAACGATGTTCATGTAATAGACACACACAGGAAATGGATCTGCAGGCACGGTTGATGTTTATCACCTGGTGTGTTGGAGCATTCATTAATCTGCTAATGAAACTGAGAGACTCAGCAGGGGACTCTGGGCCTTCATAAGTGCCAGGCTCCCACAGCATCCGTTAGGTCCACACATGCAACATACAGGATTTTTTATGGTTATGGAATTTAGTCTCATCTCAGAAATGTTCTCACATCTGGGAAAAGACAAAGTATTCAATAATTGGCATGAAGTCAACTATCTATCCACGTGAAAAATAACACTGGACCCCATTTGACTGTTTTCACCAGCATTTACTGAAGATATGAAGGTATAACAGTAAAAGTAAAATCCTTCTATTCTTGGTAATAAAAATACTCACTTTTTATTTAAAAGCTGATGATAGATAAATATATACATATTTAATAAATAATATGCATTTGCAAGACCCCATTAAGCAGAAAGAAAAAGCAATGCAGGCAAATGTTTTCAGTACCTTGGAATGTAGAGGGCCTTCTTAAGCATGACAAATTCAGAAGTAATAAAAGAAACTATGGTAAGTTTGCCCACATAAAACCTTAGCTTCTATATTGAAAAAAGGGTAGAAGTTAAAAAGCACAAGACAAGCTGAAAAGAACGACAGACTGGGCAATAATCTTTGTAAAGACAATGGTCCTGTGTTCTTACTTTACAGAGCTCTGAATCAGGTAGAAAAAGGCAACCTAAAAGAAACATGGGCAAAGGTGATGGGAAAATAGCTCATAGACATTAAATACAAATGAAAAGAAACTAACACTCATTCTAAAAAATATACAAAGAGAAAGCCAGTATCTTTTCCATCTATTACATTAACACTGAGAAGAAATGTGCCAATTCCTAGAGAGCTGGTGAGGGTGGAAAGGAAGGGCTTCCTGACAAGATGTGAATGAGTCTCATCCTTGGAAAGCAGATATATGGCCACTGAAGTTCAGAGCAGAGGGTTCTCTTTATCACAGTGATTCCAAATGCCTAGGAATCCATCCTACATGTCTACTTCCTCAATGTGGAAAGATAGAAATCACTACTGTTGACTTCCACATTTTTTCTGGTTTTAAAAAAGCTGGGGGTGCTGGATGGTGACAGCCCGCACCTTTAATCTCAGCACTCAGCAGGAAGAAGCAGGGGAATCTTTGTAAGTTCAAGGGCAGCCTGGTCTACAAAGTGAGTTTCAAGACAATCAGTACTGTTACACAGAGAAACCTTGTCTTGAAAAAACCAAAACCAAACCAAATCAACCAAAACAAAACAAAAAACTAGGGGCTGGAGAGATAGCTCAGCAGTTAAGAGCACTGGCTGCTTCTCTTCCAGGGGTCCTAAGTTCAATTTCCAGCACTCACCTGGTGGCTCACAACTGCCTATAATGGAATCTGATCCCATTTTCTGGTGTGCAGATGTATATGTAGACAAAATATTCAAATACATAAACTACATAAATAAAAAGCCTTAATGTCTATCTAGTAGATTACATAATTTAAACATCAGCCAAAAGACTGAAGTTGCCATGTGCACACTAGTGCTGGGGCGATTCTAACGTATGCCAGTAAGCGAGGGTGGGAAGACAGTGGCAGCACAGTATGTGAGGAACTCAAGAAATTACTAACAATAGATGAGGACTTCTTGCTTTGTTTCTAAGCTACTTAAAATTTGAAACAATATACCATTATATAAAAACAAAACACAAAACAAACAAACAAAAACCCACTAGGTATTACTAAATACTTCTGAGTTAGCAAGTTGGCTCAGTGGATTATGACACTTGCCACAAAGCCTGAGGACCTGAATTTGATCCCTGGAACCCACAGGGTAGAAGGAGAGAACTGATTCCTGCAAGTTGTCCTCTGACCTTTACATGTGTGACATGTCCTATGTATGTATGTATGTATGTGTACAGACACACACAATAAATCTGAAAAAAGTAAATTAACTAAATAATGCTCATTTGTGCTCTAGTTATGTGAGAGAAGAACCCACAAGGGTAATAAGAAAAAAGAGGCTTAGGACCACCAGCCCCAGTGGTGACTGTGGCCCACTGGGTCCTCCCTCCTATCCCATGCAGCCCTAACTAACTTGGAAACAACAGGCCAGGGACAAAACCAGAGAGAATATGGCAACTGTGGAACCTCTCTGCCCTCTCGGGACAGTATGTGTGGGAACTTGAATTGGGGCTAAACTTGTCTATCATAACCAAACACATCCATGGATCAGACAATAGCACAGACAATTCCAAAGCAACAGGACCATATCCATTTAGCTGGAGTTCATGTGCATGTCACAATTTCCATTTGAATATAGACACAGGGGACACCAAATTTACTCAACAAGCATATCCCTCAACTCCACAGCTAGTGCCAAGAAGTGAAAAAAAGGAAGTCCCAGGCACTGTGAGAGAGGGAAAGGTAACTATAGCAGCTAGTCTGTCCACCCTGAGAACACCACATGAAGGAACAAGCCCCATAAGAGCTGGCACCAGACAATCTGTCTCATCAGCAACATTCCCCATCTCCCATTCTCTCAATTCTTTTTCCTGCATATATGAAAAGCTGTAGCTTTGAGCTCTGTGCTGACTCTTGCTGTTCCATAATTATCGCACCATCTCTCCAATGTGAGGAGTCAGGATGCAATACATGCTGCAGTATTAAATGACCCTTTCATAAAGTTTTATTTATTTGAGGGTCACTCATCCACAAACCACCAAAATGCCTCAGACTTCCCAGCAAACTGGCCTACAAACCAAACCTTAACTATTTCTTGCATATTGGTTCCACTTAGTGGCTCAGACTTTTAGATCAGACAATCAAGCTACTCAGAAACAGTCATGAGAAAAACCAGCCTACGGTTATGATAACCCGGCCACAAACAACCAATAGCTATCATTATCTTTGTCTCTGTGTGTATATTTTGTTACTGTTGTTGTTGTTTTACCTAAAGTTGGTCCAAAGACAAATGTCTACAGTCCTAGCACTTGGGAGGAAGAGGGGGTGGGGAAAGGAGGAGCAGAAGGGGGGACCAAGGGAGAGAAGCTTACACAATCAACAGGGGAGCAAAGCTGGTCTGCCCTCAGTCGGCACTGCTACACTTGCTGGAGAATACAGAAGAACATGGCATCAAAGGATGGAAACCCTGAAGTCTGGACATTTTCTCTCTGCTTATGCTTCAGAGATTCCCATATGCTTACAAGACTGTGTTTGAATCTGGGCTCTGCCACTTCCTATCAATCACCATTAGCAGTCATTTCACATCTTTGAGTTCCAGTTTCCTCAAAGGTCTAATTTTCCTGCTTTGTAGAGTCATTGCAAAGATTCTTAAACTCCAGCAACAATCTAGGGAAAGAATCTAGTACACTGGCCGGCTCAGAGAGAACCATCAGTCATCAGTGAGTTAGACAATTAATACTAGTGCTATGAGTGCTAAACCTGGGAGCTAGTGGAGCAGGTGCAGGCAGAGTGGAGAGTACAAAGTCAGGCCTACGAGTGCAAGCCTGATGACCTAGGTTTGATCCCCAGAACCTACTGTACAAGGAGAATAGACTCTTGAAAGTTGTCCTCTGATTCCCACAAGCACCTGGGTGGGTGGTAGGGCACAAAGTACACACACACGCTTGCATACACACACAAGCAAAAGAGAGAAAGATTAAAATAAAGGAAAAGTAAATTCCTCTTTGTCTTGCTTATGGAAAGCCAGACTATACTTCAACTGCGATGACTCAGAAAAGTCTAGCACAGTGGTTGGGAAAACATTCTAGAATCCACTCCAGAGGTCTCACTTAGACACATCTGAGCAAGTTGATCAGTTCTTAGAGATGCCCTTTCTTGGGCTGAAACAGGAACAATGGTCCTTCAAAGCACCTAATGGGAATCTTGTGAAGGCTAAAGGAAATAGCAATATGAACACCAAACGCTCACTCTCGGACTATTCCAGAGACCCTGACCCCTTTTAGCTACTGAAAGAAGTCTAAACAGAGCTTGTCATATGTGTGTGTGTATATACATATATGTATCTATGTATATGCATATATATATGTATGTGCCATTAATAAAACAGTAATTAATAGTATTCCTCACTATAGCTTTTAAAAGCAAGTTCTGATTACTGAACACTATTCCAGCAATAGAGACATACATAAAGTGAGAAGTATATTTATTCACCTCCAATCCCCAAGGGCCCATGTCTACTTCCCAGGGGAGAAAGCACTGCACTGGGCCCTCTGTAGATTCTATCCCCAGTAAATATATGAGGTGGGTAAGGAGGGCTAGAGTTTTGGTGAAATGAGATTATCCCATATACATTGTTTTTTCACTTAACAATCAATCCTGGTCTCTTTCCATATCAACACATGGAGTCCAAACTTTTTCTTTTTGGATGCTGCTTTGCACTTCAAAACACAGATACATTATTATTTATTGGTTCACTCTAGAGAGACATTGTGCTTACAATTTTGTTTTTTTTACTACCGAAAACTAATCCTACCCTGTACACCTCATTTCAACAAGGCACTCAATGTTTCTATTAGAGAGCTTCCAAGAGAGATCTGCTGAGTCAAAAGTGCTATGTAGCTTCCCTGTTACTAAGTGTGGCCAAATTGTCCTCTAACAAGAACATGCCACTGCACTGTCACTACTTACTGTACATTCTATCAGTAATCATCTTTAAAACAAGAACAAAAGCACACTGTCATGTAGGAAAAAAAAATCACAATTATTTCCATGTTGGAAAGTGGCACACATTTGTGTGTGTACGCATGTTCATGATGACTATATATGGGTGCGAGTAAGCACAGGCATGTTCCTATGTGTGAATGTGGGTATGCATACCTCAGCACATGTGTGGAGGTCAGACCCCAGCCTCAACGACTGGTCTTCATCTTCTATCTTGCTTGGGACAGGGTCTGTTTTGTTGTTTGCTGTCTACATCAGGCTAGCTGGCCCTACGACTGTCTGGACTCTCCTGTCTCTATCTCCTACCTTGCCATAGGAGCACTGGTTATAAATGCATGCTGCTATGCTCAGCTTTTGCACGGGCTCTGGGGATTGAAACTCAGGTTCTCACAATGGCACAATAAACATCTTATTCACTGCACAATCTCCTCAGCCCATGGCCCCATTTTCAAAAAGGGCGAGACCACAATTCCAAACCTTGACTTTACCCTTCTCAACACCTGAGGCCTTACACTACTTCTCAACTACCACCAAGACTTCTCCTGCAATGACCTGGTCTATATCAAAACCAGTTTTCTAGCACATCCCAGCCCTGTCTATAAAAGGCAGTTCAATGGAGAGCAGAAGGATTCATGACAAAAGTGGCCCTGTCATCATCTAGCAGGGCAGCCAAACCACACCGAGACAGAATCATTTCACACGATGCTCATGAGAGCTTTACTCTGCTGCTGTGTCCTAAAGCACTAAAGGATTAAAGCCTCTTAATCAACGACCATCGGTCTACAGGTAGTTTACACGTTTCATTTTGCCCTGCATGACTATAACAATGAGAAGAGCACATAAAGGTCATGTTGGTAATTAAAGCTATATTGTAGAGATATGCACACCCAAGATATGATTAAATAAGAAAATATTACTTGGTTCAGTATCATCATTAAACTTGCATTAATTTATAAATATTTAAATGTACCATATGATGATCATAAATAATCTGTTTTTGTCAGTTTTAAAAGTAATGCAACCCATAAAGCATATGAACTATCACTGCAGAAGGAAGAATCAGGAGAGTGTACAAGCCAGACTCACATTCAAACGCTGTTGTCGTTGCTTCAGGCAGAACCTGGCCTATCACATCCTAAACAAAGAAAGAATAAAGAAACACAGTTAGCCATCCTCTTTACTGCCAACATGTGGCAGGTCCAAGAGAAGAGAGGGGAACCTGAGAAGGATTTTGAAATGCTGGCATAGACCATAGAAACATAAGTTTACAATCACACTTAGCCCAGAAAGTTTAAATCTCTATTCCACATAGAAAAAGGGTTATAAAGTCTTCATATTGTAGCAAAGACAATCTCTTATTCTCAGTTCAACAGTGCACATTACCTCACTGTTTTACACACACACACACACACACACACACACACACACACACACACGCACACACGCACACACGCACGGCTTCTTGTACTGGAGGCAGGGGTGAGGTGGCAGAAGTGTACGTCTTAGATGTACAACCTGGGGAAAATATTTACTTAACCACTCTGAGCCTCATTCTGATTATTTTCTAAAATGGATCCAGTGATACTGAAAGGGTAATGTGAAAACCATTTGTAATAAACATAAGCTGAGACTTGGCACATTGTAGACACTCAATAAATGTGTTTCCTGATCTGAAAGGCCACATGGTGGCTTGCTGTCTTAGTAGCAGTTTTAGCAGACAAGTTTCTCTGATGACGCAGTTCAGGGTAATAAGACAGTTCTCACCAACCTTTACTTCTAAGCATGGAAACATACTTAATGTTTCTGGGATACATGTTAATTTAGGGGGAAAAAAGCCCTGGAAGGTATATATGTTACCAATATGTAAATGAGTCTCTAAAGTTGAAAACACTAAAAAATTAGTCTTCAGGGGCAGCTGAATAGAAGAGGCAAGGAACACCTAAGCTCTGGGGAGGAAGAGGTCCTCCATCACATCCAATCCCACGGTAAAAGCCTTGCAGACCCCATTTCTCTCCAGGAGCTCTGCTACGATGGCTCTCCCAGGCTGAGGCTGTGCCAGAACTAGCACCAGGCAGCCAGCTCACAAAGCTGGCAGTGTTTCTCAACAGGAAGCCCACAGTCCTTCCAAAACAGGGCACTTAGCAGAGGGGCGGCTGCAACTTCCTTCTAAAGGCAATTCTTTAGGAGTGTTTGCTGCAGTGCCAATTTGCATAATTGTCTTGCTGCTTATTTTTTTCTTCTTTCTTTCTTTTTTTGCCCCCCAAATAAATCTGTGCATAGAAAATTGATGAGGGAGGAAAACTATCCTGGGTAGCCCTTACTCATCAGTCAAAAAGAGTCACAAATGAGACATCAACTTCGTGAGGAAGCTAGGAAGCAAAATTTTAGGGTTAGGAAATTCTTTCTACATATTCATAGGTAGCAAGCATTTCGTAGCAGGGAGCTAGCTATACACTGAGCACAGAATTAGGTATGCAGGTAATACAGAGGAAAGGATGGAAGCCTGAATTTAGCCGGAGTGCCAGGACTGTGTGCATCGGTCTCTGCTTCCTGACGCAAGTGCCTCCTACTCAACTCAAACTGAGTGAAAGTGAACCCTTTCTTCCCCAAGTGGCTTCTGTTAGGAATCTTGTCACAACAAGGAAACTAACACTCTGGAAGGCAGCTATGCTCACCACTATACCATCAACGCCGTGTGGAAACTAACACTCTGAAGGAAAAATCACAGGTTCAGTTTGGACAGAAATGTCACAAATTAGGAACAACTGGTAGTAGAACTTCAAGATGGGATGCAAAGAGAAAGAGAAGGCTGCCTATCCCCTGCCTCACACTAATCAATCCAACCCTATGCCTGACTCCTAGAATTGGAAACTGACTCCAGAGATGAGGAGAAAGGATGCTGAGGAAAAAACAGAAAGCCCAGTGTCACTGCCCTTGGTTTTAACTTCCATCATACTGCATTTACCTCCTGGAGATACAGACCAGAGGCAAGCCCAGAGGGGACAAGATGAGTGACCTGCACAGTGTCCCACCCATTTGGAGAGGGAGCAACTGGACTCTTCAACTCTGACTGGGGCCTCAGATACTCAATCCCTCTGACCCAGTGACTGAAACTTGCTCTGGCTTCTGTACTAGGTTTTGCCAAAAAACTAGCCCCAAGGCTCTGCAAGGCGTGCACGTGGGCACACGCGTGCACACACACACCAGGATAGGGTACACTTCCTCATCTGAAAACAGGGAAGTGTGAGAAAGGGCTCAGGTCAGATAAAAGGGCCATCCAAGTTTCACGTGGCCTTGAGGCTCAAAGTTCCAAGTCAGAGATGCTGATTTCTTTGGGGTTGTCTTTTCTTTCTTTCTTTTTTTTTTTTTTTTTTTTGTTTTTCGAGACAGAGTTTCTCTGAATATCTCTGGCTGTCCTGGACTCGCTTTGTAGACCAGGCTGGCCTCGAACTCACAAAGATCCGCCTGCCTCTGCCTCCCAAGTGCTGGGATTAAAGGCGTGCGCCACCACCGCCCGGCACTGGGGTTGTCTTTTCTTGATGGAAGAGATGAAGTAACAAGGGAGAGCAGATGACAAGGACCTTAGGTGGCACCCTGCCAGACTTGCCATGAGATAGCACCAGGACAGAACCAGTTCTAAGTTCTTTACCAGCTTTTCATGACAAATGTACTCCAGCTGCTCTTAGAGCAAAATGTCCTAACACAAGGCTCTGAGCCCTAGTGATGGGGGCCACCGGTGTGATGCCTCCTGTAGGTCACAAGCTGGGGACCTCCAGGGGCTCCTCAGGAAGCAGAGGACCACATCCTGTTCCTTACATTACAGTGTCAAGATTTATAGAGCACTTTCTACGTGTTTAATCTTCATGGATCTTGATGCAGGTGTCTTTAGTTAGAAATAAGTAAACTGAGGTTCAGAGAGAGTGATGTGCCTGGCTCAGACAGAACCCAGTGCTCACCCAGCATTCAAGAAGTGAAGGCAGGAGAGGAGTTCTGGGTTACCCTTCGTAAAATAGGGAAGTTGAGATCACAATGAGCAACATGACACCCTGTCTCAAAAAAGAAGCCAGTGATCTGCACAGATTATAATTGCACACATCTAGTTTTTTTTTTAAAGATATATGTCCTTTAAATTTTTATTTATTATATATACATGTGTGTATAAACAGTAAACACAGATGCACACATGCCATGGTCACATGTGTGGATATCAGAAGAAAACTCTCAGGAGTTGGTTCTACTATGGCATCCATGGACTAAACTCAGGTTTCAGGCTCGACAGCACGCACCTCTAACCAGAGACCCATCTTACCCCCTCCCTCTGCTTTGAGCTCCATCAACAAACAAATCTCAGGGTTCTATGAAGCAACAAAACAGAGGTCCCTATCTCCTCCAGAAATTTACCTTCTAAAAGAACAAATAGGCAGATGATTGTGACTGAGTGCACACTGTGCCACAGGAATGGACGTAGGAATACCAAGGGAGCCACTGGGCCAACATGCACACAGGGAAGTGAGGTATGGTATGGAAGGATGGGTGAGAGTTGGCCAGATAAAGAAAAAGGCAAAGTGGAGGCACAGCCTGGGTACCTGGGAGAACTGACAGTAACTCTGTATACCTGGGACACAGGATGCTCCTGAGGGTGTGGCAAGAGAGGACACAGGTGCCAGGCCAATGAAGATGGGCCTGAATGAAGACAGTGATGACGACTGTGTGGGCTTATGAGGAAAAGAAATCACCAATGTGCATGTTGTGAAGATACCCAACCACAGGGAAGGGACAACATTCGGTGTCAAGACTGGAAGCTGCTAGCTCACTACTCCTGGCCTAGGCATCTGAAAGCCTGCCTGGCCTGGGTGGTCACTGGCATCTACCTTTCAAAATGAAATTATATATAACACATTTTTTTAAGCAGCCCAAGACAGTAAGAAAAAGTTTTCCTCTTCTCAAAAACTGATGCCACTCAGTCTCCTCGTCTTACAGTACTGCTGAATCAGACCACATCTGCCTGTTAGAACAGTCTCCCTGACACACCCAATTCTGTCGCTGAGTTACTCCACACACGAAGTGAATATGCTGCGCCCTGTTAATATCAAATGAGTAGAAAGATGAACATGGGCTGCAGTATGTGGGGAAACTATAGTAAGCAAAGGTAAGTTTGGGGGCCAGGAAGACAGCTCAGCTGGCAAAGTGTTAAGCATGGGGACCTGAAACTGATCTCCAGACCCATAGAAAACAGCCAGGTGCTGGGCACAGGAGAGATGGCCCAGGCACAGTATGTGTGCTTGTAATCGCAGCCCTGGGGATGCTGGCCAGCCAATCCAGTCTCAAAACACAAGGTGGATGGCTGAGGTTGATATCTGACCACCACATGCATGCACACACACCTGTACACACATACAAACATATATTAAGTAAGAAGTTGGAGTTTTGGCACTGACTCTCAACCTCAGGAGCAAAAGTCTCAGGAAAGTCCTTTTACTCTCTACTTAGAACACATATACATATATATAAATATACATAACACTGTATATTAATTATATATTATATACTATATATTATATTAATAATACATATTATATACACAATAATATATTAATTATATATTATATACTGTATATTATATTAATACATATTGTATATAGGTTTAAGGGCCCACCTACATTAACCTTCATAATTTTGTATTAAATATATTCTAAGTATCCCAAGACAATGTACTGTTGATTCTAAGATGCACATTTTCCCTCAACACTCAACATCTTTGAAATTGTGCTGTAGTTTTAACAGGCAACTTTTTTTTCTTATTGATAGTTAAGTGTATGTCTTTCAATCAATGACATCTAAGGTTTGCTTAACCATTGTAAATTAAGGTTGCCCTGGTTTCCCTTCCTCAGCAGGTCAAGTTCAGGGAACTCAACAGTGACAGGGCTAGAATGAGGGCAGGGATACTTCCTAAATACTTGAGAAAAAAAATAAACTTTTTTTTAACTTAGCTTTTTATACCCCAGTTATTTGCACTCATGTCTAAGTCCCAGTCCAGGGTGTGAGCTTCCTGTGGGCAGGAGTGGGATACATCTGTTTCCCCAGGGTCCCGTGTATTCACCAGTTTTCAGTGAATGCAATTTATCGATACTGTGGTTCAAACAAGGAAGCTGGACCCACCAGTGGCCAGCTCAGGCCACCAGTGGTCAAGATGCTGCCTATCCAGGTCCTTAAGCCCCAACGCTGGGATTTGGCTATTAAAATTACCACTCACCAGCACATCCCTGAAGAGTAACTGCGGCCCGGAGTGCACCGTCCAGTCCACCGCGCCACTATTTGGAATCTTGATCCGAATCACCAGCACCTGGTTCTCCATGGCACGGAAGGGGTCAAGGGCCAGCCACAGCATTACACGTTAAAAGGTCTCACATCCTGGGACAAGGGGTACCGACTGGCCCATACCTAGGAGTAGCCCCAAGAAGTGACAAGGGGAACGAGGAACAGAAGACAGGCGATAAAAACAGAGAGCAGGAAGGTGGAAGAAGTGAAGAGGGGCGATCAGGAGGGAGTTCGAAGTCCCCGACCCAGGCCCCGACTCAGGCCCAGGACGTGTGGAGTTTGAGTGTCTCTTGGAGAGGATGCACTGGGAACGGGGCAAGAGGAATTAGCAGAGAGCGGAAGGTGCAGAGTTACAAAAGTGGACAAACAGAACCCACAAGCATTTGGTAGGCCGTGTAAGAGAAGACACCAGAGCAATGGCCTGGTTTAGGAGAGGTAGAGCGCCCAGTGTCCTGCCGTCCTGAGTGGCTCAGTGGGCACGGAGAGGGTGGCCCGGCGCCGTGGGCAGGGTCGGGGCTGTTACGGAGGAGCACCAGTGCGGCTTCCCTCCACCAGCCGGAGGGCCGAGGGCCACGAGGTCAGGGGGCGGGTCCCAGGCCGCAGCCGGAACTGGGGGGCGCAGCGCATGCAGGCTTGGCCGACGGAGGCTCGCGTCCCAGCGGCGGAGGTGGTGGCGAGAGGAGGAGGAAGGGGGCTGCTAGAACGCTATTACTCCGGAACCAAAACGCGCGGCGCCGGAACCCGGGGAGCCGACAAGTGGGACCCGCCTCCTGGTGCGCCATGTTGGAAGAGGGCAGACCTGGGCGGAGCGGAGACAGTGTGCAATCACTGACAGCCGCTTCTCCCAGCAGCGATAAAGGTGTCTAGAAAACCCAGGAAGACACCAGTCTAGGGCTGGGGAGTGTCAGTAAAACAATTTAAGGTTAAATCTTGCGTATTGCGGCTTCAGAAAAGACGTTGAAAGACAGGATGTCAGCTCCAGCTTGTTAAGTTATATATCTTTTAATATCCATGGAGTTTGTGCAATCAGCAAGAGCCAGGCAAGACCTTTTTTTAAAAAATTAGCGAGTTTTTGTGCCTCTTCTTTCAAATAACAGTTCCAAAATACCACCATTATTTCTCCCACGTTAGGAAGGTGTGCATGAATTTTTCAGTGAGGTCCCCAACCAATGACCTACAGTACCAGACAATCCCCTGCTTAAAAGCAATAGTAAAGAAACTCAATGAAGAGCTTAACTGCCTGGGGACAGCTGTATTTCTGGCATCATAATATCTTATTCAACCGTTGCAAAAATATCCCGTCTGTTCCATATATTTTCAACTAAATTGCAGTGTTTATGCAGTCAGTGATAGCAGGGCAGTCGCCGTAAACCTTGGTGATTTTTAAATGCCTTGTTACCTCACATCTTAAAGTGCACAGTTATCTATGGTGCCTACACAAAAAAACTGCTTACAAATGACAATGTGTAGGTAGGCCCTTTATGTGTAATTAAATTGTGCTATTATCTGTACCTTTGGGGGGCTGATTATGCATTAACGCAATGCGTGGGGGCTGGAGGTAGTGTCCACTTTCCCTGGAGTAGATATGTGATTAATGTAAAAGGAGAAAAATTAAATGTTGATCATTTTCGGTATAATATCAAAACTTGTTCCATAATTTCCTCTGCCTGGGCTTTTTTTTCCTGTTGCATTTAAAAGGCCATTGTAGGAGATAAGTGATCGTCTTTTGGTTATTGTTCCTTAATAGCTTAGGTAGAAATTCATTTAGTCAGATTCTCCAGGCACTGTAGGAACTGCCCTTTCCTACCTGCTCTTCAGTGCTGAAAAATACACTATTCACTCATTTCCCCATGCACTTCTTAGCCTAAACTTTATTTCTTCTATTTGAGATTGACTACAAAACTAGATATTTTCTATTAACCTATGATTTGTTAAAATGTCTTTTTTTAAATTCATAGTACCATGGGGAAAACCAACTCCATTTGCCAAATTTGCATATATATTCTGAAATGATTGATACACACACACACACACACACACAGCAGACTCACAGCTTCCCCAATATTTACAAAGCAAATATAATCCCATTTCAGGTTTTCATAGCCTTTATATAACATGAAATCTTGGACTTCATGATTTGAGCAAAGATTTCACAAAACTCTTAACATTCTGAAAGTATCTCTTCATCAAGTAGAATAAACACCACTGTCCAAATTAAGGGTATATGTGTGTATCATTTTAAAACTTTTGCACATAGTGTTTTCTTTTCAACAGTGGATGTGAGTGTCTATTTAAGTACTGGCCGAGGTAGTTTGGTAGCCATAAAGCGCTTTGACTGGAGTAAAAGTTCTATGCTTGTCTTTGTCCTACATGAAGGGTTGTGTTATAGTTTAGATCTGAAATGTTCCTCATGTGCTCCTCTTGGTTGCCAGTCAGTGGTGCTGCTAGGAGATGGTAGAATCCATTGTGGGGGGCCCAATGGGAGTAAATTAGTCATTGGGGCCATATTGTATGACATATTAGGACCAAGGCCCTTGTTCTTTCTTTCTCTCTGTTTCTTGTCAGCCATGAAGAAAATACGTTTCCTCCCTGCCCTTTTCCACATGATCTCTGATGTGTTATTCTGCCTAACCACAAACCTAGAGACCATGACCTAAAACCTATGAACTTGTGAGGCAAAATAAACACCTCCTCCTCATAAGTTGCTTATGATTGAAAACTAACACAAGAGCCAGGTATGGTGACACACGCCTTTAATTCCAGCACCAGGAGGCAGAGTCAAGAGGATAAGCCTGGTCTACAGAGAGAGTTCCAGGAAAGCCAGGGCTACACAGAGAAACCCTGTCTCAAAAAACAAAAACAGGAGGAGGAGGAGGAGGAGGAGGAGGAGGAGGAGGAGGAGGAGGAGGAAAACTCCTCCTAGGAGTTGCTTCTCAATGAATATGATAGAAAATTTCTCTCAAACTATTCTGATGGAAGAAACACAAAATAAATAAAATGCATTAGGTAGTGGTAAAAGCTGGAAGGAAAATGACCCAAGAGGAAACATGTGTTAACACTAAGGGAAATGACAACTGCCCTGGTTGAATCCTGCTATTGGTGACCTTAACTGAAAAGGTGTTTCTGAAAATTACATGTTGTGTAGTTTGAATGAACCAAGAAACCAAATAATCCAATCAGAAAATGGGGAACAGAGCTAAACAGAATTCACAAAGGAGAAATCCCTAATAGCTGAGAGACACGTGAAGAAATGCTCAGCATCCTTAATCATCAGAGAATTGCAACTTAAGACAACTCTAGATTCCATCTCACACCTGTCAGAATGGCTAGGATCAAAAGATCAAATGACAGCACATGCTGGTGAGGTTGTGGAGAAAGGGGAACCCTCCTCCATTGCTGGTGGGAGTGCAGGCTTGTGCAACCACTATGGAAATAAGTCTGGTGATATCTTAGAAAACTTGGAATAGCTCTGCCTTGGGACCCAGCCATACCACTTCTGGGTATACATCCAAATGATTCCTCACAAAACCACAAGGAAGTTTTCTCATCTATGTTCATAGCAGCCTTATTTATAATAGTTAGAAACTGGAAACAACCCAGATGTCCCTCAACTGAGGAATGGATTAAAAAACTGTGGTACATCTACACAATGGAATACTACTCAGCTATCAGAAACAATGAAATCCTGCAATTTGCAGCCAAATGGATGGAACTAGAGAAGCTCATCCTGAGTGAGCTAACCTAGACTCAGAAGGATGCACATGGCATCTATTCACTTATAATCGGATTTTAGCCATATAGTACAGGATAACTATACTACAACCAATGCACCAAAGGGAACAGGAACATAGACTTTGTTACCTGTCAATGAGACACTTTGCCCTAGTGGTGCTGCCTTGAAGGTCCCCAGTATATGAGGAGGCTCTTGGCCCTCATATGACTGCTGAACTGCAGGGGGAGACTGTTATGTAGGGACACTCCACTCCAGAGGAGTGGGATGGAAGGGATAGAGGGTAGAGGGTGGGAGGGCAGGACTGGGAGGGGTGGAAAGAGAACACTGTGATGGAGATGTAACCTGCAGTAATAAATAAATATTAAAAAAAAGAAAAGAAAATGGCCCCCATAAGTTTATGTGGAGTGGCACTATAGGGAGATGAGGCCTTGGAGAAAGTGTGTCACTGTATGTGGGCTTTGGGGTTTTAGAAGCCCAAGCCAGGCCCAGTGTTCCTCTCCTTTCCTGCTGCCTGCCCATCTGAATGTAGAGCTCTCAGCTCCTCTCCAGCACCGTGTCTGCTGCCATGCTTCTCATCATGACAATAATGGACTAAACCTCTGAACCTGTAAGCCAGCCCCAAATTAATGTTTTCTTCTATAAGAGTTGCTGTGGTCATGGTGTCTCTTTACAGCAATAGAAACCTAAGGCAGGTGTCTTGGTTTTTAATGTTTTATGTTAATTGTGATAAAACACACATAAGATCAGATTTACCTTTTTTAAATATGCACTTCTGCAGTGTTTAAGTACATTCGTATTGTTACACAATCAATCTCTAGAACTTTTCACTTACAAAAGTGAAACCCCTCTATCCATTAAATAATGACTTCCCATTTCCCTTTCCTTTCACTGGCATTAGGTTTCTGGTTCCAAACTTGAACTAGTTTAGAAATCTCATGCAAGTGGAGTCAGACAATATTTATCTTTTATGTCTAGTTTATTTCACTTAGAGTAATGCCTTCAAGGTTCATCTCTGTTGTAAGTTTGTACCAAAGTTCCTTCATTTGCATAGCTAAAGATAAGTCCTTTGGATCTCAATTTGGTCATTCATTCATCTGCCAATGGAATTTTAGATTGCTTCACTCTTGACTACTGTGAATAATGCTGCTATGACCATGGGTGCAGGAACATCTATCCCAGGGCTGGGTGTGTAGCCCATACCCTGGTGCAAGTTATGTGTATCACACATTAGGCCCTGGATTTGATCCCTACCATCTTCAATAATAAGCAATAATTGTCATCATCATAATAAAAAACACTAATGTTCTAGACTAATTTTAACTCTTTCAGATATCTCATTAGACATTTATGCTACTGTAATGAAATACCTAAGGCATGCTAACTTTATGTATTTTTTGTTCTTTTTTATTGTCAATAATTTTTTCATATGATAGAGTCTGATCATGGTTTCTCCTCCCCCAATTCCTCCCAGATCATCCTCACCACCCAGTTCTATCCTTTCTTTCTGTCTTTCTTTAGAAAACAAACAAGCATGCAAACAAAAAGGCAAACAAACCAGAATTAAAAAAAAAACAAAGAAAAATAACAAGCACAAGAAACACAGAGACACACACATAAAAACACAAAATCAGAAACCATAAACACAAACTAGACCAACTAGTAAGACAAAAATGCCTGTAGCAATATGAGACAAAAAGTCTATAAAAATAGCATTGAGTTCATTTTGTGTTGGCCATCTACTTATGGGCATGGAGCCTGCCCTTAAGTGTGGTTTATATACCCAATGAGACTCCATTGAAGAAAACTAATTTTTCCTCCGAAAGTGGGTGTCAATTGGAGATAAATTCTTGGTTAAAGATGGGAGCCCATATCTCCATATCTGTGTCCCCCTTTCAGCACTAGGAACAGTTTAACTTTATAAAGATGATATTTACTTAGCATATAGTATTGTAGGTTCAAGGACATGATGCTGACATTAACTGAGCTCTGGTGAGAACCTCACAGCTGCCACAATGAAAGGATTATACTTATATACCAAGAAGAGACTGCAACTCATCACCATAGACCAAAGAGGCCATGGTCCACAGTTCCTACCAGAAACACAATTCTAATGATTTGTAGAGCTTCTACAAGCGCTCACCATTGAAAGGCCCCACCACCTCCCAGTGTTGCTACCCTAAGACTAACCCTTCAATTCATGACCTTTGGAGGGAGAAACAAACCATAGCCCCAGCATGGCAGAGACATACCCACTAAGCATAAGGACTCCAAGTTTTCCTTCTCACTAGTATTTGTTCCTTTCTGTAATTTTATTCTAGTAGCTGCCTGTGGCTTAGGTGATATGTTTCTTTGATGTATGTGTGTGTGTGTACACATGTTTACATACATACATATTTTTTTGTGTGTGTATATATATATATAATATATATATATAGAAATTCAATCTAAGTCCTTTACTAAGATTTTTATAGTTTTGACTGTTGTTTTAAAGTAATTGAATGAGGACATTTTATTTTGCTTTTATAAATTTGGAGAGGTTTTCTTTTCTCTTTTATTACCTTAATCTCAATCTCAAATGCTTAACCCAGAATCCTTACCCAGCATTGCTCTCCACTCTCTCTCCCTCCCTCTCTCTCTCTCTCTCTCTCTCTCTCTCTCTCTCTCTCTCTCTCTCTCTCTCT
>CAJQZJ010031900.1:97605-156391 GCA_907164525.1 Lophiomys imhausi | reverse complement strand
TCTCTCTCTCTCTCTCTCTCTCTCTCTCTCTCTCTCTCTCTCTCTCTTTGGTCTTTTGATACAGGATTTCTCTGTGTAGCCATGACTGTCCTGAAATTTGCTCTGTAGACCAGGCTGGCCTCAAACTCACAGAGATCCACCTCTGCACCCCAAGCACAGGGATTAAAGGCGTGTGCCACAACCACTTGCAGTTGCTCCTATCTCTTTCTTAATTATTCTTTCCTAATTTTTTTCTTTTCATCCTTACCACTCCTGAAAATACTTTATTTTCATTGAATGACTGTAGTAACTTGTTACTGTGCAGGTGGCTTTTCATCTTGTGCAGGCAAAAACAAAATCCTCCTTGCCCTATAAAAGTACACATTTTGCCCCTACTCCTTCTGAATTGTTTATCTATTTATTTGGTTAAAGGACCTCTTGCACACTAAGCAAGAAGCCTACCACTGGGCTGTGTCCTCAGCATCCTCTTCTGAGGACCTATATGTGTATTTGTGTGTGTGTGTGTGTGTGTGTGTGTGTGTGTGTGTGTGTGTGTCTACATAATCACACACACACACACACACACACACACACACACACACACACACACACGAAAGCCAGAATTGAACATCAAGTATCTTCCTAATTTTCTTTTCACCTTATTTTTTGAGACAGGGTATCACAAAACCTGGTGCTCAGCCATTCAGCTAGGTTTCCTGGACAAGGAGCTCCAGGGTTCCTCCTGTCTCAGCCCCCCACCCCCAGTGCTTGAATTACAGGCACAAGGCTTTGTATGCATGCTGAAATCTGAACTTAGTGATACTGAGCCATCTCCCCAGAACCTACCCACTTCTGAACTCTTGAACCTCACATCTATTCTTCCTTCTTAAGAATATCACTGTCCCACATGCTTCGTGATCATGCCAGACATCACACCCCAGGGCCTTTGTTCTCTCCATGCCTCTGCTAGGAAATCCTCTTCCCCTTGATTTCTACGTTATCTACATGGCTCCTTCTTCCAGCCTGTAGGCTGTGCTTTTACGAGGCTGTGGAATATTTGAGGGCCTCTGAAGACTTGAAGTTAATGTGGAAGCGTCCTCTGTTCTTCAGCCTTATTCAGTGAGGTAAGGCCTCTCAATCGAACCCTAATACGGTTAGTCTTGCTAACCAGCTTGCTCTGGGAATCCCTTGTCTCCATCTTCTGAGGCTGGAATTACAGATAGGCTGCTATTGTCAGCCAGCATTTAGGTGAGTACTGGAATCAGCACTCTAGTCTTCAAGCTTATATAGCAAGTACTTAACCACTGAGTCATCCCTCCAGCTCAAACAAGCATTTTCTTTATATTGATTGCTGTTTGTTTGTTTAAGGAGAATATGAAGAGAGTCCAAATGAACAGAGTCCAAAACTGTGGCAGGCAAATGTGTTCATATCTATCTTGATAGGAATGAAAATGAGCAGCAGCCGCAGTCCCATACAGGCAGGGGGAGGATGACAGACTTCAGGGGCAGCAGCAGGCGCCAAGCACTGAGGCATCCCCATACTCTAAAATGAGCGCTTCATCCATTCAAAATGGACCCGGTTTAATTTCTGCACAGTGCATGTCCCTTTAAGGTTAATAGGCTAGAGTTTCTGTCTCACTATTAAGCACTTCTCTATAATTTTGTTTATATGTAGAAGTAGCAATAAAGCTCATATTTAAGTGGCTTCTCAGTTATCACCTGGCAGAATTACCTTGTGCATCATAGGACAAGTGGAAAGTTGTGACCAAGAATGTGGACTCAGGAAGTTTGTCTGACCTTGGGAGAGACTTCTTGGTTTCCACAGGTGAAAACTGAGCTGATGCTAACTAAATAACAAGAAGAAATACAATACACAATGCTTAAATCATAGGGTGGTTTGATTAAGTGAGTTAGTATGTGTAAAGTCCTTAGACAAGTCCTTGGAATGAGTAAATGCTCTGTGTTAGATAAACTCCTTATTATATAGTCAAGACTCTAAAGCTCAGAAAGCTGAAATTACTCTAACTGAATGACTGAAAAATAATTTAAGCCATGTTCATTGAAATAGGGTTCTTGATATTATATGTATATAAATCAAACTAAATATGGTTATAGAGAATCAGACAGAAGCCCAGGGACTTCCAAACCACCTACATGATCTGTTGTCCCACTTGAGTTCTTTATCAGCTTCCTAGGAAATTGTCATGTAGCCTCTGAACACCAATAAAAGACTGGCTGCCTTCTGAGAGATGACTGGTTATTTGACAACTCAAAATAATAGTTCTGCCCATTGTGGTGGCCCACACCTTTAATCCCAGCACTCGGGAGGCAGAGGCCACTGTGAGATCTAGGCCAGCTTGGTCTACAGAATGAGTCCAGGACAGTCAGTACTGTTACACAGAGAAACCCTGTCTTGAAAAACCAAAAAAATAATATATATATATGTATATATATTAATTCTGTTTTAAAAAAATAAAGTAAGGTTGGGTGGGGTGCAGCTCAGTGGTATCATGCTTGCTTGTCCTGCACCAGTCCCTGGGTCCCATGCTCTGCTGCTACTGCTGCTGCTGCTATCATAGTAAAATGATAATGTAAAATAAAAGAACGCGTCTACTTGATTCTAGTGCTTCTATTTCACCTGTGTACATTATCGAAGTTTGACTTTACAATAGCAATTCCCATAGTGTAAAAAAATAGAAGACAACTTTTAAATGCCTTAAGAGAACATTGCAACAGGGTTCTAATCTCATATTTTTCATAAAGCACACTTAATTCTTTACACCTGACACACATCAAACCTTATTGCTGTTCTTGTAAAATAGATCCATGTGACTCCCATTAAAGTGTCCTCTTCTTAGTGTTATTAAAAGCAAAGGCACCCCATCTTTGCAACTTTCAATCACATATTCATTCAACTTACAGCATTCACTCTATAATAAATGTCTCAAAAAAATTACCAACACGTGGTTCTCAGCCTGTTGTGTGCAGAGGGGCTCTTTTGCAGTCTTCTTTACACAGACTCAGAGCAACTAGATTTTGTTGGCAAGCAAAGGTACAAAAATTGATCTTAAGCTTTGCCAGTATTTGTTGGATGCATGAATGACTGTCAATCTTCAGATGTAATTTAAAGTTAGTGACACTCTGGGGCTAGAGAGATGGCTCAGCAGTTAAGAGCACTGTCTGTTCTTCCAGAGGTCCGGAGTTCAATTCCCAGCAACCACATGGTGGCTCACAACCATCTATACTGGGATCTGATGCCCTCTTCTGGCATGTAGGTTGTAAATGCAGACAGAGTTCTCATATATGCAAAATAAATAAATAAATCTTTAAAAAAATAAAATAATTTTTTAAAAGTTAAAAAAAAGAGCACAGGCTGCTCTTACAGAGGAAGCAGGTTAAATTTCTAGAATCCACATGGTGGCTCACAGTTATCTGTAACTCAGTTTCAGGGGATTTGATACCCTGTTTTGGCCTCCATGGGCACCAGGTATGCATGTGGTACAAAGACATACATGCATGCAAAACATTACATACACAGAAAGTAAAAATATTTTTAAAATTAGTGATACTACTTAGGGGTGTGTGTGTGTGTGTGTGTGTGTGTGTGTGCGTGTATTTTAGGATTGGATGTGGAAACTTACACATTCAAGGCTAATGATCTAAAACTGAGCTAGCCTACATTTATATTCAAACTTCTAAATTCTTGGCTACTTCATTTTGTAAATTTGGGAATTCAAAAGCAAAGTTTGGTATGGCATTGTTGGTATAGTGGTGAGCATTGCTGCCTTCCAAGAAAATAAAATGTTGTTCTTCATCTCTCAGTAGTGTCTGTAATACAATGTGTAACAAAGGCTTTGAAGATAATCTAGTTTCATAAATTATTTTCATCCAATTTTTAACCATCTAACATTTTAAAAATAGAAACAGTTGCTCTTATTAAATGTGATTTTGCACTTTTGTGTACTTGGGAAGCATTCATTATTTTGTATGTTTTTATTCTTTAGGGTTTGAGTTTAGACACTTTTTAGGCGGTACTTAAATTATATACTAATATGGAAATAAAGTAAAATGAATCACTTTGTAGCTAGCCAATTCAGCATTCTGTTCACAGGCAGATTGTTACATAAAATTACTGATATGTTCTAGTAGCAGCAGTAAAGGTTATGTCAAATAGCTGTTAAAGACTCATACTGCACATGTTAATGATGTTACCTTAACATGCCAGCTTCTGGGGCTGCATAATTGTTTCTGCCAACCCATAAATTTTTGAGTAACAACAAAATTATTGTGATTTTTCTTACTAAATAATTCATACATTACAAAGCATGTATGTAACAAGGCCCATGAATCATGAAAGCATATAATGATCATATATCTAATGACATATTTCTTTTCATAAGATGAATCCAAATAGATTTATGTATTTAGGTTAACTAAAAAGTACCGAGTTTATAAGGTTCATAATTCTATCAACCAGAACAACAGCAGAAACTCCAAACCTTGTTGTAAGAAGTCCAGTTTCCGTGATTCCCTTTTCAAAATGGAGAAGTTTTTGTTTGTTGAAACCCTAGAGTCTAACTACTTTCCACGAAGTTTTACAGCTTTAACTTAATACTAAAAACGCCTCTGAAGATAAATTAGTGGTATAATGGAACAGTCCAATGTTCATAGACTGTGTTTAAGATGACGTGAGTGCAATTACAATAGCTGCGAGCGATCCCGTATGAAGCCTCAAGCCTGCACGAACTGCTGTTCCTTATCCAGCAACAAGGACCTAATAAAGGATGCTTCATCTTCTACTGCTTCTTATACTTCATGTGAGTCTTGTTTTAAATACTCTCCAAAAAAATATTTTTTATGCTACTAAAAAAAAATGGTCCCAGGTGAGATTTTATCTACTTAATTAAAACTAGATGTCCTAGCTAAAGTTTTGAACATTTAAAGTCTGCAATGTACAAAATAATATTAAATTAACCACTATTTAGTTTTAAAATCTCAATTTTGGTTTCTTTAAAAACCCAGATATGTCATGTGAGTATGTTTCTGTTTTAATTACAGATATGGGATATAGGGCTGCTTCAGATTGTCCACAGCAGCTAACCATGATGTGTCTTGTGCTCTAGGCGGGGCATGACTTTTGCCAGTTGCAGATAATTTATGTATGGAATTATGGGAACTCTGAAGAGGTTATATCAATGTGAGAGTCCAGAGGGCCTGTGATGACGGCTGCTCCCTGGCTGCTGGTGGTCTCCGGTGGCCGCTGCTCCCCGCCGCTGGTGGTTTCTCCTGCTGCTTTTGCTGGTTGCTTCATTGCTTATTGCCAGTTTGAGATTTCTTGACGATGAAGGTTAGACTTGCCCTAAGGAACTAGATGCCCCTAATCAGTAGGAAGTAGTTTAAAGAGATAAATGCCCCCTCCCCCCTTTATTCTTCTTTTTCTTCTACTGTGTGTATGGGAGGGGGTTTGGAAGGGATTGGGGTAGAAAAGGGTGGCAGGTAGAAGAACCCAATAAAATAACCAAAAAGTACAGTTACATCTCCCAATATGTCCCTGTATATATGGGGTCATATTTGGGAAATAGAATTATGAGCTAGCTTAGATAGGCCAAGATTGCTCAATCCAGGCCAAGGTTTGTTAAAATCCATGTGGTGTCTGTGTGCTCATTTATAATGGCAGGTTAAGGATTAACAGCCGCCACCACCAACCACTTAAGTATAATATAAATACAAGTAAATAATTTAATTAGCCATTTTTTACAAATATCACCCAATATAATTTAATTAATTTTTTTCTACAAATGGCACCCATATAGCCAAGGGGGAATGGTTACAAATTGTTAAATGGTCTTGTTAAGCAAGATATAGGAGATTAGACTCAGGGACTTCTCTCTTTTTCTTTTCTCTATCTTTCCTTCTCTCCTGTATAGGGGGAGAAGACTTGAAAAGAAAAAAGAGGGGGCATATGGATATATAATATAGAAATGATAAGATATAAGGGTAGATTATTGAATCTGCTCTGAAACTTGAAGCTATTGTTATTCTCAAAATAAGGTTATCTTTTGATACATTGGTATAGAATTTTGTATATTGATTCAAAAATAAGCTTAATTTTTAATTCATTGGTATAAAATTTTATATTTTGATATACATATATGTATATTTCAACTCTTATATAAGGTATTGTGCCTATACAACTCATTTAAAGGTACAGATTTACTTCCAATACTTTTATAGGGTGCTATTGCAATCTATTTAGGAGTCTGGTTAATACAGGTTGATGGCTGGCCACTTGAGCTCCTAGTCATGTCAAATACTAGTCTTAATTTATCACAATAGGCTTACTAGGTTAAGCAGATAATAAATCGTTAAAAATATAGTTTGCTTGTTCAAACATAAATAGATTTATAAATAAATCAATAGATGTCTTCAAAACCCTCAGAGGCATACCGAAAATGGCACTTAAAGATGTTTTTATTGTTTTAAGAATTGTTTGACCTAAGGCGGTCAGCTCCTGACAGGTCCCATTTGACTTGGAAGGAGACATGAGCATCAAAAAATCTCCATTAGGAGATAATTCCTAGTGGGCAAAAATGCCCCTGCTGTCTCAACAGACTATGTATAGTCCAAAAATAGACCAAAGCTTAAATGCTGGCCTGATTCTGCAGAGACAGAGTGAGCAAATCCTCCTTATTTCTTGCTGCACAATTATGTCTGTGAGATATGCTTGGCCAGAAGGCTGAAGATGATGCTCCAATGGAATCGAAAGATATTTGGGTCTGTCAAGGCAGCAAACTGTCATTTTTCTATTATGGAAGATGCTTTCCTGTACTTCCTACTCACTCAAATAATAACTTTATCCCTTCTAATGTCTTTGATGGGCTTGAAGACATAATAAATACAACATTTCAATTGAACTTTAGTTGTTTAGAATTTAAAACAGTATTTTCAAATCTAAATGAAATCTTTAGGTTTATGAATAAATATGGGATATTATAGAAAATATTTAGGTTCATAATTTTAGACATAAATAGATGATTTTTTTCTTCTTCAAGATTGCCTGATACAAATAGGCTAAACATTATGTAACTTTTATATATGGTTTTCTTGATTGTTTAATATTTGTTCTTATTGTTTTTACTATATGAGTTAAAAAATTTAGCCTTTTTATTAGACAAAAGGAGGGAATTGATGGGGTGATGTTATGCATTCTAAATGTTAAGTAATTGGTCCTACTTGCTGTCTGTTACTTACATTGTCTCTGATTGGTTGAATAAATGCTGAGGCCTGAGATTGGGCAAAGACAGAGGTAGTGGGACTATGGCACAGGCTTCAGAAGCAGAGAGATTCATGGGTAGGAAAAGTCTCCAAGACAAGCAGCAAGAGCAGGAAGGAGAACACAGGCCATGGGTTAGAGAAAAGAATGTCATTCCATGTGGCCAGGAACATTGGCATAGTGTGGAGAATAGCAGTCCAAAGGAATGTATGTATATATGGGATCATATTTGTGAAATAGAATTATGAGCTAGCATAGATGGGTCAAGATTTCTCAATTCAGGCCAAGGCTTGTTAAAATCCATGTAGTATCTGTGTGCCCATTTATAATGGAGGGTTAGGATTAATAACTGCCATTGACCAATTAAATATAATATAAATACAAGTAAATAATTTAATTAGCCATTTTCTACAAATGTTGCCCTGTCTCAGGGCCCCGTATAGGGCGATCAACAGATAAGGGGGTTCTCAGGGAAGAGTGAGTTGAGTGCGCTGCCTGCCTGACTCTCCAGTCCGAAGACAAACAGACGTGATGGGGTGATGTCTAAGCATTTCCCATTTTTAATGTTTTGTCCCCTAGGTTATATAGAACCAAATGGGTGTTTCCATATGAGGCTACGTGGGCCAATCACATTAAAGGTCATCCTATTACATCACATAGCACAAGCCTGGTAACATGGTAATAATGCACTGGTCATGAGCATGGAAGTCTTGCTCACCCAATCAGCTATACCCATAATAGGGCTTCAACTCCACCCCAGCATCTTCCAGCCTGCGCCATCTTAGATATCTCCCACAAGTTACTTTCATTTTCCTAGCTACAAGGCATTTCTCATACGCCTCCATTTCCTGGGTCCCCACATGGCCCAATGTAATTTATTTAATTTTTTTCTACTTGTCCCCTCCCACCTGCATGTCTCATTTTGTTTTATTTTGTTTACAATTCACTGAATCTCCATGCTTCCTGTATTAACATGCTGTAGGCCCATTCCCTGGAGCATGGGCAACCTACCAGTGGCCATAGTCTCTGAAAGAAAATTGGCTCTCCCTTTCCCAACAGCCATTAATTACCCATAGCACCTCAGCTAGGGGTCAGGTCTTGTAAGACCCTCTCCAATCCATGCTGAAATATTTTTGCTTGGATGAATAATTTCAACAATGTCTATGGTCAGTATTTTGTAGAGATGTTTTCAGTTCTCTAGGACTACAAAGAAGCAGAATTGCTGTAGTTTTTTTTTTTTAAGAAATGCAAAACCATTTGAGAAAGAGTCTTAGAAGGCTTTTTTGACAACCCCTACCCCCTGCCCTCAACAAATAGCCTAGCCAGGAAGCCATTGGAAAAAAGATTTTAAAATTGTGATAAGTGGACTTAAAAGGTGGCTCAGCTGTTAAGAGCACTGGCAGCTCTTACCAAGGACCGGGGCTCAATTTCCAGCACCCTCATGGCAGCTCACAACTGTCTGTAACGCTAGTTCCAGAGGATCTGGCACCCTCACACAGACGTATGTGCAGGCAAAACACCACGTAAAAATAAATTTGCCAGATATAGAGCCATATGCCTTTAATCCCAGCACTCAGGAGACAGAAGCAGGTGGGTCTCTGTAGTTCCAAGGACTGCTTGGTCTACAAAGCAGGTCTAGGAAAGCCAGAGATCTGTTACACAGAGAAACCCTGTCTCTAAAACAAAACAAAACAAAACAAAAATTGTGATGAGGATGCTGAAGTGTAACAGGTCTCCACAACTGATGGCTTCTGGTGGGGGGTAGGGATAGGGATGGGGGCGGGGTTGGGGTGGATTTTCTTTAAGGAGCTGGCCACTGGGAGTTTGACCATACTCCATTGATTATATGGACAACACAAATTGAACTTTTTTTGGGGGAGGGTGTCACATGGGTTGGGAAACAGACCTAGGAGAACTGGGAAAGTGAATATGACTGGGTGCATTATGTGAAATTTTCAAATAATCAATAAAAATATGTTGGAAAAAAAGAAATATGAAACTTTTCCCAAATATGTGCACCCATCTTACATCTGCGCTTGTGATGTCCTCACTTCCTGACATTTTGTGAAGTCACATCCTTTTCAATAAAAAGCTAATGGCATATTTGGTAACCTTAAATATTAGAAAAAAATTAGTTTAGAAATTATTAAAAACCCAGGACTCTACAGAAATGGCTCATCAGTCAAGAGGACATGCTTCCCTTCCAGAGGACTTTGTTGGGTTCCCAGCACCCACTTCAGATGGCTCATAACTGCCTGTAACTCTAATAGAGGAGACAAAGCACTCCTCTGATTTTCAAGGGCACCTGAACTCATGTGGCATAGAGACACATACAGAGGAATTTTTAAAAATCTTTAAAAGATGTTTGTGTTCTTCTAATTGTATTCATATTCTCAATTAGCAGAACAGATCTCTAAGCAGTGGCTGAATGGCCAAGGGCCAGTGGAAGCTATCTTAGTCACAGTTTTATTAGAAGAAAAAAAAATGAACATCTGACCTCCAGTTTACATCAGAATGATAACCTGTAGACTGGACACTGCCAATGACACATTTAACTGTTAAAGAAAGCTCATGTGAACTTGTCAAGCACATAAAATAGTATGAAAATGAAATATAGTGATTAAGATTTGTGTTCTACTGATGTGTAGCTTAAGTAATTTTTCATTACTAACGTAAGATTTCATAAGTATAAGTAGTTAAAGATTCTGACTTGGCACTAGTCATTAGCATGTAATTGAACTAGTGAAAAGATCACTTAAAGCTGTGTTGATTACTACCTTATCTTTGAAAAGCAATTAAAGGCCTCAATCATTACAACAAGATTTGATTGTGCAGCCTTTATTGGACATTGATCTTTCAGCAAAGTGCAGTTACATTTTCCATTAATTTACAGTAACATAGTTTAACTCTGATACCCTAGACTGTTGACCCAGGTGAGATGTAATGCTAAGTACTTGTTTAGGTTAAGATGCTCCCAAATGTCATTACCTCATTACTATCTCAATGCTGTGTGCTGAATATAGGAGATACCTGACCTGCTAGCATCAGGATAAGGTTTCTGTACCTGCATGAACTTTCAAGGGAAGTGAAATGAAGATCCTTGTCTTTGATGTCATCCCTCATACTCAGACATCATTACTCTTTAATAGATCTAAAAGGCATTTCACGAAGAAGTGTAGATGTGCTGTGGTTTTGGTTCTGGATGAACATAAATGGCATGACATAGAATGTTCTTACATATAGCATTAAAATTTTTACTACTGATGTGTATGTATGTGTGTATGTGGGCACTGGTGTGGAGGTCAGGACAGCTCTATGGAATTGATTTTCTCCTTCCACCTTTCTGTGGGCTCTAGGGACTAAGTCAGGTCACCAGGCTTGCATGGTCAGTGTCTTTGTCTATTGAACCCTCTCACTATCCCTCCATATATCTTTTTAATAATGAAAAAGTATTTCAACTTTTACTGGTGTCAACAATGGGCAAAACATTGTTAGTGATCAAATACATGTAACAAAAGAAACACAACTATTTGTACAACATGGCGTGTGAGGACATTACCACTGAGAAAGTAGGAATTCTATAATTTTTAATTAATGATTGAATTTTATAATTTTAAGATATATTCTTATTTTACTTGTATAGGTATCTTATGCATATATCTCTGTGAATATGCAGTGCTCAGTGGAGGCCAGAATCAGGTGTCTGATCTCCTGGAAGTGAAGTTACAGATGGTTACAGATGGTTGTTAGCCTCCATGTGGTTACTAGGCATCAAACATGGGTCCTCTTAACCCCTGAGCCATTCCTCCAGCCCCAACACTGTTTTTGTTTTTGAATATCATACTCCCAGATATTGATGTCTCTTAAACCAATTCATAGCTTACATAGGAACTAAGAATTTTGCCTAGAAATTTCTTCTAACACTTCATAGTTGATATGTGTAGAAATTAGAATAGGGTAGACTGTACTAAAAATTCACATCTTCACTAAAACTTATGCCTGGATTATTGTTTCTGAATTTATCTCTAACATTTGTCTCATATGTAGGTTCTGGAGACATATCTCCACAGTTAAGAATGATTATTGCTCTTTCACAGGAAAGACCTGAATTTGGTTCCTAGCACCCACACTGGTGGATCACAACCACCTATAACTCCAGCTTCAGAGGATTTGACACCTTTTTCTGCCCCCCTGTGGGAACCTACACACATGTCAGACACACATAAACAAATAAAACTCACATATATACATACTGGTGTTTTATATTGGAAGTTTTATATATATATATATATACAAATTATATATATAAATTATATAGAGACACTTATTAGCATATTCATCCCCATCTCTTTTCCCTTCTCCTCCTATAATCCCCTTTAGGACCCTAGACAATTTCACTTCACTTACACATAATGATCTATGTTACTATATAAAGTCTAGAAACCATAAATGAAATAATATATTTTGTCTGAGAATGGTTTCAGTTAATGATTATCCACTTGCATCCCATGTTCCTGAAAATGACACAATTCTATTCTTCATCACAAGCCTGGATACTGTTAAATACAAACTGCATTAAAGAATGACAGGTAGACAGTCTTGGTCAATGGTTTCATTAACCGAGGGCAGGGGATCCACTTGGATTTCTCATTGCCATGTTAGGCTAGTGGGTATGGGCAGATACACTTACTGCCTTCAGTGTCTCTCCCTTCTCACCTTACTTTTGAAATCTTTCTATTAATGAAACCCTTTAGAAATAAAAGGAACAGGAAAATGTGTGTTAGAAAAATAGTTTTAACTGAGACAAAAGTAAAATGTATGCTAAAAAGCATAATCATGATACATCTTTTAAAAACTTTAACAAAATCAAATTATATGTGTGTGTGTCTCTCTGTGTTGTCCGCATGCATGCACATGTGTGAATGTTAGAAGACAACTAACTCCATGGGTGCTGGTTCTGCTCTTCCATCCTTATGTGCTTTCCAGAGACCAAAGTCAGGTTGCCAGGCTTCAGGTCAAGTACCTGTATCTAATGAGACATCTTGCCAGACTCCTGATACATCTTAAGGTAGAAAGGTCCCTTGTTCTCTCAGCTCAAAGGTGGAAAAAATGAGACACAAAGTAGTAGACATTGGCCTTAAAGCAAAAAGACAACAGTGAAGCCAGAAACAGACTCAGTCTCCTGGCTTTTTAGCGCTTTATCCCTCCTGGACTACAATGTTTTTCTGTATTAGGCAACATTCAAGAAAAGAAACCTAAAATCTTTGCTGTTTCTTAGGAAGCAAGTTTCATAACAAAAGGTTCACTACGAGGTTTAATAAACCCAGTCAATCATATTTTAATTTTTGAGCTCTTCCCTTAGCCATCAGTGGTTCATCCTTCACCGTGATCAACATCATGTGAGCAAGAGGTCTATTGATTTTCATGTAATACAAGAAAATATTACATTTGCTTAATTGTTACACAGCAAACACACCAGACAAGAAATCAAGGCTTTATTTAATGCAGCAGCAGCAGCAGCAGCAGCAGCAGAGAATTACAGAGATCAATAGGGCAGTTTGTCAAAGATGTTCTCCAAGGAGACTTACCCATCAACATATGGACAAGAAGTCACACTGACTACAGCTATCGAAAAACAGGTTAGCAGAGTCAGCAGTACAAATGATCAGAAATCAAACAGGCCAGTGGAAAAGAGATACAACTGAACGGAAAAGCTGTATTTATGGCCTGGTAATTAAAAACCATTTTATCAACCTTGTGTAGAGACCAAACCTTTCCAGCCTGTATTGACATGATAGCAGCAGCGAAATGAGCAGTATTTGACTTAGAACTTATGAGCTTTAGTTACTTAACTTTGTCTTTACACAGAAAATCTGTTCTAGCTTTCCTTGCAAAATGCTAATGGTTTTATTATTAATGAAGCTTAATGAAACACTATCTTCTTTGGGCAAGTCATTCATTTAACTAGTGTCAAGAATATTTTTCTGGACTAAATATATGGGCATAAGCACTTCTTTGATTAAAGTGTTACTTAGAATTGTTAGACAAGTGAACAATACATACATTAGTACAATTCCCTATCTATAGCACATTTAAAATAAACACATTTGAGGGGCCTTGTTTGTATGACTTCATTATTCTGATGGTTTCACTTACTCATTTCTGGAAGTTCACTTTCTCTATTAACTTGCCAGAAATAACATCCAAATGTTGGTTAGATTAAACTGTATAAAATGTTTTCCTACAAAAATGTGTAAACACTGCAGTACCAGCAACACATTAACATAAAATGTTATATAATGTATGTTTGTAATTATGAGAATGATCATAAATCTTAAACACCCATTGGTTTAGAAATTAAATAGTCCTACTTAGTTCTCCCTAAATTACTCCAAATTTTGGAAATTTACCATTCATCTGGGTATTTTGTGACTATCTCCAAGGATAAATTTTTTAAATGACTTTGCTTTCAAAAATGCAATTAGCTTAATAAAATTCTAATGCAAAAGTGGTATCAGGTTTTTACAATTTCAGCCCACTCCCCATGGTCAGTAAATCTGTGAATATGTGCCATTTCAGTTCATTGCTTTTATAAACAGTTGTCAAACTCATTCTTTCCGGGTCTTCCTAGACCTTAATTTTCTTATAGCTTTGTGACATGCTATTTTTAACTTATTAATAATGAGTATTAATTTCATTCACATTGTTGCATTTACATTGACAAGAGCTATAGCTACATTAAAAAGTGCTATGGCATTGAGTTTTCTTTTTATGTTTATTTATTACTTCAAGTTACATCTCCAACACAGTGCCCTCCCTCCACCCTTCCTGGTCCCACCCTCCTACCCTCTCCCCCTTCTCTCAGAACTCATAATTCTTTTTTTTTTAATAATTAGGCCACAATTATGAAAATTACAAGGTACAACATACATTCCCAATGTCCAGTCCACACATACCCGCCAAATGACATCAATACTCTATTATCCATCTATCTCCATGAGTTTAAAATTCTATACCTATTTCAATTTCCATCCTACCTTGCATGGCATTGAATTCTTTTTGTTGTTATTTTGTTTGTTAGGGTCTTATGTTGCCTAGACTGATATTGGAGACACCCTGCAGCTAAGTGAATGTGAACTCTTGATCCTCTGGCCTCTACCTCATAAGTTTTGGGATCACAGGTGTGCACCTGCACTTTATCCCTACTACTTAGTCCAGATAAACAGCACAAGAGCTTAACAAAAACCCAAAAATCACCTCCATGCAAAATCTTAAAAGCTGAATGCTTAAGGTTTCAGTTGCAATCAGATTTTCATATATTTTGAATTTGGCAATGATAATAGTATCATCTCCATTAAGTATTCAACATCATTCCCCCCTTTCCACCATGATTTCCCCTTTTTGTGGAGATACTCAGGTTTTTTCTTCAGAGTTAATTTAAATTGTTAATATCTAGCTATAAATCGATGTTTATGTACTCACTTTTTATCTGTAGTTTAACCTAGTTCTAGAAAAACAGGAGTAAAGCCATGTATATTTGTAGTTCCCATTATATATATATATATATATAATATGAAAAAAGCTTTCTTCTGGGGGTAGTGAATCATCCTTAAAAAAAAAAAAAAAACTCACAACACAGAAAGACAAAGGTGTTTGCCAGGGTTTTATTTTAAAGGATCAAAAGTAAATAGTGCATACACACACAAGGGAACAAATTCATTGACATTTGTATTTCCCAGTGCACACTTTCAATATAAGGCACCTTCATCTTCTTTGTTTAGAAAATAGATTGTTATTGGTCCGTAACTGGTGTGAACAGTCTCTGTGACTCTGGCAAATAACCAGGAGCCAAGTCCATATAATAAAGTTGGGATACCTAGAAAACAAATGAATATGTTACTCAAGCTCAGTACTTATTAGCCATGTACTAATATATGTCCTGTTACCGATCATGTGAGCCTTCAGCGATGTTAAAACAAAGCTATAGAAACAGAAACATATGATCTGATGTTCACCATGCTTACCAAAGAGCTACATTTTCTCTCTGTGAAACGTGGGGGGCAATTCTGTGAGCCTAGATTTTTAAAACCATAGATGAGACTGACATAAATTGTAATGCAAAGCACTTGTTTAATTCATTATCTTCAATTAATTATGAAGTAATTCTACATTCTTCTCACAAATAAGCAAACAGAGAAGAATATTCATTAATTTGGTTGTAAATGTTTCTGATTATTTGCCTTAAGCTAAAATTATTAGGTCCACTTTGCCATTCTTTAATTCAGACAGAAACACTGATGGCTAAAGAAAAACTTGCACAACTTAGAAAGTGGGCCAAACAACAATCTTCAAAACCTAAGGCCAAACCCAACGTTCAGGAAGATTTTAATATAATAGGCATGACAAACAACACTCTCACTAGTAATTTTGTAATTGATTTGAAAGCAATCTTGTTTCAGTTTATCTGCATGGACTCCCACAAATCTCTCTCTTTTTTGAAGATTGCCATTAATAAGGCTTCCTTGTTTTATTTTAGATTAACTGCTGCTTATTATATATGCAACTAAACACATACTATCCATAAATATGGATTCATATGCATATACACCATGTTGGATGCAAAAGACTTCCATAATTCTTATCTTTTAAGGCATTAACATATTAAAAACATACTGTAAATGCGTGTGCGTGTGTGTGTGTGAAAAACACACTGTATGTATGTATGTGTGTATAAAACCACAGGCATACATCAAAAACAAATATTATAGGCCCTATACAAGTACTGATTTTATTGCTTCCATGTGGGAAATGGACAAAGACAATTCGAAAAGATAACTACTCATTTGAAAAATATCTTTCTTTCTAGTTATACAGAAAACAACACACATTCAAGGCTGATCATACTCCATTTTTTTTCCCTTCTTTTCCTGCAGGAGTATCTTCACTGTGTTATACTCCCTTTGAGTACCTGTGTCGGAGTACTCTGGGATGTCAGAGATAACAGGGGAGGTATCACCAGCTGGCAATGAGATGATAGGGTTGGGGGAAACCAGATGCCTCCTGTTCAGGCACTATTCTACTTTTAGAAACATACCAAGATACAGTTTGTAATTTATTACCACAGAACCTCCTAGAAGTCCTATGGAACTTTCTACAGTATACTCCTGTCTTTGCCCTCGTCATGCCCCAAGAATCTCAAATGTCTCAAGGGACTGTCATAAAAATAAATACTCAAAAACTATAATAATAAAGCTATTTGGAAATCATTCATCCAAAAAGAAAAAAAGCAAAAGAAAATCAAGTGGTATGTGGTGGGAAGGCAGATGGTTAAGACAATGTGACAAGGTAGGCATAAGTAAAAAAGGAATGGGGTACAGGGTGAAATAATACGAAATGAATTCCATTATGATACTACCACTCCAAAATCTGACAAGCAGTGGGTGGGGAGGGGGGATTTACAAGGGTCTTAGAAGCAATTATTAGTTTTGTATACATATTGAGAGTATTATATACATAATATGCCTTTTAAACCAACACTAAAGGTTGAGTTTAAGGAATGATAGTGACCCTGATAACTATTTTTTATGATATTTAACACAGCTTTCAGTTAAATATTCTCTTAAAATTTATACTACTGAAAACAAGTCATACAAATAAATGAAATATTGATTAATGATTACTGGCTTAATAATAACCAAATGAAGGAGGTATTACCAGTGATGCTTACTGACCAGGGTCAGGGGTTGATAAGGGAGTCAGAAATTCTGTAGTTTCTCTCTTGGAATGAATGAGAGGTTTTTTGTTTTTGGTTTTTTTTTTTCACCCTGGAATGGAGAGAATAATGTACTAATGAGGAAGATTTGTTGCCTCTGTATTTTACAGATTAAAAAAAAATTAGTCTGTATGCTTCAAAATAAAAATCTTTAAAATTCCATGAAATTAAAAAAAAATCCAGATTACTGGGGACAGAGAACATCAAAATGAACTTGAGAAACATTTCTTTGTATAATCATTCATTTTGAGTTAACTGAACAGTAGGTAAACTACTGTCAAATTAAGTACGTACTTAAAACAATCTGAACTTTGTAGTAAGACTCAGATTACCCATTCATTCCAATGGTACATTGCTTTTCTTAAATCTTAATCTATTTCCCAGCAGGGTACTCAGACTGATAAACCATCAGTAAAATGTCTGCTCCACGGAAGGGACGGTGGAGGAGAAAGGGAACAACTGAGTAAACAGAAATCCTTATTATTTACAAAACTGAAAGTGAATTATTCTGATAACTACTCATTTAGAAGGAAGGACAAAGAATAAAATCCTTTGTATTCTTACTAAGAGACTTATAATCAAGTCCTTACAAGACTAAGGACTTGATTATCCAGAGAGGCAAACTGTACATCACCGACTAGAACCCTATTACTTAATTCATATTTCCCTTAGACCAGACAAGAAATACAAAATAAACATTACTAAATTGGTAAAAAGGACCAGAAAAACATTTCAGAGTAAGTCAATTTGTATTAAAGCATGCAGGAACACTGTCTTTGCTGCACTTAGAGAATTTCTAAAAGCCCACACAGACTATTAAATCACTCTTCCACATTAAAAAACAAAAACAAAGCAAAACAAACAAAACCTTACATCTGTTGTTTTTCTGAAAAGGTTTTACTTTTCTATGTGGGAAGTGGGAATATTTTCTTTCATCTTTTGCTGTCTTAATCACCTACACCTAAAAGAGAAGCTCTTAATCATGACAGATATCTTAAAGGAACTGTTAATTTTAAACTGTGACATTTTAAATATGGGATTCAACCTATATAGTTTGCCTATGACTTGGCCTCATAGTTTTCCTAATGTATCACTCTATATTCAGAAAAGAATGATTGTACCGATTCTGAAAATGTAAAATAAACTCATTTTCACAAGTCAAGTAAGTATTCTGGCTTTTCCTCATACTTTCAGTCTGAAGTTTCTAAATTATCTCATGCCAACTTCATACCAAATACCAACCTCAGAATTAGAGTGAATGCTCTGTATAGTCAGTCCATCAGCCAAGTTATGTAACACCATTTTAAAAAGATTATATACACTGGTGTATAATCTCCTTCCTGGATTAAGACTAGGAATTTCCAGTGGGTCAATGGCTCAAAAATTCCACAAGTGACATGAGTTATTATAAGCAGAAATGTCCGTGACTTATTAAATTTACTATTGGATTGTATATAATACTAGTACAGCTGCACAGAGTTTAGTTTTAATTTTGGATTAACACTATTTGGATTACACTGATTCGGCTTTTTGTGTAGAGTTGTGACTGAAATCTAAGTTAAAAATTTTTTAGCAGCTATTAATAGGTCCAAAACATCTTGCGGGCTTCTATTTTTCCCTAATCTATAAAATGCTGTCACATGTACGACCCATGATATTGACCCTTCTGCCGTTAAACCAAGAGATCATAAACTTCTAGCGGGCGGAGATACCGTCAGAATTAGGCTATCTTCAGGAACATAAATATTAAACAGACAGCATCTTTCAAATATCTTTTTAAGTCTAGTACCTGAGAAAATATGCCTGGAGAGAACCTACTGCTATTAGCAAAACACACTTGCTGAGGTTTCACATAAAGACAAACTTGAACGTCCATCAGTTTTTGTTCTCCAAAGGCTCCCAGAGATGCGCGGGAATGACTCCTGCTAAGCAACTTCAGAGCCACTGTCCAAGTGGGGGTGTTTCCTGACTCTCCTCGCTGCCCGAGGCAGGACCTCAAGGAAGCTGGCTGCGGATGCGAAGGGTCGGGGCCGAGCGTTGTGGACCAGCGGCCCAGAGCGGCCGGAGGAGTCCCCGGCTAGGCGAGGGCGCCGCCACTCACCCAGGTTGATGACCTTGAGCGCGGTGAAGAAGCGATCCTGCGGGGCCAGGTCCTGCCAGGGAGCCTTGGAGCAGTGGTACTTGATGAAGGGAAAACAGCCGGTGCGCAGGACGTGGTAGTTGGCGCCCGGCACCTGCCAGTTGAAGTGGGATAGGCCAAACTGGTCGTTGCGGACCGCACTGTAGGGCACGCAGAAGGAGGTCCAGTGCGGCAGGCGCCGCTGCAGCAGGTGCCGGGTCAGCACCTCCGAGGCACAGGGCTTCGGGTGGGAGGAGGCGCCCGAGGACCAGGCCCCGCACAGAAGCAGCCGCAGCGCGGCCTCGTGGGCCCTCCGCAGGGCCTCCATAGCCAAGGCGCGCGGAGGAGCAGGCCCCCCCGACCCCTGGGGGCGCGCCTTTGGGGGCGGGGCCGCCTGGCGTGCGTGCGTGCGCATGCGCTCCCTCCCTCTCCACCCTAGGCCAGGGTTAGGAACGCCCCGCCGGCGGGGCTCGGGTGGGAGCTCCCTGAGGTGTGGCGCGTGCGCACAGCGGCCCGCGGCTTCGGCGGACGGGAGGGCGGAGCGACTGCTTGTCCTCTGTGGCCTCAGGTGTCGTTTGTAGCGGAGGAGCAGGGAGAGGAATGCGAAAGTTAAAACAACCTGCCTCAGCGACTGGCAGAATTCAAACACGCCTGACTGTCAGGTGCTGGGCCCCAGGGAAATCCTCAGGGATGCTGAGGAACTGGAGGTGTGCTCAGAAAATGGAGTTGACCAGGGAAATCCTCAAGGATGCTGAGGAGCTGGAGGTGTGCTCAGAAAATGGAGTTGACCTGGTGTTTGCCCGGGCGTGACACCTGGTGACCTCGGACAGCACTTTTGTGCCGATCGCGTTCATTGTCCAGACAAAATGAAAAAAGGCCTAAACCAGATGTGGTGGCGCTTGACTGTAAGCAAAGCACTGAAGAGGCTGAGGTGTGTAGGTGGGGAGTTGAGGGCCAACCTGAGCTACACAGAGGGAGTGTAGCTGTCTTAGATCTCTCTCCCCGCCCCCCCCCAAAAAAAAAAACCCTGAAAAGTAGTAGTCCTAAGTTTCCTCATTCAGTGCCCTCAAGTTCAGAGAAACTTACCTCCTGAGAACACGGTAAATCAAGACAGACTATGGCCGTCACCAACCTACACAATCCTCAGTTACCCACTTTTAATCTATTACAGTAAGGAAAGTATTTCTCAAACTTTATAGCATACCAATTGTTTTCTGAAGTTTTGTTATCCTGATTTGTCCTCAACTTATGTGGCGAAAACGCATAAATAGGATGAAGTTTCTACAAAGTGCCTTATGCAAATGAGGTAATTTTGTGTGTTGAGTGCCATCTGACAATTATTTGCTGAAAATTCAAGAAGAAGGTATAATAGTGTTTTGTTTTGCTTTTTTTTTTAAATAGTCACCAGTTTTGAGGTAGTCAACATTGAATTCATTCCACAAATATATCAAATATTTAGGGATCTGTAGTCATGCAAATAGTTTGAACTTTATGAGTCCCTATTCGATAGCAATCAAAAAAATTTTAGATGGTGGTATGATGTATTTAGCTATGCAGAAGAATAGTTAGGAGGATTATTAAAGGAGTGCAAGGAGATGCTGCAGAACTATCGTTTTCAAAGTAAAGTTTAAAAGCAATAGTTTTTCTTCAGACAAAATCTGTCACAAAATTTCAACATATGAAGTAAATTATAAACACAATGTGTTTATTTCTAAACATTTAGAAATTTATCTTTTTTATAGTAATTTCATGGGTAAACTGGCACCACTACAAAATCACAGTTTGTTGTCTTGGGTTTTGTTTCTGGTAGGGCAGGAATTTATTAGAAGTACATCGGGTAGATAAAATAATAAGTGTGAAGTTTGCCGAACCAGACTCAGAAAGTGGGAAAGAATGGAGGGAGCCTGGACAGTGAAGACATAAGAACTAACAATGAGGATAACTAGCCAGCCCCACTGTCACTGGACTTTCAGCCATGTCTTTGTATTGCAAAACAGTGACAATTACAGCTGCCATTTTTTTTCTCAGAGTCTTGTGCTTTGGCTGTATATTATTCTGAAAAATCCTGATCTTTCCAGAGAAACTAATTTTTTTAAAAAGTGGATTTTTAATGATTCACCTTAAAAGTAAGCTCATACTTCTGTTATGTATTTTTTTTAATGGCAGCAAGAGATTAAGTATGGAAACCACTAAATTATCCTAACATCAAATTAACATGTGGTCACTTTGCAGTATGTTAACTTTGGGCATTGTAGACTTTTTGATATGAAAATTCATTTAAAAATGAAATTGAATTAAACATGTACTAAGACCCTTGAATACCGTGTGTCTGAGAAACTCTAGGTTCTGTACATATGAGATTAAACAAACAAACAAACAAACAACAAAAAACAACAACCAAAACTCTGATATACACAACAAGGTGATTTACTCTGTTAATTGATGCTTTCTCTGACAGCAAAATGATCTAATTCAGGTCAAGTTAAAATATATAAAGGCAGGTTTATTGGATACAAGAAAGAAAGAGAAACAGCATGGGGCGGGGTGTGCCTGAGAGAGCAAGTCCCCAAAATGTCTGAATTATGTAGGAAAGGCCTTCTGGGGATGGTGCATGCCCTGTAACAGACAGAAACTGAGGTGTGCTGGGAGAACCTGGAGATCAGGTCCAATCCTAACACTAGGTATTACATAAGTTCACTATTTTGTTTCTCTTTATGAAGGTGTTGAAAAGGACTAGTGAACAAAAGGACTAATGTTGGACACTGCTGTGTTGGGTAAACCTCATCACAGGTAAAGATTTTCCCTAATGCAAAGCTGTTTGACTCACTCTATCTTTTCTATTCTAATGTAAGAAGTTCTTCCAATGAAAGCAGTTAGACAGTGGGCCATTCTTCATTTTAGAATGTTCTACAGACCAGAAGAAATAGGTCAACAAACATCATGTTCATCCCACTAATATGCCAAAATTTGGGAGCCATGTAGTCATGCAAATAGTTTGCTGCATATATGTAGCTAGAATACTTTCCTAAAAATCATTAAGGAAAAGGCAACTCAGTAAGAAGATAGATAAATGGACATATCAGAAGTGAAGACATCCTAGAATGCAATAAATGTGTAAAATGTGCATAATTTCAACCATCATTTGAGAATTGGAAATTAAAGTCACAATACAGTGGCATCATATACCCTTTAGAATGGCCAAATTCAAGAAGACAGAAAACTCTAAGAGTTTATGAGGATATGGAACAAGCTTTTCCAAAGTTAAGCAATTGGAATTCTTTTGTTTAAAGGTTTATTTATTTATATTTTCCATGTTTGGATAGTTTGCCTGCCTGTATGTCTGTACACCATATGCGTGTCTTGTGCTAGTAGAAGCCAGAAGGCATCAGATCAGTCAGAACTGGAATTACTGCTGATTGAGAATCACTATGTAAGTGCTGGGAACTGAGCTCTGACACTCTAGAAGGACAGCTCTTAACCCTGAACCCTCCCTCCAGCCCCTAATTGGAATTCTTATTACACTGCTGGCAATCCCTTTGGCAATGTTTGGTTCTCTACCCGCCGTCGTGGTGTGTGTGTGTGTGTGTGTGTGTGTGTGTGTGTGTGTGTGTGTGTGATAGTCCTGTTATATTTCCCAGGCTGACCTTGAACTTGCTATTTTCTCACCTCAGCCTCACATACATGACTTTGACAGATATAGGTGAATATATGCATGTCTTATGACACAGACTTCGTACTACTACTAGGTCTATACCTATATTGTTTTATTTGGGCTACCATTAAAAAAAAAGTCACTCAGTGGCTGGTTTTTAAACATAGAAATTTATTTCTAATAAGGGCCATACAAGGTATTGACCAATTTGGCTCCTCTCAGGATTTTCTTCCTGGCTTGCAGATGGCTCCTTATCCCTGTATCTTCATATGGTGGTCCTATTTTTACAATTCCTGTCAGATTTTGGCTCCTTTTTGGTGACTTTTTTTAAACCTCCTTTCAGGTCCTATTTCCATATGCAGCCATCCTAGGGTTGGAGCTTCAACATACGAGCTTGGGTGTATGTGGAGGCAAATACATTCAGTATATAAAAATATCTAATATAAATTGTCCGTGTACGTTCTCCAAAACACATGTACTAAAATATTCACGGCATCACTATTTATATTTGTAATATTTGATCTATGAATTATACATATCAATTATATGTCCATGTTTTTATAAATTATTAGTGTTTTAAGTTGTGTGGGGGCATATTCATCATCTCATGCATGCTAAGCACCTGCTCTACTACTGAGATACATCCCCTGCCATTATTGTTTGTGTTTCTTAGGATCCTGAGAAAAATATGTCTCTTTAGACCTAATCGTGTGTGTGTGTGCATATATTATTTATTTTCATGTTGTTGTTGGGTCTTTTTGTTTGTTTGCTTTTTTGTTTGTGATTTGAGGTAAGGTCTCACTGTGTTATCTAGGCTGACCTCAGACTGAGGAGCTGAAGCAGTCCTGCCACTTCAGCCTTTCAGGTAGCTGGAACTATAGATGTACATCACTACACCCAGCTCTCATGTTGTTCTTATGACCTTACAGTGAGATCCTGATTTACTCATGTAAAGTAGTACCCCCATTACCTGAACTTTGTTGTCCATGGTCAACAAGAAGAGTGAGTGTAATATAAACGTTGGGGTTCCCAATGATAGCTGGACTTTCTTGGACTGCAAGATCCCAATAATGACATGGAGACATTTTATATTCATTATGAAAACTTGGCCTTAGCTTAGGCTCGTTCTCCAACTAGCTCTTAAATTAACCCCTTTATATGAATCAATGTTCTCCCACGTGGCTTGTTACCTTTCCCCAGTCTGGGCACTCTGTTCCTTCCTCTGGCTGGAGAACCTTCTGCCTCAGAATCTTTCCCAGTGTTTCTATTTCTGCCAGAAATCCTGCCTATCCCCTCCTGCTTCAGCTATAGGCTGTTCAGCTCTTTATTAAATCAATCAGAAGGTGCTGGAGGGAGTGTTTACAAAATATGATGCAACAATAGGAATAACACTACAAAGCCAGCCTGTACTCAGCTCTCTGTGAGTATAGAAATCAGCTTTTGAATAGTAGAAAAACAATCTTTATACAGTGCACAAAAAGATTACCCTAACAGTGTAGTACAAGCTCTTTAGAGAAAGCAAGATGACATTCACATAACTTATTACAGTATATTGTTATATTACCTTTTAATAAATCACTACTAATTTATTTATAACTTAATCTTTTAATAAATATATTATAGAAAAAAACAGAACATATAGAGTTCAGTATATCTGAGGTTTCAGGTATTTTCTGGGATCTTGGAAAGTATGCTCTGTAGATAAGCAGACACCACTGTATTGTAAAAATGTGATTTAACACAGAGCAAGATTAGGATGTAGATTTTAATTTACTTACATTCCCAGAAGATAAATTAAGGAACTCATACTACATGCATATGTCAGCATATTGGTAAAAGATGGAGGACTTACAAATTGATATTAAAATTTTATATTTAAGATTTCATTTAAAATTTCCAGTTTTGGGCTTAATGACTTTTGGTTCAAGGAAGGACGACTATGGAAATGATTTTGTCCAATTCTTATTCCAGTATGGTTAGAACATAATCACAGGTAGCCAAAGTAACTTCAGATCCAGCACCCATCTCTGCTTAGGGGCTCAAAGCCCTGTAAGCCAAGCTCAGCACTAAAAGCAGTGGAGTTAGGTACCCCTACAGCAAAATAGATGTTCATCCATTCTCCCGCTCTCATCACTGGCAAACACTGCTTACTGCTCCATCCTGTACTCTCATGCTGTCTTATCAAGGACAATATATAGGCTTTATACAAGATTATCTTCATGGAAAAAGTTGCTAGGAAAGGAAGGGAATATTGTATTCTGGGTTTTTGTTTTTTTAATTTTTGGTTGTTTTTGAGACAAGGTTTCTCTATCTCCATGACTGTCCTAGACTCACTCTCTAGACCAGGCTGGCCTTGAATTCATAGAGATCCGCCTGGCTCTGCCTCCCGAGTGCTGGGATTAAAGGCATTTGCCACCACACCTGGCTTTTTTCCCCTGTATTATCTAGATCTTCTTGAGTCTTTTGCTGAACTCAATGATATTCTGAAAGCTCCAAGGAATTGCCTGGTCACTGGGGCTGCTTGCTGTAAAGAGTGATGCTAAGAATTACTCTGGCAAAGTATTTACTGTTAACCATGAAGGGGAAGACCTTGTCCTCAAACACCTTATGTCCAAACACTCTTTTGGTGTCTCCCTTCACTGTCATATAAACTTCCCAGTATTGAACATATATGTGTGATTTCTAAAACATTGTGACCCCAGTACCTAGGACAGCACTTGGTGTATTGTAGGCACTATTGAATAAAAGGGGATGGATGAAAGTGAATACAACTAGTATATTGAAGGGTTGTTGGAGAAAGGAATCTAGATGTGGAGGATCAATGGTTTTAATCTAATTTAGTTAAAATGTTAATTTTTTTGGGGGGGGTTTTTCGAGACAGGGTTTCTCTGTATAACAGCTCTGGCTGTCCTAGACTCACTTTGTAGACTAGGCTGGCCTCGAACTCACAGAGATCCGCCTGCCTCTGCCTCCCAAGTGCTGGGATTAAAGGCATGCGCCACCACCGCCTGGCTAAAAAATGTTAATTTTTGCAGTTGAAGAAATTAAAACTACAAAATAGGTACAAAATGTATCCTTGATCATCTATTAAAATCAAGTATAAAAACCCTGGCCTCCGGCTATCAGTGAAGTATCTCACCAGCTTGCTGTTTCATTGAAGGCAGTTTTACTCCCATTGTCTAGTGTTGGCACTCTGAAATCTGGTGGCAAGAAGATACATTTATAACTTTGTAAACCAGATAACCATATATGCTGTTACATAATGGAGTCCATCATGTGGGCATGTTCCAGGATTGCAAGTCTTCATAATTTAGTCGATATTTGGAGTTCCCTTGAAAAGATTGCCAAATAAAGTCAATTCACATTCTGTATAGATCATAGTTATAGCCACAGCTTTTAAAGGGAGCCTTACTTTATTAACATATATATTTATGAAAAGTCTATAACATTTTTAAACATGAATCATCTTCAGATCAAACCCTGAGCATATTTTGACTCCATTGCTGATTTTCAAGTGACAGTAGCTTTTAACCCTTTAGCTTTAACTGCCTCTACCCCCTCCCCAGTCTCACTGCCAAGTAGTTAATGATCTATAAACAAATACTGCCCTAGGGGAGCTCTCTATTTAAAGGGGCCCTGAATCATTTTATAATGGAAATACAGTAGAGTAATCAATGATTTATGATTTGTCAGTAAAGGTTTTTGAAGTAAAATTCCACTGTCATTTTCAGATGGTACAGGATTTTTACTTCTATGTCATCATACTAAGTTTTTTCCATTTTTCCCCTTTTGGAGAACACTTTCAAAAAGTTGATCTGCATTTATGATTTTCATTGTATGAAATACCATTTTACTTGTATGTCCATGCTTTAGTTTCTTAAGCAAGAAATGACCACAAAGGGTACTAATATCAATGTCATAATATCCACCAATCGAAGAGCACTTATTATGTCTTGGTTGGTTTGCATCTTTTTTTTGTCTCATCTAAACAGTGCTCCTCAGCAATGTTCCTCATTGCCAAGCTGAAGAAACAGTTTCAGAGATTAAGAGGGTAGTGTTGTCTGAAGTCACAGAGCAAGGTGGTGATAGAGTTGGATCTTGACCCCACATAGGCATAACTATAAATAAACTCATGATTTGTCTACAGTCTAAACATGTCAATAAAGCCAGTTTCAGACATAAATATAGCTAATACAATCTAACATCTCTGATATGCTTTGTGATTACTAAGGATGTAGGAAATAGCATTCTAGACTCAGACTATAGCCCATCTAGTCCAGAAGGTTATCTGGCTCAAAGAGAATTCGGGATAAAAGGCAATATGAACATTCTCAAACCAAAAGACTGATATTTTTTTTTCAAACTTAGATTAACTGCAAACTTTGCTGCAAACTAATCATTCATGTGCCTATTGAAAAGTACGTTTTTAAAAGTTTAAAGTTAGAGTCATGAGTTAAGGAATTTGGACACCATGAACTAGGATCACAAATCCAAGTCTGTTGTCAAGTTCTGAGTATTGATTTTATTTGAGATGCTTGCCTGAGCTTCTGCTGTTTTGTTGTTGTTGTTTTTTAAACAACTTTTTGGAAAGCTTAGAATTTTATTTAAAATAAAAGTTTAGTTTGTCAAAGTTGCATTTTCATGGAGAGAGCATCTGTTCATAGTTTAGATATATGTGAATAATATGCTGCTGTGGATAATATGCACATTAGTCCAAGCCATATCTCAGTGAGCCACAACTTGTGGTTCAGATCTTTTATTTTATTCCTTATTGCTGTTTCTAATAAAGCAAGATGTTAAAGCTAACTGCATGCTCTATTAATTATATGAAGGTGAACTTGAGTCATCTTTGTTACTGAAGATGATTAATAATTACTAGTTCTGCATGTTTCTAGTGCATTTCAGTAAATAAACAGGGTACATTGTTGGGTAGTAATTGATTAATTAGCACATTCATCCTACACAGCTCAGTGGTCCAAAGATGCTGAGTTTGAGATACTGTTCATAATTATTACAGGAAACAAATCTGCTCTATTTCTCAGTTTATTCTTCTGCACACTACTTTTTGTTCTAAATCAAATGCTTAATGGTTCAAAACCTTATAGTTTTACTCAGATAAATCAACTCATGAAAAATTGCAAGTCATAATCTTTATAATTATTGCAAGCACATAACCTTGCTTTTGTGTGAACTAGGGTGAAAACTTTTACAAGGCTAATTTTAACATTTAATTCCCTTGCTAAACTAGATAATACTAAACCTAATACTGTAAATATAGGGCACTTCCCCGCCATGCAGGAAATGCTCCTTGAGCACCTATGCACAACAGGGGTACTGGAATCTCATTTGCCTCCCAACTACATCATATAAGCTGAGGATTGCAAGTGTCATCAAGTTGATGCTATGTAGAGCCAGGCACATACACTGTGGAATCTTCAGAAAAGGGTAGCATTGTGTATCAGTTGCCACTTTAACTCTGTGGTCACTTAGGGATTTTTTTTCTTCTAATTTACTGAGCCAGCATGTAGTTGAGAGAGCTCTGGGTAGCTCAGGAGTCTATGTTCCTAGCTCTGTATTCTTTTTTGTTCTCTCTCTCTGTCCTGTAGTTGGACACAAGACTTCATATTTATTAGGCAAGGACTCTATCATTGAAATTTAACCCCAGCCATATATCCTTTCTTAAGGAAATGATGAGCCCACCACTTCTCCTGTTTAACTATGAAACATTCATCAATAAAATGAAGGTACGGTGAAAAGCCCAGGCTTCAGATACAAAATAGGCCTAGTTTTGTGTCTAGACACCATAATGCACATAATGTACCATAATGCATAATTTACTCTTTAGGGGAAGTATTGAAACTCTTTAAATTTGTGGCATCTTTTCTTGAGTTTACTGCAGACTCAAATAAAATGTGAAAATACTTTGAAACTACATAAATACTAGGAATTTCTCATATCATTAATAATCTTTTTAGCAAGTTCACATTGACATGATCCATGAAATGCCTGTGCACTGGAACAATAGCAAGAGCTTTAAAAACACCATTTATGCTGTTACTGAAGCCTTTTTTGGGTAATAATTTCTGATGTGACTTCATAATTAAATTTTTAAAGAAAATTATGTCTGTGTATGTATGCATGCATATGAGAGCAGGTGCTGAGGAAGCCAGAAGAGGGTATCATATCCCCTGCAGCTGTAGTTAAAGGCCATTGTAGGCTGTCCAATGTGAGTGCTGGGAACTTGAACTCAGGTCCTCTGCAAAGGTAGTATGCGTCTTAACCTCTGAGTTATCTCTTTAGCCTTAACCTCATAATTTATCCCTAAAGGAAAAAGTCTGAAAAACAGTATGTATGGTATGATTTAAAACATTTTATATATGAAGATAAAATTATTATATAGAAATTTAACACATTTGATCAAAGTATAAATGTGATATATATTAATTGAATAACCTACTACCAGTAAGTAATGTTCTAGATGTATATGTATATACATGTCTTCAAGCTTGCAATTTTTTTGGGTGAGATAGACAATAAAAAACAAGTCTATTTTGTAGCATATAAATATCACATCAGTTCAGGCAAAAATACTTTGAAAATGTTTCCATTGCTTTGTCGATTAATAATAAATAAAAGTTCAGTGTTCAGAGTGAAACACAGCCAAATAAAGACATTTTCCAATATAAGATCATTTTTAGCTTCTTATTGAAAGGTGTATTTGGCTTCAGTCAAAAGAACACCTTCTATGGTTGGGGAGATCACTCAGTTGATAAAGGGCAGAGACAGGAGAGTCCCTAGGCTCACTGACTAACTAGTGATGAGTTCTAGGCCACTGAAAAACCCTGTCTCAAGAAGAAAATGGACAGTGCACTTAAGAAACAACAGCCAATGTTATCCTTTGGCTTACACATACACACATGAACAAACACAAACACACACATGAGAAAGAGAGAGAACTTTCATCAGAAAAATGTTTGCATTATAACAAGGTATTTTAAAACCAATACAAAAATTTAACTATTTGACAATCAGAACCCTTTGGGTAATGGATGAGAAAGATGAAGAGGCTATCAATTACAAAAATAACCTCAAAATACTTTTATCCATTGTTTCTAATAAATGAAAAAGAACAATGCTATAAGAAGAAAGCACCGTCTTCTGTGACATGTAAAAATTTGCCTTTCTGATACTTTGATGATGGGGGCTTAGAATCATAAAATTATACAGCTGGAAGGAAACAAAGTTTCCAAAGGAAAGTTACATATCCTATTTTGTGTACTAGGAAACTGATAACTAGAGAGGAGATATTATTGTTCATTAATAAACAGATGGAACCTAAAACACAGGAAGACATTCAAATCTAAAGCAGGTGCCATATATATTCCATACCATTTACAATGTCTATGAATATCAAATCAACATTATTGTGTCCTTCAACATACTTGGAGGTGCGTGGGGTCATTTGCCTATTAATACAGTCTCTATTTGCTTGGGGAGGTATGGCACAAAAGTCATGGTGTAGCATGAATTCTAGAAATAAGTAAGGATGGTAAGCTTAGGATGAAGTTTCCAAAGTGCTAAGGAACATGGCATTACTCTCTGGCAGCATCCTTATCTGCTTTGACCTGGGTGATGGTGATAACATTCTCAGGCTGTCACCGGTAAGTAGCTCATTATCACTTGAGATAGTACACCTTTTTATATGTTTATATGTATTTCTGTGTAAACCCTTCCCATACAATTAGATTGTTTCTTTTTTTTTTATTAATGTCACACACGTTCATTATGGAACATTAAAAAATGATCCCATCATTAAGAAGTAACCATATTTTGACCATTATAGTGGTTGTTCTCATAGCCTTAACATTGGCCTATGATGTCTCTTAGTGTGGCATGAATTCTAGAAGTAAGGATGGTAAGTTTAGGATGATTTGTACTAACATGATTTGTAAAGCTAAGGCTTCATCCCATAGATCCCAGCTTCTTAAACCTTGTGTTGTGACCTCAGATGAATTTGCATAACTGAATGTGGTGGTAGCAAAACAAGAATGAAGCATGGGCTAACCTTGGTTTCTGGTAGTGCTTGTTTATTGCATCCACAACTTCGCTCCACTTTGGTTCCGAGCACATGGCACGGTTCCCAAGCTGTGCCAGTTAGTGCCGCCTGGAACATCTCAGCTCACATTCAAGACTATGGTATGTTACGAATTGTAGTATTTTTATTGTGCATGCAGAATTTTCTGTTCTTACGGAAACCTGAGTTTAGTTACAGAAAACAAAGACTTTTAATGTTATCCTATCATTATCTATCAAAATGTAAGTACCAAATTAATACCTATATTAGACTGTGTTAGAGCATTTGATTAAAAAACACTGTTTGAAGTAAAAAAAAAATGTCTGGATTACTAACTTAAGTTTCATAAAGATCATTCAGTAAATTTTGGCTTGGTGTTAGGACAGAAATTTCCAACAATTTCTGAAATGGTCCTAAACAGACTTATGCCATTCTGTACTACATATTTATTTTGTATTTATACAAAAATATTGATATAAAAATATTTGTCTACTCTGAAAATTATTGAACATGTATGTTTTATAGTACAAATGTTAAGCTGATTCAATTCTTTATGTAAAAATAAGCAAACATGTCTATCTCATTAGTGGGGAAATTTGCTTTCATCTTTAATAAATGGCAAAATTATATGTATATAAATTTAGAATAAGTTTATGATTTACTATCAGTAAATTTTTATTGGCATGCCTATTTTATTCACCTGTATGCCCAGAGCTTTGTAAAAATAATTTGGGTGAAAAAGTGTTAGTAGTGGAAAGAGTTGAAGAAGCCCTGCCTAGCCGGGCGGTGGTGGCGCACGCCTTTAATCCCAGCACTTGGGAGGCAGAGGCAGGCGGATCTTTGTGAGTTCGAGGCCAGCCTGGTCTACAAAGTGAGTCCAGGACAGCCAACAATACACAGAGATTCTCTGTGTATAAAAAACAAAAAAAAAAAAAAAAAAAAGAAGAAGCCCTGCCTTAGGTAATACTAGCCCTCCTTAAAGTTACTAGAAAAAACTCAAATTTGCTAAAAGAATTTACTTTTTATACAGGTAAATATATGAAGATAGGGTTCTTGACCATCCAACTCTGTGGGAGGAGGAGCCTGCATTCATAAGTGAGTGCCACATGGAACAGCCCCTTTTTCCTTCATGTTATTTTTCACCTCTCTTACACTACCAAGCAACTTTCTGCTTCCTCTTTCATTTTTTTTTCCATAAGGCTCAGTTACCTCTTTATAAGTCAAAGTTGACTTCAATTCACACTGGACTCTTCCCCCTATTGCTATGACTAGTACAATCCTGATTGAATATACTCTTACCCACTTTAACCAGCATGTGGTCTTATTTTGTTTTAAGAATATTTAAAGTGTACAGTTTTATGTTTTAAAATATACATAGATCCAAAAACCGTTTGCATTTCAACAGTGAATATTCTACCCCCCCTTTCCTCTTTATTACCCCCTGCTTCCCCTCACCCTAGTCCAGAACCAGGCAAGCATTTCCTAGAGTTTATAATTCCTAGAATGTTAAATATGTACACTCTTTCTGCCTGCAGTTCTTCATTCTATATAACTAGAGATTCTTTTATGACTTTACCAGCACTTGTCTCTTTTTCATTGCTGACTATCCCATCGCATTATATCATTCAATGTTCTTTTACTTGTTTATCTCCTCATGGACAATGGGTTGTTTCCAGTTTTTATTTGGAAGTTCTTATAGACTTCTATTATAAGTACTTCTATGAGCATGGGTTTTCTTTTTCTTTGGGTAAATACTTACAAGTGAGATGGCTAGATTACATGGTAGACATAGTAATATATGGTTTCTAATAGTTACATGGAGGTCTTATGGGTTATTTCCCATAAATGGAAATATTGAAATAACCTATAAAAGACTTGCGGAACATTTATACCATCTGGTTTTTCACTACTGTTGCAAATTATTGGAGTTTGTTGTTTTATCTTTTCCTCCCTTCTTTCTCCTCATTCCTTCCTTCCTTTCTTGTATGTATATATGTATATATGGTAGAACACAGTGCACATATACATATACTTGATGATGCAAACATGAGACAAAATGCTACAGAGTGGCAAAAAAATGCTCTTGGGGAAATTCATTATCCAAAAACAAAATATGAAATTCCCAGGGGTTGGGAAGATGGCTCAGTCAGCAAAGTACTTCCCTTGGAAGGATGAAGACCCAGAACCAGTGCTTTTTTTTTTTTTTTGGTTTGTTTTGTTTTTGTTGTTTAAAAAAAAAAGTCAGTCATAGTGGTATATACTTGTAATCCCAGGAAACTGAGCCAGGTGGTTATCTGCAGCTTAGTGGTCAATTATCTAGCCTAGCCCATCTCAGGAATTCCAGGTCAGTGAAAGAATCTATCTTAAAAAGAAAGACCCTACTTAAGCAATGACACCAAGGGTTGTCCTCTAGCCTTCACATTTGTGTACACATATGTGCACATCTGTGCTTTCTCAAACTCAAACACACAAAAATATTTAAAAAATTAAAAGAAAACCTCCCAAATCTATTTTATGCATTGGTACCAAAGCTATATTTTCCTGTGCTATATTTAGGTTGTTTTTACCAACAGATTTTTAAACAGCAGGGACATGCTTGTTATTTACTGTTTTGGTGTCTTTCCCTCATTTACATAAATACCCCAGAAACCAGCAGTTTAAAACTAATAAAAGCCAAGGCCTTCCATCAAGTGCAATAAAGTTTCACAACCATGAGTTAGATTGTTAGAGTGAAAAATAAACCTATATATGTAGTTATGAAGGTTTTTTTTTTTTCCTGGAAAGTGTATAATCACATTTCAAAGTTAGAACTTCCTTTTGAAGTAGCAATGTAATAATAATACTTAAACATTTATGCAGAATGTTTCATCTTTGAAATACTCTCCCAACATTGGCTATTTAATCTCTGTGGCTTCCCTAAGGAGCAGATATTACTATCTGCCATTTATCCAGATAGAACATTGTGGAAGGTGTAACTAGCCTAAAGAGAGGGAGGGCTGCAACAAAAAGTTCCTGGCCCTTATTAAGTCTTACATTTCTTTGGGATGTAGCTCCAAGAAAATACATCAGGTTTCAAATAGCGATATAAATAATAGCTTAGTTTAACTCAGCTCTTAGATACAATCAGTGCCCACTATTCTGTGGCATATGCTGTGGAAGGAATGGTGTCTCTGTACATTCTGTGTTGCTATAACAAAATACTGGTTCTGTAGAACAATGAGATGTTTATTTGGTTCATCATCCAATGGCTAGAAAGTCCAAACAACATAGTGCCAGCATCTTGGTTGTATGACAAGATGGCAAAGAGAAACAAACAGCTGTCTACAAAGTGAGCATATATGGTAACCTTGTTTTACAGCTGGCTCTTGTGAAAAACTAACCCCTTTCTTGGAGAACTACATTAACCTCTTCCAAGGGTGATTCCCTGTGACCTAACTATCTTTCCTCAGGTTCTCATCTTCCAGCTATCAATACTGTTACACCTAGAGAGTAAGCTGCAATACCTTTGGGGGCACACTAGAACCATATAACAAAAGGGAAAGGATCCACAGCACACTCCATTTGCACTTGCAGTAGATTAAGCCAATTTTTTTATAGAAAGAAAAGCAAAGGCCAGCTATGGCCATACCATCCCAAACATAGCCGTCTTGTGTGATCTTGGAAGATAAGCAGGATCTAGCCTGGTTAGTACTTAGAAGGGAAAATAGCAAAAGCAAATGTTTCCTCCCTTCTAGCTTCCACCTTCACGTGATCTTGCCAACTTAGAGTTTTCCAAATAAGACTATGATTAGTGCATTTGAGGAATTGAACAAATGAGCTCTGCATAATAAAGCTAGAGGAACAGTAAAATAAAACTAATGAACATTTATACTTTTGGAAATATAATTAATGTATGCTTGAGAAATTTTGAAAGATAAACATTTAAATGTTAAGATACTTATTACTTTTCCCACAGGAACAACGTGGGGAATTAATGAGATAACAAATGCAAAGTGCTTTGAGCTCTTTAGAAGAAAGGTGCCAGATGAATACAAATGGTTATTAATTGTTAAAGCTATCAGGTGGTTACTAATATTACTCATGATACAACATGTATTTTTCACACTAGAGAAACAGGGTATTTTTAGTTCTTAGGATAATACAAATGAAATGATCTCTTTCCCTAGTTATTTTCTATGTTGTTAGAAGTCCCTTTCACTTTTTGACTCATTTCACTTTATACTCATTTCTCAGAACTATACAGTGTTGTGACTTCCCTATTTCCAAACTCCATCATCTTCCTAGTGATGATCATTTCCCTATCAAAGTCTTACAGATCTCACACCTCGGGAGAAGTCTGTTGACACTATTTTCTTTTTCCCTTATTTATTCGATCATATAATTGTGATGTCTATGATGCTGCCAAGTCACAAGTAGACTTTCTGTTGTATTAATATTTATTGTAAGTATAGTACAAGAAAGTTAAAAGTATATTAGAATATCCATCACAAAGACAAACTTACTACTTTAAAAAAGGGAGGCAGACATGAAATGTAATTGATAGTTGTCTTGGTCTCTATTCTTGGTGTCTGTGAAGAGACACCATAGCTATGGCAACTCTTATAAAGAAAAGCATTTAATTGGGGCTTGCTTACAGTTTCAGTGCTTTAGTCCATTTCATCATGGCAGGAAGCATGGCAGCATGTAGGCAGCTGTTGGAGCAGCATCTGAGAACTACATCTTGACCAGAGTCAGAGAGAGAGACTCTGGGCTTAGATTAGGCTCAAAGCTCACCCCCAGGGACACACTTCCTCCAACAAGGCCACACCTCCTAATCCTTTCAAATAGTGCTACTCCCAGGTAACCAAGCATTCAAATCTACGTGTTGGGGGAAGGTTTAATAACATTACTTCTGATAGGCTGATTTCAATGCTGAGATCTGGTTACCACTCCTTCTGAGACATTCTCTTGATTGGTTAATAAAAGTCGCTGATTGCCAATTAGCTGGGCAGAAAGAGTATAGAAGGTGGACTTCCTGAGATTAGAACAGGAAGCCTGCGTTTTACACAGAGGATTAGTTCATTCCATTAGGAGACATGGAAGCAGATAGAGGTGTTTGAGAACACTGGAAGGTAATCACAGGCACATTGTGGTTTGGGATTTCGTGATCCGGGTTAATTTAGGTTAGCTAATTGAGAGTCTGTCCAGCTAAGGGTTAAGCATTGAAACATTAAAAGGTCTTGGTGTATTTAATTATTGGGGAAAGGACCGCAGCAGCTTGTAGGTCTTCAGTCCAAGCAATCCAGGGCCTTCGGATTCCCGTTGAACTCAGGCGAATCTCCCACCAAGCCGCTGGTAATTCTATAGGCCTAATTTAACAACTTATATTACTTAACAGAGTTTAGGTTACAGGGGGTGTAGGCCATCGTTAGTCTGGGGCTCTTTCCCCAGGATATAAATCAGGCCACCTGTTAAGGCTGGTCAGGCCCATCGGCTGATATCCTGCCAGGCTGCCCGCTGCTCTGCCAAGCTGCCGGCTGCTCCACCAGCCTAATCTTACAGTTTATACTTATTAATAAATATAATTGATAATTAAATTGCAGTTTCATCTATGAGCCTATGGAGGCCATTCTTACTCAAACAACCACAAAGCTCCATTGCTTCAGAATAGCTATTCTCACTGTAGAGAAATTCATTGAGATGTAGAGTTGGGGACTGGGCAAGTGCTTAAGTGGTTTCCTTAATGTAGCTGTATGATATTTTTATTTGTGAGTTAATTAGAATAAAGTGATTTTTTTAAATAAAATTTGTTTGGCATGGTGGTGCATGCCTTTAATTCTAGCACTTGGGGTCAGAGAGGCAGATCTTTGTGAGTCTGTGGTCAGCCTGGTCTACATAGTATGGTCTAGGCCCGTCAGGGTTACATAGTAAGATCCTATCTTGAAATAAGTAAATACATATATTCAAAATTATTTATCATTTGAATATTTTATATATCGATATTAATGTATCTTGGACATATATACCCACCATGCCCTTGTTCCTGCCCTCCCCTGGACTGCCCTAGCAAGTTGATTTTATTATCAGAAGATGTGAATAAATTAATTTGTTTTCCTATATTTTAGGCAACGCACTAGAATTTGTTATAGAAGAAAACAAACCTGTTGTATAATCTAGAACAAGTGAAATTAAGTTTTCTACTTTACACAAAATGCAAATTGTGTAATGGCCAAAAGGAACAAATCTCAAATTTATTTTCATTTAACCCAAAGCATGGGGTGAATGAAATACTCTTATTAAATATTGATTTTTTTCATATGTAAGATGAGGCCACTAGTAATAACTATTTGCATGGGTTTGCTGAGAAGATGCAATGGAATTACAGAGCTTCTGGTCGAGCGTGTGCCTCACCCTACTAAACATTCAGTAAGTGGCAAGTATAAGTAACTGGTGGGCAGGAGGTATGGCAGTGGACAGCACAGTTGCCTGACCTGTTGGTTTCTTTAGAGTTAGTATGAAATAGGCACACTCACCAATAATGCTCTCCTAAGTAGTGAGTGTACTTTGCCACTACAGATCTTCAGTGTTAAACAGTATGTCACATCTCATACAGAATTAGCTTTACTGTTCAGTAGAAAAATGACATATCATTTTCCAAGAATTTTTTTTGCTAACACAGGTCAGTAAAAATTCAGCAATTCATCCTTACTTGACTGTGTTTGGGATACTTTTGATATTGCACACACATAAATAAATACATCTTCAAGTTGAATTTAGTTTGCTAGCTATACAATATCCTTGTAACATATATATGCTGGAGGATAATGGACTATGCTTCTTTGCAAATGTTCTGTAATTAAAACATTTCACTAATTTAATCTGGTCCTCTGGCTTCTTCCACTTAATTACTTGATGTGACTGTTTTAGTCTGCAGATATTTTGCCTCTCATTTTGAAGCTGTAGGTGTTTGGGCAGAGAGCCTTCTTCCTATCACTTTAGAATGGACCTGAATCTGAAGAGAGGGCCTGCGTTTGGAATCAAGTGTTTTGTGTTTTAAAATAATGATGTATGCAAGGAGGCAAGTGGCATTGTTTGAGAAACCAATCATGTGGTTAAAAAAAGAAGAAGAAGATGAGAGTGAGCTTCTTTATTGTTGCCAGCAGCTCTAGGCTCAGGAGTGCTAATCACAGTCCACACTTGGAACTTCCCGATGGCTTTAATAGTTTTGTGAGAAAAGCTTTGGCCATGTGAATGATCCACTGCTGTGCTGAACAAAACGGAGACAGTTTTCTTTTAAAGTCCAGAGCAGATGAGAGCCATAAGGAAACAGAGGGTTTCATTTACTCTCAGGACATGATTGTGCCAGTGAACTAATGAGTCTCCTGGACCTTATGTTGCTCTGGCTTCGGTAGAAGAGCGGGCTTGTAGCACTTCTTATCCGTCAAGTGTCTGGACAATAGGCCCTTCGTATGGATTAGAGATCTGGCAAGAAAAAGAGGTCATCACTGCACCTAGCACAGACAGAAAGCCTGGCTAATTTATGTATTTCCTACAATGGCAGAACAGAAGCAGACACATGGAGAAATGTTACTGTATCACAGAAACTCTTAGCCTGTAGCTGAAGCAGTTTCAAAGTGATTGAAATTCCACAGGCAAAAAAAAAAAAAAATACTTCTCATTACATTCTATGTAAGTGTTTTTATAAATGTAAAGGTTGTTCTTTAAAACTGTATGTGATTTTGGTGTTGCACCTTTCCTCTTTTATCTTTCAATAAAGCTGGCAGATGTAGAAATGTTTTTAGACAATTATGAAGCAAAGACTGAGAGTGCCAGCAGTGCTTAACTTCAGCTATTTGCCTTTTAAAAGGTACAGTTAAATTCAGCTTGTAAAAATCCTACTGTTGTATCATGCAGAAAACTAGCATCATGGATTTTCATTCAAGCTAGGGGCTCCAGTTACACTGTCTCAAACTAAGAGCAGATACTGCCACCTAGACACATTCTGAAGCCACGGTTAGCTTCACATTGGCTTTCCCACTCTGTGAAAGGGAGAACAAATAATAAGGCTTGCTACAATGTAAATAGAGTGGATGATAAAGAATCATTTAAAATTCACTTAATTTTTTGGGGGGGAAGAAGACACTTGTGTTATGTTATGCTATGCTATGCTATGCTATGTTGTTATGTTATGTTATGTTATTAGGTGTTTCAAATGCTAAGTGGCTCTTGGAAACAGGAGAAAACTTATAAAACACCAAAAAAACAAGAGTGACAAGTACTGAACTCATTGAAAAGTAGATGTAGGAGTGAGTCAAGGTTTCCTTCTGGTTTTTCTTTTTACTTTGGGAGGATGAAGGGATTGCTTACAACTCACAAGTGAAAACACAAGTGAGGGAAAATAACATCACATAATAAACAAGATTTTAAAGACTATTACATTACAATTTGTTTTGATTTACCTCTTGGCAAACAAAGCAAACTAATTTCATTATTTTTATACTAATAGCAAAGGAAACATTGTTCTTTCCTGCTCTAGACAAGTATTCAAAGTCGTAATGCATCTGAGTATGTATCAATAGGGTCATACGGGTTATCCTCCTTGTCTTTGAACTGTTTTTCTCCTTCAAATTTCAATTTATTTTCTTCTGTTACTCCTAAAATGGCTTCAATATCATCAATGGTAGTCTGTAAACAACAATAAAAACAATATTATCACTTTTAAGACTTTTTACAACATCCACCTCTCTCTTTCTAGAGTTCATTTTGTTTTAAATCAATTCTACTCAAAATGTGTTCCATTCATTGGCACCCATCCACATATCACTGGTTGTTAGACTTGCTGATGTAAGTTTAAAAAATGAGCTAGAACTTAAAATTTTTATGTCTTAGAATTTTTTATATACATTAAGTCTAACAATGAAAACATTAGTTTATATTTTGTACCAATTTTCATTGTTTTCTGGGAACAAAACTGACATCTTCCCATTTTTCTTTATGTGTATTAAGGAATTGTCTACATTATATGAGACATTCCTTTGTAATATAGAATTTACTAGGCAAGCATACTGTGTAATTCCATAGCCTCTTTATCACCCCAGATGGAAACCTTGTACCAATTAGCAACTATTCTCCCATTCTTCCTCTCCCAGCCCCTGGCAACCACTAATCCATCTCCTGTCTGTGGGTTAGCTTGCTTTGCTCACTTCAGATAGTGAATCACGCGGGACTTATCTTTCTATGACTGGTTTCTTTCACTTAGCACATATTGTCTTCAACATTCATCCATGTTGTAGTACATACTGTCAGCACTTCACTCCTTTTATGGCTGAACAATATTCCACAGTATTCCATTATATGAATATTATCCATATACTAGAATGGAATTCACTATTTTCTCACTTGGTGTACATTTGTGGTGTTTATACTTTTTAGTTATTATGAATCATGCTTTAATTAACCTTAATCTACCAATTTTTATATGAATATGTTTTTGATAATGTGATGTATGTATCCAAGAATAGAATTATTGGATTATATGGTAATTTTATATTTAATTTATTAAAGAATTACCAAGTTCTTTTACAACAATATATAAAGGTTCTAGTTCCCATCTTCCCAAAATCCTTGCAAATGTTTATTTCTCGTCTTTTTGATTATAGTCATTTTAGCTAGGTATTACATGTTGCTATGGTTTTGATTTGCATTTCATTAATGACTTATGATGTTTAACATTTTTTCATACATTGGCCATTTATATATCTACTTTGAAGACATATCTATTCAAATTTTTTGGTTGCGTAACCCTTCCTCTTATTAGGTTATAAGAGTATTTTTATATACCCTGGATACTACAGGCTTTTCAAATATACATTTTGCAAACGTTTTGCCATATTCCATGTTTTCTTTGATAAAAATCTAAATAATTTGTTTTTACTTTAGTTGCTTCTCCTTTAGGCATCATAGCTAATACAAAGTCATGGAGTTGTACACCTGTGTGTCCTCCTAAGCATCTGATAATTTTAACTCTTAAATTTTGGTTATTAATCCATCTTAAGTAGTTTTTGGAAAGAGTACCTTAGAGAAGTCCAACCTTACTATTTTTAGGTTCTACTTGTTCCAACGCCATATATATATATATATATATATATATATATATATATATATATATGGTTCCACCTTCCCACCCTGTCCTCCCTCTTCCACCCATCCCACTCCTCCCATGTGGACTGTCCCTATATATATCAGCCCCTCTCAGTTCAACAGTCATATGAGGGCTAAGAGCTTCTTCTTTCACCAGGGGCTTACATTGTAGCACCCCTAGGGCAAATTGTCCCATTAATAGGTAACAAAGTCTATGTTCCTGATCCTTTTGGTGTGTTGGTTGTAGGATAGTTATCCTGTACTATGTGGCTAAAATCCTAACCTCAAGACCCAGCTATACCACTTCTGGGTATCCACCCAAACGATTCCTCACCAAACCACAAGGACACATCCTCTACCATGTTCATAGCAGCCTTATTTGTAATAGCTAGAAACTGGAAACAACCCAGATGTCCCTCAACTGATGAATGGATAAAAAAAAATGTGGTACATTTACCCATTTACAATGGAATACTACTCAGCTATCAGAAACAAGGAAATCATGCAATTCACAGCCAAATGGATGGAATTAGAAAAGCTCATCCTGAGTGAGTTAACCCAGACTCAGAAAGATGCACATGGCATCATCAGAGAAATGCAACTCAAGACGACCCTGAGATTCCATCTCACACCTGTCAGAATAGCTAAGATCAAAAACTCAAATAACAGCACATGCTGGTGATGCTGTGGAGAAAGGGGAACACTCCTCCAACATTGCTGATGGGAGCGCAAACTTGTACAACCACTAAGGAAATCAGTCTGGCGATATCTTAGAAAACTTGGAATAGCCCAATGCCTTATATTAATAAGACTATTTTTTCTTCCACTGAATTATTTTAGTACCATTTTAGAAATTAATCGGTCATAAAGTATGGGTTTATTTCTCTTATCCCCATGTCCATCCTCACAACTTTGGAGGCTTGAAGTCTGAGATTAGGTATACCTATCAATATAGCCTATTACCCCTTAGCTGTGTCACATTAGAGCAGATGGCAGCATGTGAACTTACTCAATAGGAAGAGATCTATCTCATGATGAGTCAGGAAGCCCAGAAAGTGGGGAGAAGCCAATCTTGTGTTTTTGGAAGCACTAAACAGTGTTCTGTGGGAATTGCACCAGTCACTTCCAGATGAGATTTCCCCAATGGATTTTCCACTAGCTTCATCTCTTAAAAGTTTTACCAACTCTCATATCTTGGGAAACTGAAGACCAAGCTTCCACCACATGAGCCACTGGGACACACTCAAACTGTATTAAAGCATTGCAGATCCCTTGGTAACTGAATAGTGATGCAGCACTAGGCCTTGCATGGAGAGACACATTCTTGGGCCCTACTATCCCAAAGCAAAGATTCTGGTTTTGTTAGTTTGAATAGAGCCTAGTTATCTGTTGTCTTAGGAAAAATGAGAGTCTATTTGGACTCTAGTAAAGATACAGAAATTACTTTTCAAAATTACTGACACTTGCTTTAATTTTTTTTTATTTGTTTGTTTTTTAAGACAGGGTTTCTCTTATGTAGCCCTGGCTGTCCTAGAACTCACTCTGTAGACCAGGCTGGCCTTGAACTCACAGAGATCCACCTGCCTCTACTTCCTGAGTGCTGAGGTTAAAGGTATTCACCCCCATGCCTGGCCATTACAGACAGTTTCTACTGCCATGTGGGTGCTAGAATTTGAACTCGGGTCCTTGGGAAGAGCAGCCAGTGCTCTTAACCACTGAGCTATCTCCTCAGTCCCCAAAATTACTGACTCTTAAGTTCAAACTGAATTTGACTATTACTTGGTTTCTTAAAAAGAGAGAGAGAGAGAGATACTAGTGTTAGGCAGGAGGTTTTGGGACAAAGGCCAAGAGGTCCTGCCCTTTTTTTCTGATCAGGAGCCCATCCTTTCAAAAGCCCACACAAAGCACTGAACAAAGCCAGCTCATAGTTCAAGATTCCAAAGTGACCAACTGGACCTAAGACCCACCAACAAGGCCCTAAACTCACCAAATAAGGCTATAACCCCAGTACCTCACCATCAGTTCACAATTCCCTCCCACTGCCCTTTAAGAAGCCCCTACCCCAGCCCAGCCTTGCAACTTCATTGATTCCTTCCTGTGAGGTCAGTGAAGCTCCCGAAGAGCTGCCCCAATAACCCTGCCTTTTTACTATAGACTTGGCTTAGTTAGATCTCTCGTGTCAGTGGAGAAGCCCTTCAACTAGTAGTCAGCAGCTAGAAAGAGCAGGCTTGTCCTTGGACTTTAGCATTGCAGTGCAAAAGTTCACAAGTACAACTTTGGTCTAATCTGTTAATTTTAGAGAAAATAAAATTATTTTTATTTATTTTTGTCAAATCCTCTCAGTCATGATGAAATGATCATGATGAAAGCCAATGATCAATCTTTTAGGTCTTAAATCTCTCTGAAGAGTGAGGCATTGTTATTAAAAGAGTTAAACCCATGGGGCTGGAGAGATGGCTCAGAGGTTAAGAGCACTAACTGCTCTTCCAGAGGTCCTGAGTTCAATTCCCAGCAACCACATGGTGGCTCATAACAATCTATAATGAAATTTGATGCCCTCCTCTGGCTGTAGGCACACATGCAGACAGAACACTGTATACATAACAAATAAATCTTAAAAAAAAAAAAGTTAAACCCTAGTTTGAGTAAAAATACATTTTTATATGAAGTTTTACTTGAGCTTTCTATTTAAGAGAAAAACAACATGTGATTTTCTATTTGAATCCTTAGATAAATATGATCCATTCAAACATGGCAAAGGCCTAGTTGGGGAGTCCGATTAAAAACTTGCTTATCTAGACCAGACCATCAGCTCTTTTCAGCAGTTGTCTCCTGCATTCGAGAACTTGGAGACTTTGGATCTTTAGAGGTCATATGGAGGCTTAGAAAGGTTAGTGGTAAAGGTCCACCTCACTTTGGAGAAATGGGGTGGGTGGATGACCCACATAGGTGCTGGGATTTTTCTTCTGTTTCTCTTTAACAACACTGTTCTTCTTGGGTCTGAGAATCTGACTCTAGGAAGCTAGGTTCCCTGGAATCACTAGCCAGACATGCATTATGTGAAGTACAGATAAATACATCATAAATTAGTTACAGTCTAGATTTTGGTTCCATTGTGACGTTTCAGCTTCACCTCCAACATCAGAGAGCTCTGTAGTCTCATGAGCCTGCCTTTCAAAATGGCAGCAAGTTAAAGCAAGTCTACTATATTTCAAAGAAAAAAGTTTCAAACTATTAAATTTAACTAACGGGTTCAGTGGGAGCCTTACAAAATTGACCCCGCTCATTGTAAAGTATGTACTGCTTACAAGAAAAAAAAAAAGATGGTTTAGCACTTGTTTACAATACAGCATGAGGTATTTTCAGCCCTTGTATAGAAATTAACCAGGATCGTTAGTTAATTAACACCTCACCTTAAAATTGGTCTCGCCTGGCATATGAGGTGCTGATATTTCTTGATGGATGATGAAGAGATTGCGAGCAAAGGTCATGAGGACCCCCTGGAGATCCACACCGATTGTTCTGTTAATGATATCCAAACAAATGAGTTTACCAGCCATTCTCCTCACATGCTTAAAAACAATCGCCCTCTCATTTGTGTGACTGGTGATGGAATTTAATGAGTATTTTCAATCTCACAAGGTGGCAATCTTCAGAGAGATATGAAAGATGAGGCTCCATTTTAACTTGTCAACAGAAAGGATTTGTGTAATAAATATTTTGTATTAACCAACTTAGTAGAATATAGCATTAGGTCCAGTCATTTCTAGTAAAAGGCTACTTCTAAGCATGGACAACAGTGGTGATTTTTGAAAAGAATCATTGCTAAGTGTCATTCCTGTCCAACAATTTTCTTATCTGTACAGACATTTGCATCTGATTTCTGGAGGGTTGTCTGAGTTTTATTTTCTATTTCATGTGAACAAGTAATTTTGGCTACTTATGAATAGCTCATGTTCAAAGACACATGTCCCCATTCAAGAACAGCTGCTGTTATTTTATACCATTTATACAAGGGCCAGAGAACATGTCAAACACGTATATTAGTGTGTGTTTTAATGTGAGAAAATACTGTGAGAAATTTCTAGCTATTTAAAAACCTTATCAAAGGGAAAGGAAACACATTTATGGGTTATTATTATAATTATTATTATTATCACTATTATTATTTCATATCAGGTCTCTGATGTGGTTGAAGACTAGATAGTTACAGTCTCACAGTTTTAAGTTGTTTAGGAATTAAAAGGATGTTCTTTTAAGAAGATGTTTTTTAAGTTGGTAATGCAAATTAGGATGAAAACAAGTTAGGTGTAGAACTTTAAACTCATCAAGATAGATAATAGAATATTATTATCAGTTGCCAAATTCATATGGACTGAACATTGGGAATGTATGCTATACATTATAATTTTCATAATTGTTGCCTAATTGTTCTTATTGTTTTGTATTGTATTTATTGTTATAAGAAAAAGAGCCTTTTGTTGGGTTAAAAGGGGGAGATATTGGGGGGGGAAGATATACCTTAAATTAAAAAAAAAAATCAAAGGTGAAGATCACTGGATAGATGAACTGCTTTGAGACCCAGGCAAGTCACATCTCTTCTCTAAGCCTGGTTCCCACCTATAATAATTACCAAGGTACTTCCCTTGGTATAGTCTAACATTAGAGAATGCACTAACATTCTCTCGCTCATGATTGCAGTAGGAGATGAGAAAATGAAGGGGCATAAAATATAGCAAAAAAGGCAGTATAGTCTGAAGTCTGTGTCACTGGTGCCCTTTCAGTAGAAAGTGTGAGTAGCAACAGACACTGATAGGACTGTTTCTCTTGCTGAAGCTGGGTTTCGGTTCAAGGCATCCTTGCCTGAACTTTCAGGTGCAGGTGTAGGGACAGGTGGATGAGTTCTACTTGATTACCAACCTGGTTATTTTTTTTCTGTGGGCCTCAGTATAAAATCTACCTTCCTAATATGTCAGTGGTTGGGAGCTAGTTCATGAAAGTCCCTTATAGCTCTTAAATTCTATAGTGGGTTTCCTCTTGCCTGGTACTTCTAAGCCTAGGGATTCACCTGCTTTGCCTATGCCATATTACTGCTTCCTTGTGCCACTTGTTAGTTTTGGGACACAAATCCTGTTCCTGTCACTTGCTGACAAGCTTTCTTCATGCCAGCCCCCTAACTGATGTACATCTCTCAAAGTGAACTCATTTTTAAGATCCTATGGTCAGGTTCCCCCTCCAAGACTTTCAGATTGTCTATTACTCTTTGAGGTTGAAATTTTGCTAATGATGTGAGCTGGTTGCCTCAGATGACTTGTTTCTACCCACCTGAATCCTAGGTCTAGATATGGCCTACCTGGCTCCCCCAGCTTGTCCCCTGTGCATGAGAGCTTCTAGTTGCAGCCCTAGGGCAGCTTGTCCTTTGTAGTTCACCTTTCATGCCATTTCATGGACAGTAAGAGTTCATATCTCTGTGTTCTGATTTCTAGTTCATGGAAGTATCTGAGCTTTTTTTAAAAAATGTACTTAGAGCTTGCATCTTTCCCATTTAATTAGACTCCTACTCTGGAAAATAATAACTTTTTATTAGCTTGGCAACATCAAATGTAATTGGCTGCTTAGTTTGTCTAGTCACAGGAATTGCCTTGTTGCCTTTGCCCTGTTGCTGCCCTAGCATCACACCAGCACATCTGTAGAGTGTAAACATCTAAGTTAGGACTCGACCAAGGAGGGAGTTGAGGGATAGCATATCAGTGGGAAGCAGAAGGAAGCTCCTTTCTAGGCCCCTATTATTCTGTATATAAATACCTGGGCTGATGAAATGAATGCCTGTTTGTGTGAATATTATAGAGGTTTCATTTCTGGTATCACAGCACTGGATTATACTGTAGCCACATTCTAGCTCCAAAGAGGAACAAACAGCATTTCCATAATGTAAAAGCATCAATGGGGGTAAATGGTTCTGCTATGGGGACTCTGCTCAGCACACATTCCCTGAGAAGACTGCACCCAAACCCAAACTGGCTCCAGCCCTACTTTTTGAGCACTTTTCTAAGCACACCAGAATGACAACTAGCTTTTCATCTGAGCTGGCTCCCTATGAATAAGATTTGAGCCTTGAATGTGTGTAAGCTTATGTTAAATGGAGATTCCTACTTGATAATTGTAGATAGCTATTCTTAGAAACCTGACAACAGCTACAGGTACTTTGTGAAGTACTTGAGGTTCTAAATCAAACAAGATAGGCTTCAGCACCAATCTTTTTGGTTGTTATAGACAATTTTCTAGCTTATTACATCTTACAGATATACTTCATACTTACAACATCCCCAACTTGTATCTCTTCAGAGGTTCATATAATATAAAAACAGTTCCTTGTCTATCCTGTAAGGTTTCAGTGAGAAGAAAACAAATATCATATTTATATAGGAAACAAAGACAATATAGGTAACAAGACTGACCAGAATTGAAATCTAGAGCTACCACCAAGTACCATTTAAAGAAGCTGCCTCCAGAAAAGAGAGATGGTATGCTCCAGGGTGGTACTTTTATTTAGTATGTTCCCTACAACACCTATATCAGAATCATCTACTGCATCTGTCAAATGGCACTTCACAGGCATCACCAAGCTCAGAATCCTTGGACGTTGCTTTTTAGGCCATTCTTAGCTGATTATTACATCAGAAATTGAAAACCACTGTTATAAGAGCAATTCATAAAAAGAAAAAGAGGAAGGGTGTGTGTGTGTGTGTGTGTGTGTGTGTGTGTGTGTGTGTGTGAAGATTTTGAGGGTGAGGGAGATAGCGCAAGTAGTTAAGTGCCTACCCTACAAGCAGAGGAGCAGAGGTTGATATCAAGAACTCACATATTATAAAAGCTGGTTGAAAGGGCATACTTATGACCCTAGCATTGGGAGATGGAGATAAGTCTATATCTGGCACTTGCTGGCCAGCCAGCCTAGTCTAATTGTACCTAATCTAGTTCCAGGTTAGTGAGAAACTGAGGAATGACAGCAAGGTTGTTCTCTGGCTACCACTGGCACATACCCACACATGTACATGTATGTACTTACATGCACACACATGAACATGTACATACACATATACACAAAAGAATGTGAATTTTCGTGGGAAATCACATGTACAACACACCCTACTACCTTGTCACATAGGTTGTAGAAGACATTTTATAGCTCTGTAAGTGATGGTTTGGAGCCCTGTCTGTGCTGGTTTGAAGGAGACAGGCCCCATAGGCTCATGTGTTTCAGGGCTTGGTCCCAGTTGGTGGAGCTGTTTGGGGAAGGGTTAGGAGGTGTGGCCTTGTTGAAGGAGGTGTGTCACCAGGGATGGGATTTCAGCTCTTTCAGCTCTCCCCCCCCACTTCCTGCTTATGGATCACATGCTCAGTTACTGCTTCCAGTGCTACGTCTACCTGCTGTCATGCTTCCTGCTGTGGTGGTCATGGATTCACCCACTCAAACTGTAAGCAATTCCTCAATTAAATGTATTTTTTTTATTACTGTTGCCTTGGTCATGGTATCTCTTCATAGCAATAGAACAGTAACTAAGGCAGAAAAGAAGTTGGTACCTGGGAGCAGTATATTTCTGTGACAGACCTTACCTTGTATGTTATTGGAAGAATGTTCACTTTGTAACTTTAGATTAGAAAAATGGTTGAATGCTATATATAGGTCTTAACAGCTATCCTAATACGAACATGGAAGACAGTAGTGCTGAGAGCAGTGTGAGCTGTGGAGGCCCCGCTTTAGAGCTTTAATAACTGAACTAGAGGGGCTGGAGAGATGGCTCAGAGGTTAAGAGCACTGGCTGCTCTTCCAGAGGTCCTGAGTTCAATTCCCAGCAACCACATGGTGGTTCAAAACCATCTATAATGAGATCTGATGCCCTCTTCTGGCCTGCAGGCATACATACTTCAATTCAGAACATTGTATACATAATAACAAATAAATAAATCTTAAAAAAAAATAACTGAACTAGAGACTTCTTTTGATGTTTTGGTAAAGAACGTGGCTTCTTTCTGCCCTTGTTCCAAAAAAACAAAAACAAAACAAAATCGCTTGAGGCTAAATTGAAGAGTTTTGGACAAATATCTTTGGCAGAGATTTCAAGAAAATCTAATATTGACTATGTCATGTGGTTATTAGTGATCACTTTTTTTCAACATTTATTTATTTCTTCAAGTTACATCTCAATCACAGCCCCCTCCTTCCTCCCCTCCCAGTCCCACCCTCCTACCCTTTTCCCCCCTCTCCCTCCTGTCCTCTTTTTATTTGTTTTATTTAAGGTGTATCTTCCCCCGCCAACATCTCTCCCTTTTAGTCCAATGAAAGGCTCTTTTTCTTATAACAATAAATACAATATAAAACAGTAAGAACAATTATGCAATAATTATAAAAATTATAAGGTATAGCATACATTCCCAATGTCCAGTCTATATAAATTTGGCAACTGATAATAATAATCTATTATCTGTCTATCTCAGTGAGTTTAAAGTTCTATACCTAACTCAGTTTCCATCCTAATTTGCATTACCAACCTAAAAACATCTTCTTAGACCTAGAAGATCTACTAATTAATGTCTGTTAGAGATATTGAGCCAAAAGACTGAAGATAGATGCTCCAATGTTATAGTGATGACTCTTATGCAGATCTATAGTGAATAAGAACAAGTAGGGTGAAAAGAAATACAAACTGTACAGTTTGAGGAGATAAAGAACACTAGGACATTTAGTGTATTTAACATCCTTTTAATTCCTAAACAACTTAAAACTTAACTGTGAGACTCTAGCTATCTAGTCTTCAACCACATCAGAGACCTGAGAAGGATAAACGCATCTCATTATACATGGAGTGCAGAGCAAGCAGCTTCCAAAACTAAGAAATGACAGACAACTGGCTTCCTGGACAGTTCCTAATTTCTCTCTGTAACATTGGCTACATTGGTATAGATCTTTTTATATTGATACAAAATTAAGGTTAACTCTTTTTAAGGTATTGTACCTATGTAATTCTTAAAAATACAATGTGAACTACTAGGCCTTTTGATAGCAACTATCACAAACAATTTAGGAGAATTAAGAAATGCAAACTAATAGTCATTCAGGCTTGTCATTTTGTTAGGTACTAGTTTAGTGTATCACAGATATTTTCTAAATTAATCAGAAATCAAGTTGCTAAGAGACAAGCAACATTTGCTTATTCAACTATGTGGAGGTAGATAGATGGCCTTCAAAAACCTCAAGAGATCTGTAGAATATGGCATTTAAAGATACTATTTTAAGATTTTTTTGATATTGAGATATATCAGCTCCTGACAGCACTCCCCCCCCCCATTCTACTCCAAGTAGATGATGAGTGTCTAAGAATCTCCATTTGGAGATGACTGTATTAGTGCCAAGCTAGCCACTGGGCAAGAAAAAGCCCTTGCTTCAATTGTAGACAGACTGCTGTCTGAAAAGGATAAAACTTGGAAACAGGTAAGTCAGCAGCCTAGCTCTGCCAAGACAGAGTGGGCAAGTCCTTCATAATTCCTGTTTTATAATTAATGTCTGTTAGAGATATTGAGCCAAAAGACTGAAGATAGATGCTCCAGTGTTATAGTGATGACTCTTATGTAGATCTACAGTAAATAAGAACAAGTAGGGTGAAAAGAAATACAAACTGTACAGTTTGAGGAGATAAAGAACACTAGGACATTTAGTGTTGGAGCCTTGGTTTTTACTGGAAGAGATAAGAAGGAATGAAATAAAGGGCAAGACCTCACCCAGCTAAGCTATGGAATCTTTTCCTAAAGCAGCGGTTTTCAAGCTTCCTAGTGCTGCTACCCTTAATGCAGTTCCTCATGTTGTAGTGACCCCTAACCATAAAATTATTTTTATTGCTACTTCATAACTGTAATTTTGCTACTGTTATAAATTGTAATATAAATATCTGATATGGAGGATAGCCTTAGGTAACCCCTGTGAAAAGGTCCTTCAATCCCAAAAGGGTTTTGACCCACAGGTTGAGAACCACTATCCTCAAGCAAAAGAAAACTTATGCAACAAAGGAAAGCATCAATAGATCAAAGTTTATGCAAATGTAATTCAAGATGTGGGCCAAGTTCCACCCATTCAAGCAGACAACTTGGCAGCATCAGCCTCATGGTTCTGGTTTTAGAGTCAAGAAGGATACAGGAGTAAAGGGGTTGTGAAATCTTCCTCCATTGTTAAGAAAAGCAGTAAGGCAAGGTGTTGTGGCAGAGGAATCTGTGCGTGGAAGCCCAAGGTGTCATTGCATGAAGCTGTGAAAGTGAAGCTAGGGTTGGTTTGGAGACTCCAAGATATTGAAGATGCCAGAGCCATGGGGTGTCAGCTGAGGAGAACTACAAAGGAGAATTGGCCCAGGAGAGAGAAGTGTGTGGTAGTCAACAAAGCTAGAAGAAATGGGAGATCTGGAGTCATCTAATCCCTTTGATATCCAACATAGAGCTACAGGATTTGGAGTTTGTTCTGCTGGGTTTCAGTCTTGCTTTAGTCCTGTATTTTTTCACTATGCCCCCTTTCCTCCCTTTTGGAATGGCAATGTATATTTTATGCCATTGTATGTTGTAAGTATGTAACTTGCTTTTTGATTTTATAAGGAGATACAGTTAAGAGAGTGCTTTGAGTCTCAGAAAATACTTTGCACTTTTAAATAGTATTAAGACTGTTAAAGACTTTGGGGGCGTTGGAAATTAGACTGAATGCATTTTGTATTGTGATATGGCTCCAAGTCTCTGGGGGCCAGGAACTGGAATGTGGTGGCTTGAATGAGATTGCCTTTCATAGGCTCACATGTTTGAATGCTTGGTCTCCAGTTGGTGGAATTGATTTGGGAAGAAAAAGTGGTTGGAGGAGGTATGTAATGGGGGTAGGTTTTGAGGTTTCAAAAGCCCATGCCATGCTCAGATATTCATATTCTCTCTCTCTCTCTCTCTCTCTCTCTCTCTCTCTCTCTCTCTCTCTGTCTGCCTCTTGTTTGTGGAAAGTGGGTCTGAGCTCTCAGCTACAGCTTTCACCACCATGCCTGCCTGCCCACTGCTATGCTCTCCACCATGATGGTCTCACCCTCTAAAACTGTGAGCAAACCCCAATTAAATTTCTTCCACAAATTGCCTTGGTCATGGCATCTCTTCACAGCAAGAGAACAGTAACTAAGACAAATAGTTTAAATTGAAGTTTGTCTTTTAATAACTATAACATTCAAAGTTTAGCACAAAGCTAGAGAGATAGATGGCTCAGTAGATAAGAATGCATATTGTTCTTACAGAAAACCTTAGTTTTGTTCACAGCATTTCATCAATCAGCTCACAACTGTATGTACCTTCAGCTCCATGGGATCAAGGGCCATCCTCTAACCTATGAGGGCACCTGCGCCAGGAATAGATGTCACTCCCCACAAGAACACATCACACGTAGACACAGATACACATACACAAAATTACTATAATCACAGGAACATACCCTCATGCATTCTTTTAATATCCTTTCTTTGTTCTATACATTTAGTGTTTTGATTATTATGTATTGTGAGGAATTTATTTTCTGGACCTGTCATTTTGGTGTTCTATATACTCCTTTACCTTGATAGGTACCTCCTTCTTTATACTAGGGAAACTTCCTATGATATTGTTAAAAATATTTTCTGTGCCTTGGGCTTCTTCTTCTTCCTTTATCCTTATTATATGAACATATATACACATAATTAGAAGTAAATCTAAGAACCTTGCTTGTTCTTTCCCCCAGCCCTTTCAGCCTCCTCTTCTAGCCCATCTCCATTCTTGTCTGTCTCTGCCAGCCTGTCACAGAAGCACTGTCTACCAAGGACTCCACAGCCACCATATTTGTCTACAACCCAGAGAGTGTAACAACAACCAAAATATGGAACATCCATCCAACAAAGATAAGACTAGAAGCAGACACCAACAAACACCTCAAGCATCATAACTTCAGATGCAAAGGTACCAGTACAAAAGCACAACCGTGAACAACCAAGACAATATGCCTCCTCCAGAAGTCTTTAACCATATTGCAGTAGACCCTGAGAAATGCAATATTGCTGAAGCATAAGATAAGGACTTCAAGACAGCAATTATGAATATGTTCAAGGACTTTAAAGAGATATGAATAAATCTGTTAAAGAAGTCTACAAAGTGAGTCCAGGACAGCCAGGGATACACAGAGAAACTTTGTCTAAAAAAAACAAAAAAAAAAAAAAAAAAAAGAAAGAAAGAGAAGTCTGTGAAAACACAATTGAATGGAATAATGAAAGTAAAACAGAAAAATTAGAATCATTAAAGGAACCCAAACTGAAATAGAAATGGAAATGAGAATTTTAGGATGCCAAACAAAAACCTCAGATGGTAAGCTTTACCAACAGATTATAAGACATAGAAGAAAGAAGTCCAGTTGCTGAAGGTAAGGTAAAAGAAATTAATAGCTCTGTAAAAAAGAAAAGAAAAGAAAAAGTTAAACCTAAAAACCAGTCCAGGCACACACCCACAAAAACATCCAGAGATCTGGACCACTATGAACAGACCAACTCTATGAATAATAAGGATAGAGGAAGAAGAAGAAGAATCCCAAAGCACGGAAAATATTTTTAACAATATCATAGAAAGTTTCCCTAGTCTAAAGGAGGAGGTACCTATCAAGGTAAAAGTATATAGAACACCAAAATGACAGGGCCAGAAAAGAAATTCCCTACAATACATAATAATCAAAACACTAAATCTATAGAACAAAGAAAGGATATTAAAAAGTGCAAAGAAAAAAGAGCAAGTAACATATAAAGGCAGACCCATTACATAACACCTGGATTCTCAATGGAGACTCTGAAAGCCAGAAGGCCTGTAAGGATGTTCTACAAACTGAGAGTCCACAGTCAATGTCAGTCAATACTACTATTCCCAGCAAAACTATGAATCACAATTGATAAACAAAAACATTCCATTATAAAACTACACCCAAAAAAAGATATACCTTAAACTTAAAAAAAAAAAGGGAAGAGGATGGGGGGTTGACGGTGGGAGGGTGGGACTGGAGGGGGGAATAGGGAAGGGACTGCGATTGAGATGTAACTTGAAGAAATAAAAAATAAAGGAAAAAAAAATAAAACCACACCCAAGAAGTTACAAGGAATAAATACAAACTAAGAACAGTAAATCAAAAGAGGGAGGAAATTCAAAATGACAGGAATGAATAAAAATTGCTCACTAGGACTCTCAATGTCAATGGTCTCAATTCCTCCAATAAAAAGACACTAACATATTGGATTAGAATAAGAGATCTTTCTGCTGAATCCAAGAAATATATCTCACCATCAAGGATAGACATCACCTCAGGATAAAGGGATGGAAAAAGGTATTCCAAGCAAATAGACCTAAGAAGCAAGCAGGTGTAGCCATTTTAATATCTGACAAAACAGATATCAAACCAAAACTAATCAGAAAAGATAGGGAAGGACACTACATACTTACCAAAGGAAAAGTTCACCAAGAGGATATTGCAATTCTAAACAGTCATGCACCAAACACAAGGGCACTCAAGTTCATAAAAGAAACATTACTGCAGCTGAAACCATGTATTGATCTTCACACAGTGATAGTGGGTGATTTCAATACCCAACTCTCATCAGCAGACATATTATTCAGACAAAAACTAAACCGAAGTGCAGAGCTCAGTAACATAAGTCAAATAGACCTAGCCAACATTTACAGAAATTTCCACCAAGGCACAAAAGAATATAGTTTTTTCTTAGCTACTACTGGAACTTTCTCTAAAATTGACTACATATTTGCACACAAAACAAGTCACAATAGATATAAGAAAACTGAAATAACACCATCTCATCTGATCACCATGGATTCAAGCTAGCTAGCAATAACAACAGAAACAAAAGAAAGTATACAAATTTATAGAAACTGAACAACTCACTACTGAATATAAAATGAGTCAAGACAGAAATCAAGAAAAAGATGTTAAAAACTTTAGAATTGAATGAAAATGAAAACAAACATACCCAAATCTATGGGACACAATGAATGCTGTTCTATGAATTCATAACACAAATTCCTACACAAAAAATTAGAGAGCTGGATGGTGCTATTGCACACCTTTAATCCCAGCACTAGGGAGCCAGAGGCAGGAAGATTTCTGAGTTTTAGGCCAGCCTGATCTACAGAGTGAGTTCAGGACAGCCCAGGGCTACACAGAGAAACCCTGTCTCAAAAAACCAAAAAGAAAGAAGGAAGGAAGGAGAGAAAGAGAGAGAAAGAGAGAGAGAGAAAGGAAAGAAAGAAAAAGAAAAATTTGGAAGCTCCTATATTAAAAACTTAGTGACACATATGAAAGATCTAGAACAACAAGAAAAAGTAACACCCCAAATGCATAAATGTCAAGAAATAACCAAACTCAGGCCTGAAATCAATGAAATAAAAACAAACAAGCAAACAAACAAATAAGCAATATAGAGAATCAATGAAACAAATAGCTGTTTCTTTGAGAAAATCAACAGGATTGACAGACCTTTATCCAAATTAACTAAAAGTCAGAGAATATCTAAATTAATAAAATTAGAGATATAAAGGGTATATTACCACAGACACTGAGGAAATTAATGAAGAAGAATCATGAAGACATACTTTAAAAATCTACATTCCACCAAACTGGAAAACTTAAATCAATGACTGTCTTTTTTTTGGGGGGGGGGGTTGTTTGTTTGTTTTGAGACAGTGTTTCTCTGTGTTGCCCTGGCTGTCCTGGACTCACTTTGTAGACCAGGCTGGCCTTGAACTCACAGAAATCTACCTGCCTCTGCCTCAGGAGTGCTGGGATTAAAGGCGTGCACCACCACATCCAACCAGTGACTGTCTTGACATATATAACATACCAAGATTAAATCAAGATCAAATAAGCAATATAAACAGACATGTAACCCCTAAAGAAATAGAAAGCAGTAATTAAAAGTCTCACAACCAAAACAAAGAAGAAAACAAACTAACAAAACCCCAAGGCCAGATAGATTTAATGCAGCATTCTCCCAAACCTTCAAAGAAGAATTAATGGCAATGCCCCTCAAATTATTTTACAAAATAGAAACTAAAGGCACCTTTCCTAATTCTTCATATGAGACCACTATTATTCTGATACTAAAACCACACAAAGACCTGACAATAAAAGAAAAATTTAGACCAATATTCCTTATGAATATAGATGCAAAAATTCTTGTTTTTTCTTTTGGTTTTTCAAGACAGGGTTTCTCTGTGTAACAGCCTTGGCTGTCTTGGACTCACTCTGTAGACCAGGCTGCCCTCAAACTTACAGAGATCTTCCTGCCTCTGCCTCCCGAATGCTGTGATTAAAGGCGTGCACCACCACTGCCCTGCTGATGTAAGAACTCTTAACGAAATACTTTCAAACTGAATCCAAGAACACATAAAAATTGTCCACCATGATCAAACTGACTTCATTCCAGAGATGCAGGAATGGTTCAACATACATAATAAACATGGTCTACCACATAAACAGACTGAAAGATGAAAACCGTATGATTATCTCATTAGATTCAGGAAAGTCTTTGGCAAAATCCAACATCTCTTCATTATAAAAGTCCTGGAGAGAATAGGGATACAAGGGGCATACCTCAATAAGGGCAATTTACAGTAAGCCCATAGCCAGTATCAACTTAAGCAGAGAGAAACTTGAAGCATTTCCACTACAATCAGAGCAAAACAAGGAAGGATGTTCACTCACTCCATACCATCAGTAGCCTTCCTATATACAAATGACATTGAGAAAGAAATCAGGGAAAAGTACCTTTTACAATAGCCCCAAAACAAAACAAAAATTTGGGATAATTCTAACCAAGCAAGTAAAAGTCTTGTATAATAAAAATTTTAAGACATTAAAGAAATTGAAAATGACACTAGAAAATGGAAAGATCTCCCATCCTCATGGCTATGTACAATTAATATAGTGAAAATAGCCATCCTACCAAAAGCAGTCTGTAGATCCAACATAATCCCCATAAAAATTCCAATTCCAAAAAATTCCAAAAGCCACAATTCTTCACAGAAATTTGAAAGAATAAATTTTATATTCATGTGGAAATTCAAAACACCACAATAGGTAAAACAATTCTGAATAATAAAGAACTGCTGGAGGCTTGCACATCCCAGATCTCAAGTTGTACTACACAGTTCTAATAATAAAAACAGCATAGCATAAGAACACACATGCTCATCAATGGGATAAAATTAAAGATTCGGATCATAAGCCCACACCCGGTATTTGACAAGTCAAAAATATACACTATAGAAAAGAGCACCTTCAACAAATGGTTCTGGCTTATAGCTGCAAGTAGAAAAATGCAAATATTTATCACCCTGCACAAAACTCAACTCCAACTGGACTGAGGACATCAACATAAGACCTGATACCCTGAATCTGGTAAAAGAGAAAGTGGGGAATAGCGTTGAATTCATCAGCAAAGGAAGAGACTTTCTGAACAGGACACTCTGATAGGACAGGTTGTAAGATCAACAATTAATAAATGGGACCTCATCAACTGAAAAGCTTCTGTATGGCAAAGGACAAGATCATTCAGGCAAAGCTGCAGCCTACAGAATAGGAAAAGATCTTTCTCAGTTGTACATCTCATAGAGGCTTAGTATCTAAAATAGTATACAAAGAATTTTTAAACTAAAAGAAACAAATGCCCAATATAAAAATGGGGTACAAAACTAAGCAGAGAGTTCTCAAATGTGAAACACAAATGACTGAGAATCACATAAAGAAACGCTCAACATTCTTAATCATCAGGGAAATTCAAATTAAAGCAATTTTGAGATTTCATCCTATATGAGTCAGAATGACCAAAGTCTTTAAACCAAATGATAGCATATGCTGGTGAGGATGGGGAGGGGGAAACAATTATCCACTACTGGTGGGAGTGGAAGCTTACACAGCCACTATAGAAATCAGTGTGGTGGTTCCTTAGGATGCTGGGAATCGACCTACTTCAAGATACAGCTATACACTTTTGGACATATGCCCAAAGGACTCTCCATCCTACTAAAGAGATATTTGCTTATTCGTGTTTATTCCTGCTATATTCATAATAGCCAGAAATTGGGAAACAGCTTAGATGTTCATCAACTAATGAATGCATATTGAAAACATAGTACATGTACACAATGGAATATTATTCAGCTGTTAATAAAAGTGAAATTATGAAATTCACAAGTGAATAGGTAGAGCTAGAAAACTATCACCCTGACTGAGATAGCCCGAACTCCAAAAGACAAATATGCTACGCATTCTCATATACGTGGATGTTAGCTTTTAAGCCTTTGATAGACATGCTATAAAATCAAAATAACCACAGAGGCTAGTTACAAAGTCAGGGGAAAGAGGAGAATCTCTCAAGGAAGGGGAAATAGAATATATAGGTATGAAGAGGCAGGGGTGGGGAGACTGGAACAGTATGATTAAACAGGGTGAGGCATAAACGAGAATGGTAAAGAAAGGGATATGTGGAGAGATGACCAACGCTAAAGGCCATTTGAAAAGCCATATGAAAACCTACTACTGTAGAAACTTCCTAAAGTATAGGGATAAAAAAGAAACCTAAAAGCCGGGCGTGGTGGCGCACGCCTTTAATCCCAGCACTCGGGAGGCAGAGGCAGGCGGATCTCTGTGAGTTCGAGGCCAGCCTGGTCTACAAAGCGAGTCCAGGACAGCCAGAGATACACAGAGAAAC
>CAJQZJ010031900.1:82987-93182 GCA_907164525.1 Lophiomys imhausi | reverse complement strand
GTGTGTGTGTGTGTGTGTGTGTGTGTGTGTGTGTGTGTGTGTGTGTGCGCGCGCGTGCGCACTCACGCCATCATGCTTGTGTGGAGATTCAAGGACAACTCTGTGGTGTCAGTTGTCTTCTTCCACATTTCCATGGGTCAGGGGATCCAAGTTGTCAGGCCTGTGTGCATGCACCAGTGCTGTCTTGCCAGCCCCTTTCAGTATATTTCATGCCTCCTTTCTGAAGTTTAAAAACTCAACTTAGTTTTTCCAGCTTTTCCAAGTTCCCACTTTCTAGAATATTTCATTTTCATTTCTGCTATACACTGCCTAATACATTTAGAGGCTCAACAGCTTTGTACTCTTGACAAAGTATACAGAATGTTCAGCGTACACTCAGCTCTCTATTTTTAACTGTTTTCCTAGAGCTGTGAACTTATTAGGCCTTCTAAATTGTCACAGGTGCCAGTTTTGCTAAACATTTCGTCACATCACAACACGAATTTTGAGGTGACCTATTCCCATGACTTCCACGTCACTCACAACTTAGCACCAAGTCAATTTCAAACTTGCAGGTTTTGTTTAGGGACACCTTCTTCTTTTGATGCTAATTTCTGTGCCAACCAGGTAGGCTGGCTGTGCTTCAGTATTTGAAAAACATTGCTTGTTGTTTTAAAAAAAACAGAAGCTGTATTTCTTGTTCATGTTCTTCTTCCATGTGGACAATATGTGTCTCCTATCACTGTTAGTGCCCTCAGACTCCACACTGTTATAGTGAGCTGTTGGAATGAGCATCCATGTTCTTCAAGGTAGGAAAAAAGATAAGGCAACTCAAATGTTCTGCAAAAACATGACATATTTCACTTCTGCTCATATTTAACTGATCAAAACAATTTACGTGGCTATGCCTAACTATCAGGGAATGCCGAGGAAGTGTAGTTCTGTTATGTGCCTGGAAAGAGAGAACCAGAGTATTTGTAAACAATGGTAATCCTTCCCACCATGGCAATATCTAGGCCACAAAAAATGATTGTTGCTGGTTGTGGGGCTAATAAGACTGTGGCACACTGCCTGTGTATGTGTGATACCAGCCTCCTCACACTGTTGCAGAAAGGAGAAATGATGCCTTTCTCCATACAGCTTGTGTTAAAACTTTATTTCATTAAGAAACCAGTTGGGGCATTCTGTAGCATTACAGAAATATCTGGAATGAGACCAACCAAGTTACTTAGAAACTCAACAACACATCTCTCTAACATTCATCAAGAAAAAATAAGCTCATAGTCTGAAACTCCCCATACTCAATTCTGGACCAAAAAAAAAATTAAAAACCACTGAAATTCTGTGATAATAATGAGAAGAAAACCAAGTTGAATGAGGACATTGGAGTAGTCTCATTCAGTTGCATCAACAATAATACATTGTTTATGTTGCTTGATTTTCCTGGAAAATGCTCCCACTTTAACTTCAACAAAAAACAAAAACAGGTAGCAGAGGTTACACTGGATTTAGGTAATGGCTTTCTTTCTATTCTCAGATAAAGAGAGAATGAAATCCTAGGGAAGATAGAGGCACGCACAGGGACTGTGCAGAGAAGGCTGATGCTTCTGTGACTCAGGGAGAGGCACTGAGACAGAGCATGCTTTTGAAATGGATCTCAGAGCTCTTTCATGAGGCTGGCAATCCTATTTTAGTTAAAGGGAAACAGTTCTTAAGAAGAAAAGGCACACATGGGAGAAAGCTGTGTACAGTTATGAGTTCAAATACCAGCTCCATCTGCAGAATCATGGGGAAATCTCACTATGATAAATTAGAAACAACACCTCCTTCAGCATGGGCATGAGGACTAAAGGAGATGGCAGAGTGAAAATGCTCATCCCAGTGTCCAGAAACAGTGAGCGCTCTAGAATGCAGACCCGTCACCTCCCTTCTTGAGAGACGTCCATCAAGACAGGAAGGACAGTCAGGAGCAGTGCAGGGTGCCTATGGTTCCAGGAATTGAGTAGTCGAGGCAGGAAGATTGCCAGGAATTTAAGGCCAGCCTAAGCTTCAGAGTAAGATCTTGTCTCAGAAAACCAAAATAAAATGACGAGAAGAGAGAAGGAGAGAAGAGGGAGGAGGAAAAAGGGAAGAGGAAGAAAAAGAGGAGGAGCAGTGGTAGAAAGTTCCCACTAGGAATAGATTTCTGGACAGTGTTTAAAGTCAATATGAGAGCCTTTCTCAGGAAAAATCAGGCAATAATACAACTGGGAAATTTGTAAAATACCAGTATGGTTAGATGATTCTCTCACTTCAGCATTCTCTCTCTCTCTCTCTCTCTCACACACACACACACACACACACACACACACACACACACACACATTGTGTGTTGCCCCTAATACATATATATGTGTGTATGCATATGTTACCTAAATCCATGGATTTATGTAAACACATATCTATAATATAAATCTATTTATAGACTTTTATTTTTATGTATTTGCTTTCATTCTTTCTGAATGTCCTCTTTGATGTCTTCAAATGGGTTCTTTTATCTCTCCTTTGCTTCTGGCTCCGTTTTTCTCCTTTGTTGTTCCATTAATCTGTTGTCCCTAATATATATTTCACTTTACTTTTTTTTTATAAGTACTTTATTTTTTTTTCTTCAAGTTACATCTCAGTCACAAACCCTTCCCTATTCCCTCTTCCTGTCCCACCCTTCCACCCTCTTCCCCCCCCAACAGCTTCCCTTTTCAATCCAACAAATGGTTCTTTCTCTTATAACAGTAAATTCTATACAAAACAGCAGAATTAAATATGCCACATTTATGAGAGTTAAATGGCCCAGTATACCTTCCTAATGTCCAGTTCATACTTTAACCTTCTACCTTTTAACCATCTCCATGAGTTTAAAGTTCTATAACTGACTTAGCTTTCATACTAACTTGCATCACTATTATAACCATCTTCTTAGATCTAGAACGCCTTCTTGATTCCTAAACAACTCAAAATTTAGCTATGAGACTCAAGCTGTCTATCACTTTACTTTTTTTATCTTTCATCCTTTGTAAGTTATTGAACATAAGCAAACCTGAGGGTGAGTCTAGGAACCTGTGATGTCTGTCTGTCGTGCCTCTCTGTCCAGCCTTTCTGCAGTTTTCCCTAGCAAGACTCCTGACTCTTGCTTGACCCCTTCCTCTGCACTGTTTGTCTGCTCCCCTGGACCATGACAATCTGTTTTCTCTGTCAAATCTGCTCTTAGTTGCTGTATCGTAACCAATGAGGTTTATCCTAGGCACGATTATTGCTAATTAAAAACTTTTCCCAATACCCCACCATGACAACTTGCAATACATTCACCACTGGCAATCTTTGACAGTCTCTACGGAGACTGAATTAAAAGAAAAGAAAAGAAACAAAAGAAAAGAGTGTAATCAATCACTCAAGAAACAAAGGTGTAAGGAATTCCTTAAGTTCTGAGCTTTACTTTTCTCAAAAATATTAAACTCCAACCAGGTGCAAAGCTTTTAACTCAAGTATGAACACATTGCAGGTAGTAGAAAATGATAAAGTATGTTTTGTTATGGGCTTCTTTGAGACTTCCCTGCCAAATATGCTGATTCACAAAATGCATTCTGTTTTGATGCTTTAGAAAAATAAAATAAATATATTGTGGTACATGGGAATGTTTCAACCCCATCAGTTTGGAACTAAAAACTATTTAATTTTGAGGAGATTGTGTGCCGCAGATGTAACAATTTCAGATAAATCAGTTCATTCTGGCATTTTCATTCTTTCTTCATTTCATCAGATTTATTGTAATTTGCAGAGCAATATGAGCTCCATTATATATGTTTGTACCTGCACAGACCAGGCTAACCAAGGGACCTCATGATCTTGACAGTGCCCTGGCAGCTTGCTGAGGTTACCAAGTGTCATCCAAGGGCATTATATTCACAGTTGGTACTGTGCCTAAGGTCTGAATGACTTTGAAGGGCCCATAAAAAGATGACTGTTGAAAACAGTATTGGTTCTCAAGTAGTAAAACTGAAAATTCATAGACATTAGGGCTGTGAATGTGGCTCAGTGGCAGACTGCTTGCCCAAAATAAATAGATATTGAATTGTATCTCTACAAATCAAAACATTCAATTAAGTTGCAACTGTATGATTATTATGTCATTACATGTGGGCAGTGAATTTATTTATATTGTTGATGTGATATGTGAGTGGGTTTGTTTAAGTAAGTACTGAGTCACAAGTGTCTTAGAGCACCCTGGAGTGTCAGAGATTTGAAAATATGTGTTCAAGTGGAAAAATAAGAAATTATTTCTCCAGAGTAACATGAGTTTCTGGGCACAAACTAGGGATCCTAGTTTAGGAATAAGCCCTTGTGTTTCACATGCCCCATGAAGCTACGTTAGGATGGGGCAGCTGCACAGGGACAAAAATGGGGATACTGTCTCTATCTTTAAAAGATAACCAGGACACCTTCCTAAAAAAAATCATTACATATAAACAGCAGAGTGATAAGGACTTCATTTTGTTGTTCCCTAATTTTTATTCCAAACAAAGCACTTATGTGACTCTATTGGAAACAGGACCTTTAAGGAGGTGAAGTCATAAAAGTAGAGGCCTGATTATTTAGAACTGGTGTCCCTATACAAAAGACATCACCTTCCATTGTGCATGCGCGTTAGGGACATATGAAGATGGCAGTCTACAAACAAATGAATAGATCCCCTTACCAGGAACCAAAACTACCAGGGGCTTGATCTTGGAGTTCTACTCTCTAATTGTGGGAAAACAAATTCTTACTGTTTAAATTACTCTGTTAGTGCTGTCTGTTCTACTTGTCTGAGAAGACTAAGAGGCCATTTCTTAGCAAGCAGTGGTAGGTAGGTGCTGGAGACTCAGGGCATGCCCGCTGCAGGATCAAGACATGCCTCCAGGGTACGCCTAAATCTGGTAACCAGGGCTATTGCTCTATGATGTGGTTGTGCAAGTCTGGAGAGGAAGGGAACTTTCCAGGACTAACCTTCCTCTGAATAGACTCACCTAATCTTAAAGAACATCTCTCTTAAGGAGCTGCAGTTTCTTAGTCACCTAGATCCCACACATACCTGATGGGTCCAACCCTGAGGAACCTTAACTACAAGCCCTCATACCTCAAGGTCATAGCCAATGCCATGGGCCTTACACATCTGGAGAAAAACGTAATAGAAGACTATCGAGAGATTGTCGTGCTTCAGCTGGGTGGTCATCACTGCATAGCGACTGGTTTCTGATGACTAGAAAAGCCACAACTGAAAGTTAGACTCTAAAAATTTCTAAATCAAAATTTAACTTTATAGTAATAGATTCTCTGGAAAATTACTAGATAACACAGAAGTGTTTACCCACCACAGTTGCACTGATATTAATATATTACATTGCTTTGGAGCATTTGTTATAACTAGGGACCCAAACTGCTACATTACTAATACCTACCTTACGTTCATCCTTTATTTGAATTTCATTAGTTTTCCTGTCTCTCTTTTCTTGTTTCAGGATCCCATCTTATATTCAGTGCCATACTATGCTCAATTGTCTTATTTTCTTATGTTCTTTAGGGTTTTCACAGTTCTCAAATTCCCATGTTTTTTATGAACTTGACAATTTTGAGGAGTGCTGGTTGGTTATTTCATAAAATTTCTAGTGATTTTTTTCTGATGTTTTTCTCATGACTAGACTGCAGTAGTATGTTTTTAAGAGAGAAAGGACACATAAAAACCACAGTCTTCATCACCTCATGTCAAGGGTCTATGCTATTGTATTTTGGATTCTATTTAAAGGATGATGAAACCATTAGGAAGTAGGATTCTGTGGAAGATCCTTAGGTCACCAGAGATATGCCCTCAAAAGAGATTGTAAGGATTTTGGTCTATTCTAGTCTCTATTTTACTTTCTGGTTAATAATGTAAGTGGTTTTACTCTATCATGTATTTTCTATTATCATCATCTATCACCTCCACCAGATGTCCAAAGTAATGGGTTAGTCCACCAAAAAGTGGAACCTCCAAACTGAATTCTAAATAACCCCCTGTCTTATAGTTATTATCTCAAAGCTTACCAATACATTATCAACATGACATAGTATTGATAGTGGTAGCAAATAGTACTTCCTTCCCATACTATACTTTATAGAAGTTACTTTAGTGTTTACAAAAATACTCTCTCCTTGAAGGAGCTAATTTTGGAATTAGCCAACTGCATTTTGTGTTGGGAAACTACTATTTTTAAAAATGTTTTTATTAGCAGATATTAATTATACATACAAATGGGTTTCATTAGAGAATTTTCATATATGTACACAATGGATTTAAATTATATTCACCTCTTACTCCTTGTTCCGCCTCTCCTTCGTGATGATCTCTTTCCTCTTCCTAAGTAGCCCTTCCACTTTTTATGCCTTCACTTTATTTTGTATACCTGTCAGTTGGAGCTATCCCAGAGACTGGCTATAGTAGGCCCAGAGAATTTTACTTGTATATTTCCTAAAACAATTAAAATTTAATCTGCACAAATTAAACTATTGGATGCTAGCAGCTTTGCAGCACACCATCTGTAACAGTTTTATTTATCTTGGACAATCAGCTGTTTCTGTGAGATAACTGGGAATTTGGAGGGTTGCATACAGAGCCACAGCCAACTTTAGGGTTGTACAAGATGAATGTTCCTGGCCCAAGTCTTCTTGGACATAAAGGACAACAAAACAGCTCATGACCTGACACAATGTGACTGTTGGGTGTCAATAAGACCAGGCCACCCTGAGGTCACTTCTTGGTGAAAACAAACTGTTGTACCCCTCTTCCTAGTCTTGAGTGTAAAATGCATGAAGAATTGGAAAAGACTCAGGATATTTGATATGTCTCTTATTTTCTGCTTCTTTTCCATTATTGTCACACCCTAGTCCAGGGCTTTATTAGCCAGAAGTTCTGGAGATGAGAGTACAAGCAGTAGATAGGACATATGGAGTCAGGAACACTGTGTTTCAAAACCTGTGAGGCCCTTGACAATCTGTGTGATCCTGATCTGTGTGATCCTGAATTTAACATTTAACATCTAAATGTGACAATGCACCACCTAGCACTGTGTCTGAACTCTGATACATAGTAGCTACTGTTTTTGTCACTATTCCTTTGAAAGGATTTTAGACCATAAATAAATATAATTTCCTAGGTTGTTCCTTCCTCTACTGGCACCACTTGTCTCCTGGGATTCTGACCATCACCACACAATTTATCATTTTTTTCCTCAAACCAGGATACTCAGTATCATTCTCCTACTCAGAAGTCCTCAGGGTTGTTTCCTTGACATCAGACTGAAATCCAGAGCCTAGCTTAGTGAGCAGACTCTTCTAGAGACTCGGTGCACTGCTCTAATCCCCACCTTCTGATTCTTTGTCATCTTCTAAGGAAGCCACAGGTCTTTTCAAACATTCTCCCCTTTACTAATGGAGGCCTTCCCTTCCTTTCTACTCACTCACTCTGATAGTCTTTAAGGCCTGACCAAGTTCCATGTATCTTTAAAGAGTCTCCTGACTCCACCAGGTCATCACCTTGCTGGAGCAGTCACTCTAATGGTCTTGTGGAGTGTGTGTGTGTGTGTGTGTGTGTGTGTGTGTGTGTGTGTGTGTGTGTGTGTGTGTGTGTGTGTGTGTGTGTGTGAAAATGTATATCGTGTTCATGTTTAGGATACAAATTGTTCATTTTTAGAAAAAGATGGCTCATGGTTTTAAGTGATTTGATCTTTCCCATACTCTCTGTTACTTATTCAGGCATCTGTGCTGCCTAGGAAACTGTGCTGTGCTTACTCATGCTTCCTTCTACAGCTCCTCATGATCACCCAGCCTATCTATCCTGTGTCACTGAGTTTGGCTGAGCTCAGACACATGGAAAGACAGTGGGTGACACATACCAGAGAGCAATTTAGTCACAGGGCCTTGGCTCTCCCTTGGGAAAGACTATTCTGAAGCCTTAACCAGTCTTCTTCAGGAAGGAGCTGAAGCTCCCAGGAACGGACTCTGAGCTAAGCTTGACAGTCTGCACATTTGAGTCTTAGCTTCCCATTTGCTTGCTAAGTAATCTGTCACATGTGCTTACCTTCCCTTAACCTACATTTTCATACCTAAAAATGAGCATAATAGTTCATGCCTAATATATAGATAGGGCTATGAGCAAGTTCACGTGAAGGGTTTTGTGAGGTATGTGTGGGTTAGACTTAACTCACTGTGTTCCTGCCCTCACCCTAAGCTCTGTGGCAGAATCAGGCTCTGCCCTTCATAACCTTTGCTACTTGTCCCAGTTTTCTCCACACTTCATGTGTTGGATGAGAGACCTTCTGAATTTACTTCTAGTTGATTCTTGCTGAGTGTTAACTGATATAACTAAGTTTGACTGATGAAGTCTTAGGTATAGCCTGCCATAACAGTATTACTCCCTTCTAGAAGTTTCTGCACCAACAATAAAAACCAACCTAAGGACCTTTCCAAGAAAGGCTGCAGTATGGAGAGATGGGCCTTACATGTTTACACCCAGGCTGTGCTCCCCTTCTGTCCTCTGAAATGTGTGAGGCTGCCAGCCATGCTTCCTCCAAACAACCTCCTTCTCTCAGACCCATGAAAATCAATCTGCTCAGGAGATCTTAAGGATTGTTTAGCCCTTCCTTATTTACAACTAAGGAAACTGAGGCCAGAGCCAATATCAGAATTCATGATCCCTGACTCCCAGACCAACACTTTTCACTCCAAACTCCCACTGGCTACATCTGGAATGTGTGGAGATCTCAGAAAGTTAGCTTTCCCATGAAAACAAGAAGAAACAGCACACCAAACATTATCACTGCTAGTCTAGTCTTATTAAACTACCTTTCTAAATCACAATCTAACAAGAATGCTTCAAGCTAAATAAAAGAAGCCCAGAATACTCTTTTTCACTGGAGAATATAATTTTGCTTCAGCCACAATTTAAATTGATTTAGTTCTGAGCACAGCGTCTGAAGTGTGGAGCACATTCTATTTTCACCATGATACTTGTTTTGACAGTGATGCATTTCAGTTGACATAGCTGAAATCCTTATGTAATAAATCTCTGCCTGAAAATTAATCATGTTTATAATATTCTGAGAATTAATAACACCCATTGCTCAAATCATTAACTTAAAAAAGGAGCTTCCAAAATCTGTTCTCAGCAGTAAGGGACCACAATAAATGAATGTTTGATAAAATAATCCAAGTGGCAGTTTAACAAGCGTAAACTGGAATGTGGCTGCAATAACACAGAACTATTGTTTAAGGGTTGGCAGAGGCTGATGAGGTTCTTATTCCAGTTATGAAGCAGGCATCCACATGCATAATGAACTGCTCTCTGAATTATTAATGTGTTGCTTATTTAGCCTCATCTGTCTAGAAGATAATGTATCCTAACTCTAATGAGTGATTGGTTTTGTATATAATTACAGTAGCAGCAGTAGTGGGGAAATGTGTGCCTTCAACGAAGACTTCTAAAAATAAAGTCATCACATAAACTCTGATGTGGTTGCATTCTATCAAAATCAAACCCGAAGCATTTGAGAATTCATAATAAATTACAGGAGACAGTGTCATTATTAACATCATAATTTAACACAAAAGGTTTTACTTAATCATTCACTACAGATCAGATCTGTTCAAACATGTATAAATGACTTGGGTTGTTTCAAGATGTTAGCAAAGATGACTTTTTTATGGCCACTCAGCAACTATAGTTTGGAAGGTCCAGGAAGAGAAGGGAAGAGTGAAAGTTGATGGAAAATGGCATAAAAATGATTATTTATGCCAATTTTGAAGTTAATAAAAAGTTTTTTAAAATGACCTGTGTGTGTGTATGTACACACATGTGCACATGCATATGAAGGCAGAGATTGACACTGAGTAACTTCCTCAGTTACTGTCTTATTTTTTGAGACAGGGTTGCTCACTGAACCCGGAGATTACTGACTGTATCCAGATGTTACATGGGTGCTGGGAACTGAACTCGGGTCTTCCTGCTTGGACAGCAAGCATTGCACTTACTAACCATCACCCCAGTCCTCCTTTTTAGTTCTAACGTGTGCATACCTGGGGCTTCTGAGACTTTATTTATGCTGCCAGATGTATTTGGCTGGTTGGTTTGCTGGCTGTAAGGGAGTCTGGAGCAGGCCTGGACATCCCTGGC
>CAJQZJ010031900.1:44956-82977 GCA_907164525.1 Lophiomys imhausi | reverse complement strand
GGAGTCTGGAGCAGGCCTGGACATCCCTGGCTCTCCTGAGAGTCTAGAACAGGTTGTTTGCTCACTTGTTTGTGTTTTGTCTCAACACAGCACATTGCCAAAGGAATAGAAACCAATTAGGAGCATTTTATTTATTATAGTTTATTTTATAGTTCTTAGTTATGAATGTGCTGTCGTGATCACAGTGAGTTCATTACCATAGAAGCTGTACTTTCTTAGTGACTCCCTTGTATCTCCTCCTTCAGTCTTCAAATGGGAGCTGATTGTGAACCTAACAATATCTTCATGTGTTCATACTTGCTTAGGAAATTTCAGGTAGGCTGAAAATTGTACTATGTACACATATATACATGCTATTAAAAAAAGAAAAAGAACTTACTCCATGTGTAAATATGGCTGGGGCCTGCATATCCACATGCAGTGGTTCAGACTGGCAGAATCTATTGCTCTCTGAAACCTAAAGCACTTTAAGTTTATTCTCACACTGGAAACCCAGAATAGCTTCTTTTTTTTTAACCATGATTCTAGGAACATTTTATTTCTTAGAGGCTATAATGCTTCCCTGTTTTGTATAGGCAGTTCCTAAAAGTATACAATAGTCTTTGTGGGCCTGGGGTACCATGGAACTGGGGGAAGCCTGTCTGGAGCAGGAGTGAAGCAAGTTGTGTCCAACCCTGGAAGTCTTGTCTCTAGAGCATTAGGAGTGAGGACCACCCCCTCCCCTGTCCCAGGCCTGCATATCCCAGTGCACATATCCTTTTGGCCCTCACCTCTGTCACCCTCGAGGTGGCCACATAGCCTCATAGACAGGTTACAGGTTAAACTTCCTCTCTCCTTATAAGGTCATGTCCAGCAAGCACCTGGAATTCCTCTTCATCCAAATAAGGTATTCCCAGCACCTTGGCTATGACCAATGATATACACTCACCCCAAAAGACTCTACCTACTCCCCTCAATTAAAGAAGCTGCTCAATGAAGCTGCCTGCCTCCCAAGAAGCCTGCTTCTTACCAGGCTCACCTCAGCCACTGCCTGAGGTCTTCCTCATCCCCCACTCCTCCCCACCCCTGCTATTCCCAACTCTCTTTCCAAGGGACAGGGAGCAGAGTGGGAATAACAAGTCTTCACAGAATTCTTAATCTTGGCCTGTAGCTAGGAATGACACCTAGAGGCAAGACGGGGGAGAAAATGGGAGAATATTGCTGATTCCAGGTTACTGTTATGGCTCCCCAAAGCTACACTCCAATGAGGCCGCTTGTCTTTGGAAGGTTGTGCTGCTACTTTAGCTTCTTACTGGCATGGAGTTTTACTTCATCTTCTCATCCAGCGCTGGGCCAAGAGTTCCATAGATCTTTCTGGTGAAGATAGATACCTCAAGTGAAGGCAACTTCCTCACACCCAGTTCAGTCCTGTTTCTCAATAGGCAAAGATTGAGGTGATCCCTAGGAACAAGGCCCTGACTGGCACTTCACAGGAGAATTGGATAGAGGAGGGTAAAGAAAGAAGCCGTATGAGCACTCAAGACATCAAGAGCTTCTCTAGGATGGTGGAGGTATAGGGAAGAATCAAACAGGCTGTTTTAAACCTAGAGGCATCTAGATCTGAAGATGTTCAGCAGAAAGGTAGGAAATCTTCCTCCAAAAAAGCTCTGAGATAGAGTCCAAGTAAATACTGATGGGCTGTAGAGCAGGCTGTCCTTGAATCACAGAAATCCACCTGGCTCTGCCTCCTGAGTGCTAGAATTAAAGGTGCCTCCCACCATACGTGGTTGGAATTCTTTATCTGTTTAATATATTTGGATGCCATGTGGAGCTTCATTTTCAAGAAGAACAAGAAGCCACTCCATTCTCCCCATGGAGACCTACTCTTTATACCCTGGATGCAATTGGCAAACCTCACCAGCATCAGGTCTCAGGCCTGTCATCCTAGTGATGACAAAGCAGACTATGGTACAGAAGGGCAGATCATGGAGGCCTCATCAATCAAGCTAGGAAGATCACAGGAGCCTGAGCCTTAAAAATCCTTGGTAGGAAATGAAACCTCCAGTGCCCAGAATGGCTTACATCTGGTTGAGTCATTGGCCAAAGGAATCCATAGAAACTCCCAAACATCTCAGGTTATTGCCAAGACTATTGGTTTCCTCTCCACAACCTGATGGTAAGATCTTATTGCACTGAACACAAAGAAGTCAAGCTGGTGCCTAACTACAGCCTTCACCCCTACTGACTAGTGTTCATGGTACTGTAAGGTACTCTGTTTGCTACCATGAACTCAACTACACACCCTGCAGTCTACAACAGTGACCTTGCCTGCATGATATGCTGGTGCAATGGTGGCACAAATGTGGGAGCAGCCAACCACTCTTTGATTGTATTTAAGGTATACTCCGAGAGATGGAACCAATACCTGACAGCGTACAGGTGGCCAAAAACCTGAGATGGGATAGGCCATTGACCTAAAGGGAAAACAAATACTATTGTTATGCTAAGGGAAAACAGCAATAAAATGACTCCTTATGACATTCTGCCATATCCATATATCAGTGCCTCATTCAGCCATTATCAGAGAACCTTATTCTTGCAGTAGATAGGAACACTCAGTCCTAAATGGGATCAAACACCTTCTTGACAGGTTCATGGAACTATGTGGTACAGGAGGCAGAAATAGCCATAAGGTATGGATGACTTTTTTAGATACAACAGGGCTAATGCACATATGAACTCAGAGATACTGTGGCAACTTGGACAGATTCAATCCAGACAGGGTTCCAGTGCTGAGATGGGGAAGTGGACACAGGCTCCCTCCACTAACCAAGAAACTATCTCCAGTTGACATCCACTTGCAAAGGAAAAATTAGTTTTCTCTAATGAAGTCTCACTGACTAAATTAATGGCATTTAAGGGCAGGCCTCATGCCCAGCAATAGATAGCCAACACAAAACAAACTCAATAGAATTTTTGTAGACTGTGTGTGTGTGTGAGGGGGAGGGGAGAAGGAGAGAGGGAGAGAGGGAGGGAGAAAGAGAGAGGGAGAGAGAAAGGGAGGAAGAGAGAGAGAGGGAGAGAGAGAGGGAGGGAGAGAGGGAGGGAGAGAGGGAGAGAGAGAGGGAGAGAGAGAGCTTAGTGCTTAGTGTGGGCATTTTTTGTCTTACTGGTCTTTTGCTTGTGCGTTATGGTTTCTGATTTTGCATTTTTATGGGTTTTATGTATCTGTGTTTCTTGTGGGCTCCTAAAAAAATTCTGGTTCTTTTGTTTGCTTGCCTGTTTGTGCATTTATTTTCTAAAGTGGGAGAAAAAGAAAGGGCATGAAGTTTGGTTGGAAGAAGGGGAGGATCTGGAAGGAGTTGAAGGGAGGGGAAAACATGATCAAAATATATTATATGCATTTTTTTCAAAACTAGGTTTCTATGTGTAGTCTTGGCTATCTTGGAACTCACTCTGTGAACCAGGCTGGCCTTGAACTCAGAGAATACACCTGCTTCTGCCTCCAAGTGCTGGGATTAAAGGTGCGTGCCACCATGCTAGACTGAAATTTTTTTCTATTTAAAAAAATTCTGGGTAGAATTAATCTATGCTTAAATTCACTTTTTATTTTGCAGCAGTCTTCACTGTAGTTTTTAGACCGAAGGGAAGGAAGGGAGACGAGAAATCTTAGGGGAGTTCCTTCATGCTAGTGTAAGATGGTGGGGGCAGATTCTAAGGTGGTGTCTTCATGAAGACAGAGTACAGGTATGATCTGAGCATTTTAGCAGCTAAAATTTATTGTAGCCTGCTTGCTGGCAGGGTATAAGACTACAATAAGTCTTTCCAGCCTCTGGCCTGAATCTCCAAGAGGATGTACAGGGGAAGACATCATACAGTTGTAAATAGCTTCACCTGAGGACTCAGAGCAGCCAAGTCTAGGAGTTTTGGGTCTAGGAATCTAAACTTAAGATGGAAATGAGAGTTACAAAAATAAGGATGAGGGATGTCAAAAATAACTGGCTGTATAAAGGAATATGAAGAGAATTAGGAAGCACCCAAACAGAAAGCCTGTGGCCTCTAGGCTTTCACATCCTGCTTCCTCTTCCTGTGTGGCCTCTCCCTCTTCATGGCAGAGACTGCCACATTTATGGACCTTGTTTCGAAATGGCTCAGTGACCCATCTGGTTCTTTATTCTCTTTTTGCTCACTTAGCAGTTGAGTACCACTGAATGCCAGATCAATGAGAATGAATCTGTTGCTTACCAATTCTGCCTGGTTTCTAGGGTGCTTCTTTGTCCTTTCTGTATCTTGATCAATGGGAGGCACTTCCAGGGTGCTCAGACTACAATCCAGATGGCCATTTGTCAGGTACAGGGTGAGCTGAGTCATGGCTAGCTGGTCACTGTATGAGAAGTTGAGACCTGTTGTCCATACCTGGTTAAAACACGAGTCAGAGAAGTAAGGATGTGATGAGACTGGAGAAGAAAGAAAGCCACACCAGTCCCAACTAGATCAGTAGGGCAAACTAAATAAGTGGCCAAGGAGATTTTTGGAGTAGACATCTTTGCCTCTGCTTCTGTATCACACAGTGGAGGGATGGAATATGTTTCTTCCATTAGAACATATGTGATATGTAGGAAGTTAAAGAGATGAAAATACCTGGCCAAGACAATCTAATAGAGCTCTTGATGACTTTTTTTTTTGCCTGTGGTTTGTCATTTCAGAGGTGGACAGGGCAATGTTCTCTACTGACATTGGATAAAAGCTAAAGAGGCTGATAACTAAGGTGGGAAAGTGAATGGAGATAGGATGGAGTAAGAAAGGAGAGTTTGCCTTGACTTTGGAAGAACAGTATGTCTTTGGGAATTTCAATGGGATTCTTATCAGAAAGTCAAAGATGTGGTGGAAGTCCTAAGTCTACTACCATTCTACTCTACTCTATCAGCCTGCTAAGTCAGCATCCTCAACAGTGACCTGATACTAACACCTGGAATTTTGAGCAGACTATAGTTGAATGCTTAAGGCAGAACATGTGAGTCGCTAGAGAGTAAAAAATATAGAGCCCTAGGCCATGCCATCAGCACGACAGACCCACATATGCTCAGTGAGTCACAGAACAGTTTAATGTGCACTATAACAATGACAATGGAAGTAGAAAGGACAGACTGGGTTTGTTTGGTGGAGTCAAGGCTACCTCTGAAGGTGACATTTGAACTTTAAATTTGTAATAAAGCTCTGTTTTGCATGGACCAAGAACATATGGTGTGCCAGGTACTTCACAGTCTTCTCTACAATGCATGCTACATATAAAGAAATAGGTTCAGGAGATGCCTAAGTCCACACAATAAGTAAGGGGTAGCACTCAGATTCTAATTATTTCTGTCTGGCCCTAAGCCCACCCTCCTCCCATGCAACTCTGGAAGTGAGGGCATTGACGATGTAGCAATCCTCCAGTCAAATTAAAAATCAGAGTTGCAGAGGATCAGAACATGCTCTTGTTTAATACATCCCATGCCATAGAAGTGTCTTGTGGAGAAAACATAAAGTATTGTATTTCTGGAGCATGCTGTAATTAGCAGTAATGCATTTTCACCATAGGAACTTGGAAACTAACACATTTTCATGAAGATTTGATTAAATATTTTTTCCTCTTAGAAGGCCTACAAGTGCCCCACTCACCAACTCTGTATGTTAAAATACATAATACATCTGCCCTAGAGTGGACTCCTCTCTTACAAATAGGCAGTGAGTAACTTGAGTAAGCATTGAATGTAAATGGCATCATTATAAGAACATTAAGGGGTCAAACTGTCAAGGCCCCTTGCTAAACCGAAGCCAATTTCAAGATCATATTCTCACAGCAATCCTCTTTCATAACAGCAAATAAATCACATTTGCAACAGTTGTTAAAAACTAACTGCCAAGTATCTGCTGCAGTTGTAAACATCCTATTTGTCAACTTAAATATTTACCACTGTATGGCATTGCATGTAAATCAGATGGGGACAGTTCCTATTCCCTATGAGGAGAAAGTGAACTTCTGTTCCTAATGTCCATTTCCAAGGTTTCTCTTTTCATGCTTTGGTGCTCTTGATCAAAAGGAGATGTATATACAAAACATTACTGATCTTTTTGTTAATGATATTGATGTTTTGGTGATAAGACTTTCGATAAGAAGGGAGTAGAGTTCATGGAAAGACAGAACCAAGGTATATGTAGAGCACCTGTATATGGCCCTCACATGTAGCATATGTTTAGACTAATATTGATGCTTTCTCAATCTGTGTCGTTAAGTGTCAGATGTAAGCTGTAGTACCTTCCACATGGGGTTTTGAAAAACAAACAAACAAACAAACAAACAAAAAAAAGCAAACACATAACATTTCCTGGTAAAGTTGAATACAAGTGTCTGTTATGATTACTAAGCATTCCCTTTAAGAGGACAAATTCTTCACTGAGCACAGTGGCATGAGCCCATAATACCAGCACTGAAGAGGCTGAGTTGACCAGGATCACAAGTTCAAGGCCAGCCTGGACTAACAGTGGGAAATGCTGTCTTTTAGAAAAGATTATTAGAAAGCATGTTTTATGTTTCCTAACTGGTTTGCCCCTTAGTGTCAGGCTTTGGGCAAGGCTGCTGTTACTCTAGCTCCATTTTACTGGTGAAGGTACTGAGATCCAAAAGCTGCTTCATAGTTTGCCTGAGGTGGTAGAGTGTGACCAAAGCTCTGAATTTTCTAGAGCTCAGTATTCTTGCTCCCCAGGCTGTCCTAACTCCTTAGTTCTGAACACATTTCCTTAAGCCTTTTCCTCAACAGCAGGCTTGCCTGATTTGCTCAGATAATTGTTCTGTTCTCCATCTGGTTTTCCCTGCTGAAAACATTGCCCAAGGCATGCTTGTTTGTACACAGGGGTTCAATCTCCCCCCTCTAGGTTGTTAGCCCTTTAGGGGAAGCTGCTAAGTCTTTGTCTTCCTGCAGCCCCCACTGTGTGAGTATGGTTGGTGAGACAGGGCATATCTACTATTCCAGTCCCATACTGTGACTGCCTCTGGAGCCATTTGAGAGCAAGCCTCTGGGGGCTCCTCAGTGCTGAGTCCAGATTCAGATCAAGCAAATAGTCCTCTGCACCTCCTTCGTGCCTGTCCATGTCCTCACCGCCTCTTCTTTAAAATCATTTTTAAATTTAAACTTCAATGGTAACTTGAAAAACTTACAGCTCCCCGCAGTGGATACTCCTGTCACAAGCCAGCTGTGACAGTGGCCGGTACAAGCAGCACCCCGAGAAGGGATTAGGACAATGTATAGGTGGTGACTTTGACATGACTTGCTATGATGGCTTGTAATAACTAGCCTGATGGATTAATTGATTAGATTTGAAGGTAAGTATATGGTGGGAAAGGCTCTTTTTAAAAAAAATCACCCAATACAATCAGTTTACCTTATAGCTGGAGCGACTCTGGCATAGGTGGTATGGTGGGTATCCCTGGGTCACAGCTAAGCATCAAAGGTGCACACCAGCCTACAAGTCCTATTTCTTGTGAGAAATGACTTGATGTTAACTGTTTGGTTGATGATTCTCAAAAATGATTTTGCTGAAAATAACAAGAATGCTAGGGAAATGCACATCAAGGCCTTAAGAACAAAAACAGCACAAAAATATTCACATCAGCATTTCTTGTAATACTGAAAACCTACAACTGTCCAGCATTTGGGCATTAGTTAAGAAAATTACAGCATATCCAAGTGATGGAATGATGTGATATTATTATAAGAGATGGTAGTTGTGAATATGCGATGATAAAGTGTGCACAAAAAAGAGGATAAGAAGTTATGTAAGCAATATGACTTGAGTTTTGAAAAAAATAATATGTACACAACAAAAGATTAGATGAGACTATTACAACATGTTAAATATCAGTGTCAATATTAGCAGAATTATAACTGTATTTTCATAGATATCCTCAGACATATTCAAGATATGCACATGGTAACTGCCAGCCACATGTAGCCACTGGACACTTGAAAGGTTGTTAGGACAAATAGAAGTGTGTTGCTAATGAAAAACACTTGCAAGATTGAGGAGATAAGAAGGAATGTAAAACACCTCATGAATATTATTTTATACTAATAAATGCTGAAATAACACTACTCTGGTTATGATGGGTTAAATAAAAATATTAAGATTATTTTCATCTCTTTGTTAACTTGTAAAAACTGGAGTACCAGAAAATAAAGTTGTGCATATTCTCAACAATCTCTAGTCCATTGCAACTTTACCAAAGAGGAGCGCCTAGTGTAGAGAGAGGTGGCCCTGGCTCTCCTCTTCCCTGATTTCACTGTGCCTGCATTCAGGAACCAGCACAGGCCACAGTTGTTCTGTTCTCAAGTTCTTAGGGATGACAAGGCAATAACGTGCTCCTGTGTGAGAAGGGGTGGGAGAGACTTAATATAAAGCCCCCTTTGCCTTAGGTGTTCTGGGCAGATGGAGGCTGCCTGCTTACCCCTGCTGCTTTTGACACTTTCTGGTGACAGGCAGGATGGCTGGGTGGTGAAGCATGCAGATGTGGGCAGATGTGTTTTGGTCCTACATTCTGTATTTGTCTTCAGTGCAGTAAAGTTCCATGGCAAAGAATTTTGTCTTGCTTCTTGCTAGCTTTCTTTAAGAGAATCAGGGTAAGAATGAGACTGAGGGACTAGTTTATAGATTATATAGTAGTCACTGAAGAACCAGAATTTGTGAGCTGTAAGAATCTACAGATGTTTCACATTTAAAAAATTTTATTATTTTATTCAAGTTACATCTCAATCACAATCCCCTCCCTACTACCCCCTCCGGTCCCACCATCCCACCCTCTTCCCCCTCACACCTCCCTCATATTTCACCCCCCAATAGCTCCCCCTTTCAGTCCAACAAATGACTCTTTCTCTTATAACAACAAATACAATACAAAACAACAAAAATAATTAGGTCACAATTATGAAAATTATAAGGCTTAGCATATGTTCCCAATGTCCAGTCCATACATATTTGGCAACTGACTTTAACATTCTACTATGCATCCATCTCCATGAGTTTAAAGTTCTATATCCAACTCAGCTTCCATCCTAACTTGCATCGCCATTTAAAAACATCTTCTTAGATCCAGAACACCCTCTTGATTCCTAAACAATTCAAAATTCAACTATGAGACTATAACTATCTAGTCTTCAACCACATCAGAGACCTGAGAAGGATAAATATACCTGATTATACAGAAAGTGCAGGGCCAGCCACTTCCAAAACTAAAATTTATCTTAATGTTTTCATCCCCTTGTCTTTTCCTTAGAGAAATTGAGGTTCTGAGAAGTTAACAGGCTAGTGGTCCAAGCCGATGCTGTCAGTGTCTGAGATACATATTTGTGACCCACAGTTAAGTCACCTCTTTGAGCCATACTTCCCTTGTCCAGTCACTGGAGATAGGGTATGGGTAGACCTTCCCTTCATTGCCCCCAGATACATCTATGAGGCTAACTAGGGATTGTGACGATTTACCACCTGGTAGAAAATTAAAAAAAAAAAAGACTCATTCTCCAAATTAGCCAATCTTAAGAGATAGATATAGCACTAGAATTCATCCACTACAGAGGTGGCACCAGGCCTTCAGAATAAACTGTGATGTATGGCCACTCTCCTCAGCAGCCTGTTTGGCTGAGGGATGTAGGAATGAACTCCATTACCCTTGTTTTTTGTTGAGATTCATGGTTCTAAATCTGATGGGAAGTCTATTATTGAATCATTTGATTCTTCCTAGAGAAAGGTTAAGCCATCTGTCAGAACCATGGGCAACACAGCAATGGCTAAGCTGAAGAAGCCAGGTTATATGTGTAGCTCCTTTGGGACTAGCATAATCCAGCTGTGGGAAAGCTGAGGTTCCTTATGTTCTTCTGGCTTGACTTATTTCCTACACACAATTTCAGAGGCTGGGGATGTGTTGGAGGGTGTTAAACAGGGAGGGATGACATTCTCAGTGTCTATTTTTGAAGAGTTGATATGCAGTAAAAGAAGGGACCGAGAATGGTAAGGATGGAGACAGGGAGTCCAGTCAGGATGGCACTGCCATAGTTTGGGTGATAGATGGCAGTGGAAAGACCAGTATAGGGACTATTAAGGGTGGAAGGACACAGACACATTTCAAAATCAGGCCTCAAAGGACATACTGATGAGTTTGGTGTGGGACAGGAGACAAAGAAAAGAATCAAGGATATCCCTGGTTTCTCCAGAAAATGGAAGGATTATTTCCTAGTAGAACAGATTGAAGACTAGTTAGAGGGTAAAATCCAGGCTTCAGGTTTAGGTGTGTTCAGCTTGAGATACTTCTGTTGGACAATGTTCTGGTGGATAGCTCAAGCACCTCTTCTTTCTCACTGTATTTCAGGAGCATGTGTTGGGCTACACTGCAGGCTTAAAGACAAACCAGGCCCTGGTAAGGAGGCAGTTCATCATTTTTGAGCATAGCGTATCAGGCTTTTCCTGGTTAGGGAGACAGGTGAGGCCCATAGGACCTGAGGCCTTATCTAAGAGACTGTGGCAGAGACAGGATATCCTGCTTTTCTCTATGGTTCAACCAAGATACACTAAGCTTGAGAAGGACAGAACAGACACATAGGGAGGCAGAAGTGCCAGCAGCTCAGGGTAAGGAATAAAAGGATGGCGGTTTAAGGGAGGCAAGTGGCCTCCTGGATTGAGACCTCTGGACCAGAGTTATAAGGACTTGCTGAGGGTACCAGACTTGTTCTGCTGTCTGTATGGTCTTCAGCAATTTTTCCCCTCCTCTGGACCTACTTCCTTTCTATTAACACAGGCCAAAGGCTGAGGCTGTAGCTTAATGGTAGAGTACTTGCCTAGCACAGAGACCCTAGGTTCAATCGCTAGTACTGTCAAATCAAACCAAAGACAATGGGCCTATGGCATGGATCCCTGTGATCTGTCATGAGATAGTGTATGAGGTTATTATGGCAGGGTCTGGCAAAGCCAAGTCTGCTTAGGCTCATGATCCCTTGTCCCATAGGACTGTAGAGACAGTGGGACAGAGTCAGGGCAGTGGGAGGTCTCAGTTGGTAGACTCTGACTTTGATATACTTGCCCATGTCTCAGAGACAGGGAACAGGACAGACCCCAGCACCTCAGTAAACATGAAGATGTGATATCCTTGATATAGTAAATAGCATCTCTTTCCCATCTTGGATCATTAAAATGCCAGACAGCATTGAGCTCCATGTGGTAGACATACCTGACACTTAATTTTTAAATAAGTGGGTACACCGCACTAAAAGAATTTTCAGTTACTAAAATATCAATATGATTACGGTATTTAGTAAGAGTTGTTGGCATTATATTTAAAAAAATCAGGGACAGGCAGAGAGAACAGCTGCCTCTTGGCCTGTTGCCACCTAGTGGCAATTGCTGGGATAGCCCAATGTCTTCTAGTCTGTTTAAGTGATGGGAACAGTCACCTACCTGGCTACCTGATCAACAATTGAAACTTCTTGAGTCCATCCCAGAGTCTTTCCCAAGCTTCTATTAATATTATTTGCCCTTGGGGCATGACAAATCACAACTGCATAAGGCCATCTTTGAACAAAGCATCCATCCTTGGACATCAACTGCCCTGCTCAGAACCTTTTTTGGTTCTTACAGTCTATAGGGTCAGAGGTAACAAAGCATCTGGGTCCTGACTGTGAGCAGTCAGGGCCAAGTAACCCATCATGCCTAGGGCTTCTGTGATTTCCAAAAGCTTAAATATTTAGACTAAAAATATTTAGATTTTTAAAAATACTTAATGGCAGCTGGGCAGTGGTGGCACATGCCTTTAATCCCAGCACTCAGGAGGCAGAGGCAGGCAGATCTCTGTGAGTTCGAACACAGCCTGGACTACAGAGTGAGTTCCAGGGCAGTCAGGGTTATACAAAGAAACACTGTCTTAAAAAACCAAACCAAACAAACAAAGCAAAAAAGTTAATGGCTTCCAAGTATGAAAAATTGGAACAAAATAATAAATGTTTAAAAAGTGTCCACAAAGTAGAATATGTAAGTCAAGCACAACAATCTCTTTAAGAAGTAATGCTTAAATCAGATTCCATTAGAGAGCATTTGTATACACTTGACACGAGGAGGACAGGTGAGACATCTGTAAAGCTGGAAATTCTCGGTGATCTTAAACAGTTCTATATGGAAGCACAGAATATCATCTTATTGATAAGGAAGCACCTTATCATCCCACCTGCTCACTTTAGGAGAACTGCGGGAGGCAGACTGACATGCTCAGGTCCCATAATTAAGTGAAGAACTAACTGGGAGCAATGCCCAAGCTCATAACCCTTGCTCTCACACATCTGTGACACCTAGTTCCCAGCAGTAATAAACCAGCTTGCTTTGTGGTGCCAGAAGCTTCTCTGTCACCTTAGAAATTTGCTCAGGATATGCCAAAATCACACTAGAAATGGATTTGGTTGTCTGAAATGGAAAAAAAATGAAGTTTAAACCTTCAGCAGTGGCAGCAGCAGCTACACTTGTTTTTCACTTAAAAAAAATCACAATTTAAAATACATGCTTTCATTTTCTGTTTCCTATTCCAAGCTTCTTCTGTCATCACGATTTATGATTCTTCCTGTGTTATTAAAAACTGATAGCCTAATTGGTATTCTTTATAATCTTAGTGTACAGAATTACATACTCATTTTTTTTTCTGTTTAAGTTTTTCTTTTTTTTTGCCTTTTTCTTTTGGAAGGCTACTTTCTTATTTGGACATTGAGCACTGAACACTAATAAACATGAATATCTAATTTTTGAAACCAATTTTTATAGGGTTAATGATTGTCTGCCCCTCCATGCAATTTGGTATAGAAACCCCACTTTATACACGGTGCAAAGTTTTGACTTTCAGACTGTAAACATCAGGACTGCTGGATAATTGGCTTCTCTGAGAAGCAGCCCTTATGATATGCTTTAAATGATCTCTAAATGGCTTTTCGTGGGAGTTTTCAAAGCAGAAGAGCTCTTGTTGTGTGCAGTCTTGTGGCCATGGAGGACTTTTGTGCAAAGCAAGATGCTCTGGGGGTGAGGATGAGAATGTGTGGCACAAGCCTCATTCCCCATGTGTTCCAGCACAGCCCCTCTCTCCCCCAGTCAGTCAGCACCTCTAGCACACCATAATCTCCCATAAAGGTAATTTGATTGCAGACTACGTAGGCAAGAAACATGCATTGTGAAAACAATGGTTTTGGCATTGGTCTAGTCTAGCTGCTTTGGATCCTTAGGGTCAAGGCTCTGGAAAGAAAGAGACACAGTTGGGAGCAGAGTTCAGACCATAGTTCAGAGTTCTTGATGGTAAGTCCAAGGCTAGTTTTATTTATGTTTGAGCAATTCTAGAGAAGAAAATGAGACTAAGAACAGGAACTTTTCCATTTCTGTATCCTGACCAGCACCGAGCATGGCACTCCTGATAGAAGGCATGCCAACACATCTTCATTGGATGATTAAATAACATGGGAAGAGATCTTAGTTAAATTCTCAAAAGCCAAACTTACACCATGTTTATCCTGTGATCCATCAGTTCCACTAGTGGGCATATAACCAAAGGAAGAAAACATATTTCTGCAAAAACTTGCATGAATGCTCAAAGCAAAGATCATTTTCTTTCCATCTCTAAGAAGCAGTTAAGAACAAAAGTCCGGAGCAAACAATTGAGCTCTCGTGTCTGCCCCAACTCTCCCTCTGTCAGTAGTTAAGGATCAGAGTTCAAACAGCTTTGTGTTAGCCAGATTCTTTCAATAAACAGTACAAGCAGTTAGTATCTTTTAGCTGGTGGGGAAACAAAATGTGGTACAGCCACACAGTAAGATACTACTGAATCATAAAAAAGAGTGATTGGTAACCAACACCTGCTACCACACGAGTGAACCTCGAAGACACTGTATGTGAAAGAAATGTAGCAAAAGACCACCCATTGTATGATCTCGCTTACATGAGATGCCTAAGATAATGAAATCCATAGAGACAGAAAATAGCTGACAGTGGCTAAGGGGAAAAGGGATGGGAAATGACTGCTAAGAGAGTAAAACAAATGTAAAATTTGATAATGGTGATGGTTGCGCAAGTCTGAATACATGTAAGACTACTAAATTTCTTCTTTGAAAAAGTGACCTTTATGGCATAAGGTGTATCAATAAAGCTGTTACACATGCATCCACACAACCCAGTCCCCAGAAAGCCCACTGTAGTACAGACTGTTGCACAATCTGTGTGTCCCTTATTTGAATGTGGTTGAGTATAAATGATAACCTAATGAAGAGGTCTGGATTAAAACACCTCTCAAACGGCGTTCTGGGTTTACTCTAAGTAACCTTATAAAACTGTCCTATGTATGTCCAACAAATATCCACCACATCCACTAAAGCTAACTAGTGACCAGCAATACACAGGGCTTAATAAGCTTTCATGGGACGGAGGAGACAACTCATTAGCATACTATCGTCTGCATAGTATCCGATAGACTCAATTCATTCTAAGGATGCTGTATTCTTTTTCCAAAAGTCAGGCTGCTTCCTCCTGCTCTGCACTGCAGGCTTTCATTTCATGTCAGCTTCCAGGCTGGGCACCATCAGATCCAGAAGGCAGGCAGGGCTGGTCAGACTGGTGAACACACGACACAGGAAAGCTGTATCCTAGACATACTTCCCCTCTTCTCTCTCATTCCCCACAGACTGCATCTCCCACCCCAGGTTTCTGTATCTTCCACACAGACCCTCCTCACCCCCATCAGGTTACCACTAATTTAGTAAATCATGATTAATTTGGTGGTAGATAGGCATGGCTCCTAGGCAACATATTTATCAGAGTGTAGCTTCTGGAGTTCAGTTATCTGGAGGCGAACTTGGATTCCACCTTGCCTTTGATGCCTACAGAGTCTTGTCTTTGAAAGGCAAGCATCCTATTAAGATACTATGTCATCATTTTTATGGCTGTGCTTATTTAGGAAACTTCCTATTTGATCTCATGTAGGACAGACTGCAGAAAGGAAATGTGGGAAAGGAAAGAAGAAAGGAATTGACTGTGTACTAAGGGTTGTTAAGTGCAGGGCACTCTGATACTTTCTCATCATCCTCACAGCAGCCCCATGAAGTAGATATCAAATATGTGTTCAGTATAAGTGGAAATGGAGGCTTAAAGATTCCAGGGAATGTGCTGTCAGCTCCCAGCTAAGGCAGGGCTGGGTTAAACTCCACAGCCAAGGTTTTCTCTGTCATGGTTGATCCTGGTGACAACAGAGCTTGGCCAGAGAAATCATATCAGGAAGCTCCACTAGTTACTAGATAGTTCTAAAGCCAGGAGGGCTCCAAATTTACTGTCGATTTTGGGGAAATCACTTAACACCCTTCTGCCTCACTTTCCCATCATTTCTCTGTAAAGCACTTTGAGAATGTATATTTCCAGAGATGAGTAAGGACAGAGAAATACAGTCCAAGACTCCTACTTCCAGTCAGTAACTCCTGAAGCTCTTTCCAGAAGTGCATGGGTGAAGGTTTGTGGCCTTGGAAAACATTCTAGTAGATCCACCACTGACTAAAAGTCACCCTGGAGTTTCACCTAAGTGTGATGAGTCTTGTTTTTCTACCTGCCTTCCCTGGGCTCTGCCCCATGCTAACCTTCTGGCTGCCAAGCTGCCCCCCACAGGCTGCTTATAACTGACCACCTCTCTGGAACCATGGATCCCTGGGTAGATCTCTAATAAATGAACAGGATTAACCAGAGGAAGGTATTTCCCCCTCCTTCCTCTATCCTACCCCTCATCTCTTCCTACCCCCTCTTCTACCCATTCACTGCACTGTCTCTTAATGTACTGTTTCATTTCAGGAGAATATGCCAGAAGGCTCTCAGGTACTGCAGCTAAGTATTAAATCCGAGTTTTAGCTGTTTGTGCCCACTAAGAGTTTTACATAGAAAAAAAAAATTGTGAAGTTATTTTTTCATATATCCCTCATTATTTTTTTGTTCATCCATTGATGTTTACCTCCAACAGCTCGGGGTGGTATATTCTTTCAAATGCTCTAGGTCTTTAATGTGACTATTAGTTTCACATTGTTTACTTTTTATTTTTGGAAACTGTCTTTCTCTTGATCTTTAGAAATGACTGTGTGTTCTGCACCTGTCCATTGCAGAGGATAGAGACTTTCACTGCAGTGGTACACAGTGGGAGAGATTCAACACATTTTGTTTATGTGGGGAAGGGGTCAGTTGTCTGCTCTGGAGGTAGCTGCAACCCTTAGGAGAGATCAGCTTTCTTCAGCATTCTCTCTTTCTGTGCTTTCCTTAAGGAGGGGTAGATGTCATTGATCTGTTTGGGCTTGTTTTTTGGAAGGTTTCCTTACTCTGCCTGGAAAGGTTTCAGTGGTTGGCTTAATGTCATTTATATACTTAGAAATTGTATAAAAACTTAGAGAGGTTAAAAACAGGCCTCTGTGACATAAGTCCTCCAGGATGATGGACAGACCAGCTTCTTGGGAAGGGGTCTTTTTATTTGTTCATAAGGATTTGGATCCAAGAGTGAGTACAGTAGATCTTATCCTTAAGAAAGTGATATATATATTGGAAGGAATATACATATTGTTAAAACATTTCTATTTATGCAAAAGATTCATGTAATTTTATGAAGGATTTTAAGTGCTGCGTTAGACTGTACCACTAACAGATGTGCAACCACATGTTTGCATTGTTGTTTTACCGAAAAGTCATGGACTGCCTGATATCTTATTTTTAAAATATCATACCAATCCCATCACATTTTAAGTTAGCTCAAATTAGTTATTACTAGAAAAACATAACTAATTTAAAGTAACAGAAAGGTCTTAAAAACAAATACCGCTAATAGAGGTAGAAGATTTTTGTTAAAGGAGCCCCTTCAGAATTCCAGGCTCTTGTGCCACTTCTTGTTCTTTTTCTGCAAAGACAGATGGTGTCAGTAATTGCCTATATTTAATTAAGTTAAAAAGCTACATAGTAAGGACTTGAAAAAAAAAAAAAAAACAGGAAAATTTGTGTTATGAGCAAAGAAAGCAAAGGAGCAGACAATGGTAGGTAGCATAAGATAGCGCTCCCATCCAATAGCTCCTCAGATTCCCATAAGTACTGGAGTGTGGGCTGCATTTTATCCATATAATTATAACAACAACGATAAAGCTTGTGCTAGAAACGTCGAGAACGCTTTCACGTTTCTCACCACTGAAGGAGAATGACCCTACCTGTTGTGGCCCTACCATTTGACCTAACACTTGGGTCAGTCACCTCCATTTTGACTCTAAACCCCCTCTTACATTGCTTGGCTGTGATTTCTGATCTAGCCTGCTAATCATTATGAAATTATTATTGGGGTGGGAAGCAGCAGCTACTTGTAGAAAGTGGTTTGGAAAACTGACTTAACCATTCTTGTGGTGTCTGTTTTCAATGTTCCCATCCCGTGAATCCACCTTCTGGCTTAATGGCAATATGGTGCTCCCAGCTGTAGCATAGTATATGGGCTGCACATTTAAACTCTTAAAGCTTAAAAATGGCTACCACAACACTGATTTTATTCCATTTCTCTTAGTCATTAACATTTAACGATTACCTTATGTGCTGAGCACAAGGATGGAATATATTAACAAAAATAGGAGATGTGTTTTTCTGGCTTTAAGCTGTTCAACTCAATTCAACAAGCATATTGAGGAAATGCAAGAGAACAGGCATTTTCTCTGGTGTGTGAGTGGGGGCCTGGTGCTTACAGAGGAGACATCATCAAGCCTGTGTAGTAGTACCACAGTGTTTGCTGGGAAAGACCACAGGCTTCGTAGTCACATAAGCCATGGTAAGGACCCTGAATTAGCCACTTCATAACTGTGTGACCCTGAACACAGCCCAAAGCCTCAGTTTCCTCATTTGTAAGTTAGGGGTAATAATTTGCAGTGCTTCTTTCTCTGACCATTGACACCAGAGGATTGAGCAGCAGTTGAAAGCGCATTAATTAAGGTAAGTTTCCATGTACAGGTGAATTTTGAAGGGAGGGAAATTAAAATTAGCATATTAACAGAACAAAAGATGAGAGGCTGGGATGGTGAGAGGTAGGACGAGACTACAGTTGGTGAAAATGGAGTCACTAACCCTGTGTGCTTTGGAGCGTCCTATGGATGTGATAAATAAAACCTACAGGTAGTGCCATATTTATTGCAGGAGGGAATGGTTCAGGCTGTTTGAAGAAATAAGTAAGACTGGATGCAAATTATCCTGTGTGTCATCACTCCAACATGATGGTACAGGAAAAAGTAAAGCCTGAGTGTTAAGGACAGTTTTGTGGAGCCCACTCAATTCAACAGCGATGGACAGCCTGACTTAAAAATGGGTAGGAGACTGAACAGACTATTTTCTAAAGAAGATATACAAGGAGCCAGTAGACATATGAAAGGTATTCTGATGGGGTGGTGTTAAGCATTCTAAATGTTAATTGGTCCTGTTTGCTGTCTGTTACTTAACTGACTCTGACTGGTTAAATAAATGCTGAGGCCTGGAGACTGGGCAAAGACAGAGATAGGTGGGACTAAGGTTCGCGGGCTTTTTGATAGAGAGCATATTGGCAAGAAGAAGGTCAGAGAAGAAGCCAGGAGTAAACAAGGAAGACACGCCATGGGGTAGATTAAAGAAGATCCTTCCACTCCATGTGGCCTGGAATATCGGCTTAGCGTGGAGAATAATAGTCCAAAGGGACGTATGTATATATGGGGTCATATTTGGATATTAGAATTATGAGCTAGCTTAGATGGGTTAGGATTGCACAACCCAGGCCTAGGCTTGTTAAAATCCACCCAGTGTCTGTGTGTATTCATTTATAGTGGTGGGTTAAGGATTAACACTGCCAACCAATTAAAGATAATATAAATACTGGTTAAATAATTTAATTGCCATTTTTTCTAAGTATTCAACTAATTATCAGTGAAATGCATGTGAGAACTGTGAGGTATTTCTTCATACCTGTTAGGATAGCTATTGCCATGGTGTGGATATGGTTCATTCATTCCCTGTCTTCATATAGAGGTCTATGTTCTAGAAGTTTGGTCCCCAGTGGGACAGAATTTTTAGGGGTCATGTTCTAGTGGGAGATAAGTAGTAGTTCATGGGTGATTCATCCTTATGAAAAGATAAACACTGGTCTTGCAGAGTAGAAAGGGTGAGTTCTCTACAGAGCAGGTGACTCTAAGGGAGTCTAGCATTCCTTCTTGCCTTCAAAGAAATTAGCTATTGTTATTATGTGTGTGTACATGCACACATTATATATGTGCATACATGATATACATGAACAAACATATATGCACACTAAATATTATGTATTATAAATATAAGTATATATTTATGTTAAATTATAATATAATAACTAAGTAATATAATTATATACATAATTTATATTAAATTATAATACAATAACTAAGTTTTATATATATGGCATGTGAGCCACAACATGCATATGGAAGTCAGAGGATAACTTTATGGAGTTGGTTAGTTGGTTCTCTCCTTCCACCTGTATGTGGGTTCCCAGGAACCAACTCAGGTTGCAGACCTATGCAGCAAGCATCTTACCTACTGAGCCAGCTCTCTGGCTCTTTTGCTTCTTGTCTTACCATGGACAGTTATAGGGAAATTTTTAACTAATGTAGATTTCCATTTGGAACTGAATTTTGAGACACATTTTAAGGGAAAGAAGAAAGAAAGGCAAGTTGAAATGAAGGTAAGTGTAGGAGATAGGAAGAGAATGCATGTGCATTTGGATGTGCTTTTGGAATTTTGAGATACCATTCACCATGAGACCCTCACAGGCTAAGTGCCAGTTCAGCTCTTGAGCCTCTGGCACTGTTGACTAAATAAATCTCTTTATAAGTTAATCAGCCTCAGATTTTTTTAAAGCAACACAGAACAGACTAATATAGCTATTTTTAAAATCCAAAAGATAGGGCTGAGTATGACAGCAAATGCCTGTAATTCCAGAGCTCAGGAAACAAAGGCAGGTGAATTTCTGTCAGTTCAAGACCAGCATGGTCTACATAACAAGTTCCAGGCCAGCCAGGGCTTCATAGAGAGATTACTGTATTATTATAACTATAATTACTGTAGCCAATATGGAAAATAGTACAGTCTCCTAAGAAGGAAAAAGAATAGGGGGAGTGGAGAGATGGCTCAGTAGTTAATAGCCCTGGCTGCTCCTTCGAGGACCTGGCTTATAACCGCCTGTAACTCCAGTTCCAGGGAACTTCTGGCCTCTGTGGGCACCAGGCACACATATGGTACACATACATGCATGCAGGCAAAACACAAACATACAATAAAAATTTAAAAATCTTTAGAATAAAAAGAAAATAAAAACAAACAAATCTTCAGAAATAAAAAGAACAGAACTAACGTATGATCCAGCAATTCAGCTACTGAGTATCTATCCAAATAAAATAAAGTCATTATCTTAACGAGATATACACCTCTGTGTTCATAACAGCATCGTTCATAATAGCCAAGATCTTGAGACAGCTTTTCAATTGGTTAATAGATAAAGAAATTGTGGTGTATACACATACAGATGTAGACACACAAAATTTGTTTAATTTTTGCTTTTTTTCTTACTTTTTTGTCTTATTGGCCTTTTGCCTATTTGTTTTGATTTTTAGTTTTATTTTTTTGTTTCTTTTTGTTTTTTTACTTTTGAAAGAAAGAAAAAAAGAACAGAAAGTTGTGTGGGGAGGGGAAAACATGATCAAACTATATTATCTGAAATTTTTCTTCAATATAAAAAGCTTCAAATTAAATAAAACATAAAAAAATACTGTGTGATACTGTATAGCATTGTGAATGTAGTTGGTAATACTGTGTGCCTGAAGTCTGGCATACAGGAGTAGTCTCTCACAAACAAGGCAGCCATACGAGGTGAGGGGTGTGTTATCCAACTGGATTGCGGTAATCATTTTATAGTGTACATATACGTTAAAATATCACAGTGTGTACCTTAAACACCTACAATTTTTATTTGTCAGCTATATCTTAATAAAGCTATGTAGACAGAAGGGTAGGCTTGCAAGGAAACACTCGTCCACAGAAAGTAAGGTGACAGCTCAAGTGGGAGGAGATTGTCAGCTTTGATTCTGCCATGTTAGATGGCAAGGAGTGCACCCTTGTGAAGGGAGTCTTCTGGTCTCTCAGCATTGACAGGAAAACTTCCCTGTCCCTGTGCTCATTGCTCTACTGAGTGCTGCAGAAATGGGGATCTTCTGAACAGTGCCCAGGCGGTGAGCATGGCCAGATTTTCTCTGCCTTGGAAGCGTTTCTGGAGAGAGAAGTGTTCTAATAGGAAACAAGGATATGAGAGGCACTGGGAGAAGCAGTTAACAGAAACAAGGTTATTGTGGTTTGGGATGTGTAGTGTCCCCTCAAAATGTTCATGCTCTGACAAGTGGTGATGTTTGGGGTGGGGGGTTCTGGGAACTTCAGGTAGTGGAGTTCAGCTGGAAGAAGCAAGTTGGTGGAGACAAGTTCTTGAGGGTTCTATCTTCCCCAGATCCCTATGTGTATATGTCTTCTTGTCCACCAGGAGGTAAAGAAACTACTCTGCCATATGAACCCACCAAAAAGTTCTGCCCTAGTGAATGGGTTCATGGCCTGAACCCTCTAAAACTGATCTCAAATAAGCCTTTCCTCCTTTACACTATTTCTCTATCAGGTGTTTTGATAAGAGTGAAAGAAAGGTAACTAAAACAGGTTCACTATGTTTAGTTCCAGGGGCTGCCCACCTAAGATCTGGGTTCTAGGCTTGGATTCAAGCTTCCTAAATATCAGCGTTTATAAAGTAAGGGGGTTAATGAAACATTTAAGAATAGCCTCATATGTAATATTATATGTATAGTAAAGTTGACACTTGTTCACTAATCAATGTTAATGTAATTTCACACTATAAAGTCTGTCATCATGTCCTGGTGTTTATTGCTGAAGTTCTCATCGTTACCACTACGATCATCATTTGTATGTTGCAAGTCTCTATCACTGGCACAAAGATACAAGTTTCAAAAGGGACAAGCCTTTGCTTTACTGTTTCAGGATCCTCTGGGATCTACTTCCCCTTCACTCGGTATTAAGTTGTGATTAACAGTGTGCCTATTATAGCATTTATAAACACTGACTAATAGGCACTTCTGTTTATACAAAGGCCTATTAAATTTTAATTTAGATATACACTATTAACCCTCTTATATATAAATAAAATACCTTCTCTAAAGTGGGAAAGTAAATCTCATTGAGCTCCCTTGGTGAATTCCTTATATATCTTAAAAACAAAGATAAGGAGCTCTTGAAAATGATATTACCAGAGGGGGAATGAGCGAGAAGTATTCATTCATTCATTTAATAAATATTTATTCAGCATCTATTATCTGCCAGACAGGGTGTTAGGTGCTGGGCTTACAGAAATGAGCAAGAAGGAATTATGGTGTTTCTGTAGACCTCGGGTTTTGCATCCTCTGAAAAAAAAATGTATTCATTTCTGATGCTTATATATCACTTTGTATGATAATGTTCAGTTGAGTTTTTAAAAATAATGCTAATTCAATTCAGATTCCACTCACAGTTTGAGAACCTGCTGAGGGTCTCTGTGACAGTTCTACATGTGCTTGTGGCATTTGATTTAGTAACAATAGCACCTTGTATCTATCTGCTCGGCCTCTCAGAACAGCCTGTGAGAACCAGGGCAGGAATTCTCCACTTGTTCATGATAGATCAAGGCCCAGTGAATTGTCTGAAGTATCATACTAGCTAGTGTGAAGAGAGGCTGACAGCATCATAATGAAGCATTCTTAGGTGATTTTTCTGTTGCAGGATGAGACTCTACATTAAAAAACCCATGGAAACACTTCCTGGAATATATGGCTTGATATGCCCATGAAAGGGCATTCAGAGGTGGACTCTGAGGACATAATTGTGACACACATGGGTTAAACCATCAGTGGATAAAAATTTTGACTGCACTATTGGGAGGTATTAGAACTGGAAAGGTGGGGCCTAGTTGAGGGATGTAGGTCACTGTCACTTGGGGGTAAGGCTTGAAGGATGGAGTTTGTCTTCTGCCCCTTGTGCCTGATATTCAGCTTTGCTTTAGGCCCATAGCAACAGAGCCAGCTAGCCAGAGACTAAAGCCTCTGAAACTGTAATCTAAAGTAAATATTTCCTCCCTTTACATTCTTTTTCACATATATTAGCAGCAAAAAGTGTGACCAATGGCATATGGCATATGGTCTGATAGACACCAGGAGCTCCATTTTTGTCTTTCCTCACAATTTTTACCTTGTGACAAGTCTTGTCTTTTGTTATTCCTATTGGTGAAGGGCCATTTCTAAGCACTTGTAGTCATTTTTCATCTCAACTCATTTCTTTTTTTTTTTTGTTTTTTTGTTTTCGTTTTTTCGAGACAGGGTTTCTCTGTGTAACCCTGGCTGTCCTGGACTCACTTTGTAGACCAGGCTGGCCTCGAACTCACAAAGATCCACCTGCCTCTGCCTCCCGAGTGCTGGGATTAAAGGCGTGCGCCACCACCGCCCGGCTCTCAACTCATTTCTTAAAGATTGGATTTGGGCCCTATAACCCTTCCTCCCCCTCTTCCACAGAATTCCCTGAGCTCTGTCTAATGTTTGGCTGTGGGTCTCTGCATCTGCTCCTATCAGTTACTGGGTGAAGCCTCTCTGATGATGATTATTCTAAACCAGAGGTCAAGGACACCACAAGAACACAGCCCACAGAATCAACTAACCAGGGCTCACAGGGACTCACTGAGGCTGAAGTGACAATCAAGAAGTCTGTATGGGCCTGACTTAGGCCCTCTGCATATATGCTGTGGCTGTGTGGCTTGGTGCTCTTGTGGGACTCCTAATAGTGGGACTCTGCCTGCTCTTACGACTCTTTCTCCTACTATGTTTCTTCATTCAGCCTTGATATGAGGGTATGTGCCCTGTGTTACTGTGGCTTGTTATGCCATGTTTCGTTGATATCCCCAGGAGGGTGAGAGGAGGTGGAAGAAGGGCCTGGGAAGGGAGGAGGGAGGGGAAACTGTGGTTGGGATGTAATATATGAGACAAGAATAAATAAATAAATAAAAATTTTAAAAGACTGGATTTGGGTAGAGGTATAGTGTATTGGTAGAATTCTTGCCTAGAATGAAAGGCTTTGGGTTCAGTCCCCAGCACAGCAAGAAATGAAACAAATAGATCTAATTTCTTGTCCCTGTTCTCTTTTTAAATATATCTCTCAGCAATCATCAATGAGGGTTTGTTTGTCTTTTACATAGTTAGTACAGCTGAAGAGATGCTCGGTGGGTAGGTACAGTGCTTCTGTATAAGCATAAGTACCTGAGCTCAGTCTCCAGCACCCATGGAAAAGAGCCAGGTGTGGAGGTGGGTGCCTATCATCCCAACACTTGAGAAGCCAGACAAGAGGATCCCTGAAACTTATTGTCTGGGCAGTCAAGGTCCAGGTTCAGTGAAAGACCCTGATTAAAAAAAAAAAAAAGTCACAGTGAAAAAGTCACAGTGGTACATGCTTTTAAATCAGCACTTGAGAGGAGGCATGTGGCTTGGCAGTCAGCTTGTTCTGCCCAGTGAGTTCTGGGCCAGCTAGGACTACATGAGATCCCATCTCAAAACAAAAAGGGTGGAGAGTGATTGTAGAAGGCAACTGATGTCAACCTCCGGCCTCCACACAGGCACACACATGAATGAGCACTCCCCCACATGTACAACTCATACATATACAGTTCATAGTTATCTATAAGCAAAGAATTTTTAAATCTGGATTTTCAACAGACTGTATTTGACAGTTTGTTTAAATGTTATATAAATTCCTGTTTATATGAGGTAACATGATACTTGTAAGACACACATTATCATCTTTCTCCATATGTGTTGTGTATGTTTTTTTACTACCACCCTTTATAACCTCTTCTTACTTAGAACACATTCTTTCTCACACTCCTTCAATCTTAATTATCCTTCAGCTTTTGTCCCACCTATTCTGTAAAAACCTCTCTTGATTGCCCCAAACAGAAGGGACCTTGCTCTTATCTGAATGCACACAGCAAGTATTGTGGCAGCTAAACTGTCATTACCTTTTTGGTGTCTCTTTTATTGTTCTTTGAAGTAGTCAGTTGAGCCTTTTCTTGTGATTCATTTTTCCAGCTTGTCTCCCCAGCTTGATTGCGCACTCCCTGAGGGCAGGCACTTTCCCGCCTCCATTATCTGCAGCTTTTCTAGCACCTGCTATAATGGCATGCGCATAATAGGTGCTCATAGACACTTGTTCCATTAGCGTTTCCCCAAATGAGTAAACAAAGGCTGGGTTCCTAGACGCTCCAAATGCACTTCTGCTAACAAACAGCAATCAGATATTTAAACTAAGGGGGCTGGCTTTGTGGTAATTCTCATGGAAGAGTAGAGCATGCAGGTAGCCTGAATGCATTTCCTAGATGATGTAGAAGTCACAGAGGTAACATGCGTGCCTATGGACCAGTAAGTATACACCACTGTCAATCTATAGCAAGTGAAACCGGGTGACACGTACAAAGTAGCTGAGGGAACACATGGCTTCTTTATCTTTGTCCCTCAATGGAGGCCATCCGGAGTAGGCCCTTAGGATGTGTTTGTTCAAAGAATATGTCAATCTCTCCTCAACCTAAAGTTTTTGAAGATACTTGATATTCCTCCTAGAACTGTCCACTCCATAACTGAAGGGAGAACCTCTCGCTTCATTCTTGGGTAAGAAGGCCAGGTCCGCAACAGGGCTACCACAAAACTGTCTCCTGCAGTACCACATATTCTGCATGCAGTCTCAAAAGGTTTGGGATCTCCCCATTTCTAGTATCCTGAAACCTCAGACCTATCACCCTGCTGCAAACTGTACAATGATCCACAAGCTCATTTTCCAGGGACTGGCCCTCTTCCTTTTATTCCCACATGATGCTGTGTTCTGCCTGACACTCCCAGTTATTTATTTATTTATTTATTTATAAACAGCATCTCAGTATTTAGCCCAGGCTAGATACCTGTCATCTATTATTATTTAAATCCTACATTTCCAAAACCAGTTTCCCATTCTGCTACTTTAAACCTCATTCTCATCACCTGAGGTTGTAACAGAATTTTTTGCTTTTTTTTTTTTTTTTTTTTTTTGGTTTTTCAAGACAGGATTTCTCTATGTAGCCCTGGAGCCCTGGGTGTCCTAGAACTTGCTTTGCAGACCAGGCTGGCCTCAAACTCAGAGATCCACTTCCCTCTGCCTCCCAAGTCCTTGGATTAAAAGTGTGCACTACCATCGCCTGTCAATTTTTACTTTCTTATCTAGAGTATAACTGTGTGCTTGTCCTTAGTGCACACCTCTAATTTATCTGCTTTTCCTTGGCCCTAGTCCCCTTTGCTCCTTTCTGCCAGCATGGTAAATTACAGATCCCAAATGGGGCTAGCCAGTAAAAATCTGAATGGATACAGGCACCGCAGTTTTCTGCTTCTCATGTCTATTCTAAGATGTATATATGTAAGTGAAATCATGTACATGAATATGCTTTGCGGACTAGAACACTCTACATCAATATATGATTATCATTATTCATATTTTTCTCTGATTAGAAATTTAACAGGTCTTCATTTACTCTTGAAAATGCAAATGCAGGGACTAGGGTGTAGTTTAGCATATACAGAGCTGAAAGTTCAACCCGTAGCATCAAATATAAACATATAAATTAATTAAACTAAAAAGGGAAATGGAGAAAGCATAGAAAACAAAATAGCAGCCATTTTCTGTACTACTTTCCTAGTTCTGTTGTAATGAATTGCCACAAGCTTGCTGGCACAAATGAATGGTTCAAAGGCAGCAGTGTGGTGTTCTCTCTCTCTGTCCAGCCTTCTTCTCTCTCTCTCTCTCTCTCTCTCTCTGTCTCTCTCTCTCTCTCTCTCTATATATATATATATATATATATATATATATCCCATTCTCCAGCCTTCTTGCCTCCTTAAAGAAATCTGTAATTAGTCCCTAGATAATCCACAATAATCTCCCATCTCATTGTTGAATTCATAATTTAGTCACATCTGCAAAATCCTTCTGCTATGTAAGGTATCATAAGGGACCATTATTCTGCCTATGACAGCCTCAGTACTCTCATAAAGAAACAATAATGTGATGTTGTAGTGTATATTTTTAGGATCTTTTTGCTCTGTGTGTATGTATATATTTCTTTTAATAAAATTATAATATATATTGTTTATGATTTTCTTTTAACCTTCTACTGCTATATTCGCACTTACTTTTACAGTCCTCCTCTCTGAGCTATTGAAGGCTCTACTTAGCACTTAACTCTTAAGTATTCTTTAAAAACACAAGTTTTAATAGCATCATAGCATTTGCTTCCATTTATATATGATACTTTGTTTAAAAGTTTTATATTATTAAAATTTAGGATTTTTAAAATAAATATATTTATATATTTGTAAATTTATATATTTATAAATTTTAGGATTATTTAGGAAATATTGAAATTTTGTGATTAGTATGCCTACATTAATCTTTTTGATCATTTTTCATACTTTTTCAAAAGTGTGTTTTCTTAAAATTTGAATTTGCTGGTATAGAAAACAAGTACTCTGGCCCAGATGGGGTCACAAGAGCAGGAGAGCTGTCCCTGCCCTTCACATCCTGCAGCACTCTGGAGAGCAGGCCCTGCACCTTGCCAGGATAGCACATTACAGCTGGTCCCGGATATGGGGTTGTGGGTGAGCCAGCCCTGAGGAAGTGAGTGTAGGAGAGCCAGCCCTGCCTTTGGTCTGCTATGTGGTGGTGTTGGCTAGGGAGAGATGCCCTCCCCTCCCTTTTGCCCTCACCATCATTGGCCGACAGGAGATCTGGCCCAGAAGGGGTCACAGGAGCAGGAGAGCTGCCCCTGACTCTCACATGCTCCAGCACTCGGAAGAGCAGGCCCTGCACCTTTCCATAGTAGAACTGGCCCTGCAAGTGGGTGTTGTAGGTCCAGAACCAGGGCTTTAAGTTGGCCCACCCCAACATCTACCCCATGGATGAACTGCTGGAGTGCAAGAAGAGGTCAGTCCCACAACCCAGGACTGCAGGATCTCCATGACACAGGACAGTTATGGCCTATTTGAGAGGAGTTTCAGTGAGGTTCCAATACTGACAGAGTAGCAGAAACCAGGGGCCTCATACCAGACCAAGGAGTCATTATAATGAAAATTTGCAAGCAGTCTGTATGGAAAGAGGGGAATATTGTGGGACATCCAGAGGTAAACTGCAGCTTCCACAATGAAGTGTTATTTTTTTATGCTGGGACAGATTGCAAGGGTGGAGGATGGGTTTGAGGAGAGATGGGAGATGGGAGGGAACAGGGTGCATGATGTGAAATTCACAAAATAAATTAAATTTTTCTTTAAAAAAACCAAGTACTATGGAAATATCATTGGAATAAATAATTTTCTGAAGTGAAAATTTCCTTAGAAGTTAAGAAAGCTAACCTGTTCATTTTACAACTGAGAAAATGGAAGACCAGGGAAAAACAATAAACCCAGAATAACACAACAGAAAATAATTCAGTTTGACTATTGAATGAAAGTGTGATGACATATATCACAGAAATAGCACAGATGGCAGGCTTTAGTGTCTGAGTCCACGAGGTATGGTGGGGAGCACACGTGTGATGAGTGAAGGAAGTGGCAGAAGCGGTTGAGGGAGTGGAGCCATTAAACCAAATGGCTATATTGAGCAAGCTAAAGAGACTCAGGTTCCTTTCTGCCGGGAAAAGTGTTTATCCTTGTTTTTAAGCATGGAGAAGTGAAGTCTAGAAAGAATTTTAAGGCATTAGAATATTGTTTAAGATATTTGAAGGAATTCATTGTTTAAATATATATGTATATATGTATGTTCTGATAGATTTAGAAACAGTTATAGATATATGTACATATGTGTAACAGAGGACACAAATGACAATCTAGGAGAAAGTATTTGCAACGTGTAAATCGAAGAATGAGTTCTTCATATTTAAAAAGTTTCTACAAATCAACGTTTTCATAACTCAGTTTAAAGGGGACAAAAACTATGACCAGACAATTATTTTTATGACCAAACAATTAGTGGAGACCGGCAGAAAGACTGACAAACATGAAAAACTGTTCCTTATCGTACTAAATACTGATTAGAATGAGATAATGTTCATTATCTGCTAAACATGCAAAAGTCAAGAGGCTGGAATATGTCCATCCCTTCACAGGCATCACAGGAATGCCAGTGAGAACATTAGGGTGTTGCTTGAGGTGATATCACTTGCAAAATGGCTGAAGAATATGCCCACATTTGTAAATTATTCACAGAGAACTTAGTTCCTTTGCTAATATAGAGATGATGGTCACTGGAAACATATTGCAGCACTCTTGGCCATATATTCAAATATTAATAACGGACAAACAGAATCCATAATATGATAAAATCAGAGAATCTTTGGTTTATAGAGATCCATTTCAAGAAAAGTATGATAGATAATGAGATGGGTACCCAAAACAGGGCATTTGATGTTGCCAGGGAAGTCAGGAAGGGCTTCTCTAAGCAAGTATGACCTGTGATGAAATATTATGGGTAGGAAGAGAGGTTAACTCAGTCAGAAGAAAAGGCAGAAAACAAGGGCAGGGGTTGATGGTTCATGTCTGTAACTTCAGTACTTAGGATGCCAAGACAGGAGGACGAAGTTTGAAGTCAGCCTGGGGCTACACAGTGAGACCCTGACTTGAGGATTTCAGGCTGAGGGCAGCATATTTCTGGCAGAGAGTGGTCTAATGAACAAGAGAGATTGAGGGAGGTTGTGTGGGTGGACTAGAGAAAAAAAGAGATCTGAGATGAGAGAAGGCTAGTCAGATGCACAGGACTGGTGTGGGATATCTTTCTCAGAAGCCTGTAGAGGTGATAAGTGCTGTGTCTGGAGGAGATCCCTCTCCTGTGCACAAGTCTTCCTGTATCAAACTCAGCTGAGAACTATGGGTGAGCCATCTCCATATTTCATCTTCTCTCCCAGCCCAGGAACCACAGGCAACTTTTTCCTTAGGACAGATGCTTATGAAGGCACATCCTCCCTTCTCGCCACCCCCTCCCCCCCCCCCCATGGGCCAGTCTTTCACAGAGGGTGTGGTTTCTGTCCTTCTCCTTCCCTAGGGAAGTTCCTGGATGCCTTTTAGTCTGCCCTTTTCTCTGAGTCTTGTGAGTCTGGGAACAGAATGTAAACCCAATGGAGGAAAATGGAAAATAGTTATTGAACAAACTCCAAAGTGCCCAAAACATAAACTCTTGCTTTGAGACCATCATCTGACTCAAATAGCAAACATAAGACTGAACAATGAATATAAAACACCTACAGTTTATTTATACTACAACACTTGATGATGGAGGATATGAAGGGAGGGAAAAACTGCAAAGCCATTTAACTTTCAGCCAGATGTCTAGACACCCAACATGAAAAATAGAGGAACCAAACATTTAAAAAGTGAGTCCTGCGAAGTAGTAAATTTAAACATTATTCTAGGGGGAAAAAGCATAGCAAAAAAAAACTCTTTAAAATTATTTATAGAAAATATTACATACCAGAGACACACATGTCCACTTGAAGAATATCACACATGTAATCTTGAATAAATAAAAGTATACTATAGAATATATTATATTATAATATGTATGCTACATATATCACATATACATACTATAAATATTATATAACATAACATTTTATTTATATATTATATAAGTAATCTCGAAGACAGTTAAAAACACACAAAGTGGAACTATATATTATTTCTGGTGCCTCCATGTACATTAAAAGTGTAAAATTATCAATCCCATAAGTTTAAAATGGAAGTTCCCACCTATTCACAAGGAGGTGAAAGAGCTACATGTTCAGCAAGGGGTATCCAGGACTGGAGGTGCTGTTGATGTCATTTTATCTTTTAAGCAAGGAGAAGGCATTATGATATTGATTGCATGATTACTTAGACGTTTTTGTTTCTGAAATATTTCCCAATATATCATTAAAATAAAACACTGATAATCTGAGTTATTAGTGAACTATTGGCAGGAAAAAGAACAGATTACAAGGGCTCTTAACTCATTTCTATTTAAAAACACTGTGTAGATAGGCTCAGCACCTGGACAGTGTGAAATAGTTTCCCAGTAAGATATAGGCATAGCACCAATGGACAGGAACGAGAGGCCCAACTAACAGAGCTTGGCTGGATGAGTTTCTGTCATTTAAACTTCTACCTTGCATGAATGATGTAATGCTGACCCTGTATTTATAGACAGAAAGTCTGCTCTCCTTAAGTTAGTATGGATGGCACACATGCAGATTTACAGCCAGCTCATCAGAACGTGGTGAGTACTGGATGCTTCCTGATAGTGTCTGCTGCGTGGCTGTGGAAGGTATTTTACTGTCATACATGCCAACTGTTCAACTTACCTGCTGCTCTAAGGTGCTTGGATCAATAAAAGTCACCAGATCTATAGAAAAGTAACCAACCACATCTTTCTCTTTGCAGGCATTTCCAATTTGGAGGCACAGAGAACTGAGAACTTCAGGATCCACTGAGGCCTGAGGCATGGTGGTACCAGAAGAAATGAAGGGGCCATTGGCATGAAACTGGTCCCCCATTGACATCACTCTGACTTCTCCATCAGGCTCTATCAACATGTCTACGGTGAGGTTGGTGACACTGTCTGCAGGAGGGTATGCTTCAATCAAGCCACCTGGTTGGAAAACCATGGAGTATATGAAAGGATACAGTCAAGGGAATCATCCACTTACAGAAGGAAGGAATGGTCTTTAGCAGGGGGACTTGGACTCAGATCTTACACTTATCCTATCTTGGGAAACTTTGGGCAAGTAGCTTTAACCTTTGGCTTGCTTTTCCTTATTTACAAAATTGGGGCATAATATCTACCTTGCCGAACTTTTGTGAAGTTTAAGTTGGGTCTATAGTATTTAGCTTGGTACTTGATACATGGGAGGGCTCAATGAATAGCAGTTTGATTATGATAATAATAATAAACATCTTATAAATGCCATACTTAAAACTACTCATTACATTAATGAAGAATCCAAGGATTATGGTCAAATCTCTCAAAGGGAATTAACTCCCCAATGTCCACTGTTTCTATCCTAATGATCAGTGTGTCTAGCTCTTTCTGTCGAGCAGTATTGCTTTCTAAGGTTTGATAGGTGTGGGCTTTTAATAGGCATAGAGAACACTGGCCATCATGCTGGCCATAGGATTCCTGAAAAGTGCAGGGACTGGGGAGATGGTCCAGTTAGTACAGGGCTTGCCACAAAAACATGAGGACTTGGGTTTAATCCCCAGCACCCATGTAAAGTCTGGGTGTGGTGGCGTGTGCTTGTAACCCCAGTGCTGGAGAGGCAGAGACACGAAGATCCCTGAGGCTTACTGGCCAGCTAGTGTAGCTGAATGAACAAGTCCTAAGTTTTGTGTGAGACCTTGTCTTACCTAAAATAAAATAAAATAAAAAGGTGGAAAGCAATCCAGGAAAACACTCAATATCAACCTCTGGCCTCCACATGCATGCACATGCACCCCTAACACACATACACATAAAGACAAAGTGAGCAAGTACCAGGACTTGCTTCTTTTCCTTAAGTAATAGTTGGGCAGTGATTTCTGTCCAAATCCACAAACCATACTTGAAGCAGTAGCACATATAGTTAAATTCTCAAAGGTATTCATATAAGAGATACTTTTTTTTTACTTTACTCTTTATTTCTTCAAGTTACATCTCAATCGCAGTCCCTTCCCTACTCCCCCCTCCAGTCCCACCCTCCCACCCTCCTCCCCCTCAACCCCCCATCCTCTTCCCCTTTTTTTTTTTTAAAGTTTAAGGTATATAAGAGATACTTTTATTCAATGTCTTTGAGTTTGGTAAGGGGTAGCCCCAAGAAATGTTAAATTTCAGAAGGAAAATGATTTTTGAGGGGTGCATATTGAACCTTTATTTATCTGTTGGTCTTGTTTGAGATGGTCGTCAAATGAGCTCTTCTATAGTGTACAACAACTGAAAGCCAGTTATTGGGGATTTAACAAGATGGATGCAACCAAGCAAACACAAGCACCCGAGTGAGTCTCTATGAACCACAGAGACTTAACTTGGTGGTTTTGGCTGTCACTAATTATAATTTATCAGTGTCCTTTACAGTTTGCAAGATCACTTTAGATATCATGGAGATTTGAATGAGAAATGTCCCCTATAGGCTGTCATAATGAAATACGTGGTCCCCTGTTGGTGGTGGCGTTTGGGGGCTCATGTTGGAGAGGACATCACTGGGGTGAGCGAGCTTTGAGAGTGTCGAGCATTGCCCTTTCACTTTGATCGCTCTGCTTCCTGCTTGAGTTTGAAAATGTGATCTCAGTTTCCTATTCAGACTGTCTGCTGCCATTACTCCCTCACTATGGTCTCTCCCTCTGGAACCAGAAGCCAAAATAAACTCTTTCATAAGTCATTTTTGGTCGTGGTGTTTATCACCAACAAAAGGCAATCAATACAGATTTGTTATTTCAAAATACTTAGTTGTGCTACCTTCTTTCTTCCTCCTTTTAAAGCAATTCCATTTTTTTCTAAAAACGTATTCTTTGATATAAGTCTGTAAGTGAGGAAATCAAAACTGTAGCACATTTTGTGGCCTTAAGCACACTCAAGAGACCAGAAATGGCATGAAATAGGCAATAGTGGAAGCTGGTGAGAAATGATGAGCTTAAAGTTGGGAATGTGGAGAGATGTCCTGCTCAATCAGAAAACACACAAACCTGCTGCATGTATTAGGCTCAGAGCCACACAGAACCTTCAAAAATGCTTTACTTATAAGAACCAGATTTCAAGATGCACTGAAATAACAGGACCTAAGTGTGTTCCCATTCACTAATTATCTGTAATGTGATTTTTTTCCCTCATCATTTCTTCTATCTCTGAGCCTCAGCTTCTTCCTCTGTGCAGTTGGGTTAATAAAGCCTGTTCTGCTTCTTATTACAGCACAGTGTTTATAACATGGTCAAGGAAAAAGGGTGGAGATGAATGCGAGGTAGCTTAGGGAAGCCTTGGCTGTGGCCACATAGCTCTTGGGAGACGGAGTTAGGAACTCACATAAAAAGAAAGGCCTAAAGGAAGGCTTTTCAGGCTGACCTTGGGTGTGTGCCAGCGTCCTAATACTCTGTCCAAGATGGTCCTGGAGGTCTTCATAATTTTCCCTCTTAACTCAAATTCCTTCTTCTAAACTTGATTATTTGTTGGCTTGTGGAAGGCACTGTGTTTTCTTCCAATTCCAAATGGAGCTGACTCTCTTACTTTCTCTTTTCTGTCCATGGGTGCATGCGAACATTTGTTGATTCATATACTTACAGAGATGAGAGGACACTGAAGGTACCCTAACACACACACACACACACACACACACCAAATTCTCCCCCCCACCCCCCAGAATTCTTGTTAGATGACCGTCACACAACCTCTTATTTCATTAATAGGGCATCTGCCACACCTTGCCTAGCCAATATATTCAACAGCCAATAGGCCTGTCCTTCCTGACAAACTTCTTTTATACAAAGGGTTGAGTCAAGCTCCTGATGAGTAGACCCACTGGTTCTGGCTAAGACTCCTGCAGAAACAGGGATAGACTTTTTATGGGCCCTTTTATGTGTTGGTAGATTATTTGGGATGATCTAATCTTTTATTCCGTGGGTGCCCTGTGCTTTGAATAAGGGTAATAGCAAAACTCATTCCTAATATTGATAGGAAGATGAAGTTAATGTGTCTACTTAGGATGATGTTGGCATATAACACCTACTGTGTGCTTGGTGTCTCGCATTGCTGTGCTATTATCATTGTGTTGTTGTTATAACATGCTAGCATTATCAATTTATCATTATATATTAAGGCCAATGTACTACTATCATCATCACTGGACAGCAGCAAGTAGATGTGTTAAGCAGATTATGTTTGCCTTACATTGCAACCTGCTAGAGAGGAAAAGCTTCTGTGGCCTTGTGTGGTACCCCAGAGAGCTTTGGAACTGCAGATCAGCTTTATTTGTTCTGTTCATCCCCTAATTCATCACAGACCTCCCAATGTTATTTGAAAATGAGGATGAAGAAGGAGGAGAAATATGAGAGTAATGGATATTGGTTTTATTCCTAGACTGTAAAGGATTCTGGTTTGGAAATACTACCTTTCTAAGCTATGCCATTTCTGCTCTCCTAGAAAATGGGGAAGAAAATTAAATTTAGTAAAGGCCTTTTGTTATCAGTCGGTGATAGAAACTTTCTTATTTCTATCCCTGAATTTTCCCCAAAACTATATGCAATAGGTAATAGAGGAGACTGGATCTCTCAGAAGATCAACAGTAACCTGTTCAAGGTCACTGATGTAGTTCAGATGGAGGGCGTCCGCTCAAGAAAAGTCTGATATAAGATAATGCCCAGAATCCTGAGTTCTGAATGACATGTTTGGCACGCTCAGTTCCTATTTACTTAGGAGCTGTGTACAAGATAAATATTTAGGCAGTGCTTGAAAAAGAATGAAGTCAGTGGCAGAAACATTTTCTACACCAACATCAGATGATGCAGAGTATTTGAGTTGGCCCTGACTTGACCAGAACTTGGACCTAAGCTTCTGCAGTCTTATTTACCTTGAGTGAGAAACGTTTGCAGGAATTTCCTCCACGTCGGGAACCGTTTCTCATTGACTGGCTGTACGTGCTGTGCTAAAATGCCCGCCAGCTCCTCAGAGATCTTCACCAGAGCTGGCTCCTGCAGAAACAAATTAAATAGAACCACAAGCAATTTTACTACAGAAATGAAAACTGCTTGTGGAGTGATTAAAAACCAGGCTTCCAACAGGCAAAAAAAATGTGGTTACTGTTTACCGAGAGCCAGAAAGCCATTTTGAGATTGTTCTATTTTTCCAGCCATTTCACTTTTCATATTTCAAAGTGATTCCTTCTCCCTGAAATTGATGCTAATTGTGCATATTGTCTCCAAAAGGCACCTTTGTGCTGGTCATCGGGAACCCAGGCTTCAGACCCACTACAGCCTGACCTGTGTCGTGTTCTCTACCTCTCCACTCTATGAGCCTCAGTTTCTCATTATGTAAAATGAGAGCTGAATAGCTTATCCTTAGCTCTTTAGATGAGAACACTTTTTATTGTACAAATCCAACTGTACTTGAGCCTAGGAGGAACGATGGAGTTGGTGAGGTCTTTCTTTGCACTTCCATCTCTTTAATCTGTGTCCACTCTGTTGGTGGACAGCTTGCCTGTAAAGGCATTGACGGGAAAGCCTAAACTCTTTGCTGAAACTATAAAGGTGGAATTTTAAATAAGGGGACAAGTTCTAGGGTCAGCCTCAGTCAACCTGAAACCCCTGTAGGCCACAGTGTCACCTGCCTAGCTATACAGTTGGTCCCTACCCCTATCATCGGTGAGATGATCCAGAGACAACAGAGCCTCCTGTCAGTAGTGAAAACAGTAGGAAGCTCTCTAATCAATAGGGAGTCTATCTTTTTATATAAAATGTGTGACTTGCTATGATAAGTTCTTCTTTGTCCTAAGTTATAATCCTCTTAAGACTCACTGAAACTTTCAAATAGAATCCACAGTTCAGATGTTATTTCTGGCAGATATGGGGCAGGGCACTACATCTAAGCACATGGTGGTTAGTGTTCGGATGTACAGCAGGGACAAGAAAAGCTCCAGCTTGCTTTGGGGTCCCAGGCAAACTATAAATTTCAGAGTGAACACCAAGTAATGTGTAAGGATCAGCTCTGGGGGTGAGGCTGGTTGTAACCCTGTAAATCATCTGCACACTCACTCCTTCCCATTTCCCTGACATTGAAAAATGATTGTCCTCTATCCTGCCATCTCCCAGCTCCTTGAAACATCTGGTTGATTTTGGTTAAATGTCCACTGAAAATCCAGAATAAAAGACAAAACATCTTAGAGTGTATGATAGGCAGGTCCAAATAATAGGAATTATTTTGTAACTATCTAGAAACTCCTGTGGATTAAATGTCATTAGTAAGAGATTCAGACACAAAACAAAAATACATTGAGAAGCAGGTGTCCTGCTCATGCATTAAACCTCTGCCTTGCCATGTGGAAGCAGGGAAATGACCATCAAAGCAATGGCCCTTGTTCCCCCATTCATGTCCTGAGCAATGTACATGTTTACTCTCACTGTTACTGTAAACATCCTGGTGAAGTTGAAGCTTTCTATAGAAATCATGAGCAAGCAGCTCCAGCATGGGGAGCCTTCTGTTCTCTGAGAGCAGCCCTCTTTCTCTACTCTTATAGTTGTTTTAGTTCAAACGTTCTGCTCCATGGAGAAAAACTGTCTCTAAAAGGAGGGCAGTCACGCCTACCTTTAGATTCTGCCCCTTTCTGGAAAACTGAATGCCAGAGGAAAAAGCCTCATAGCCCAATCCTCTCTGGGGAAAGTAGAGAATTCTCTTTCTATTCTGCCCCCCTCCTTTTGAAGGGAAGTGGGACCATCTACTCAGGTACATGCTATATATTCATTTAAGTAACTGTACTAGAGGAAAAAAGTAATGTGCTATGAGGCTATTCTGCAAAGGAAAATGAGAGAGGAAGCAGTGAAGGAGCAGGTGAAAACCCTGTCGCTTAATTTAGAAACGGAATTTCCATCAGCTTGAGGACCAGGTGCCTGCCCTTCTTCAATTCAGTCCGCAGACTTACCCAAAAGCTAAGTATGACATACAGGTGTACAGTTGACATGAGGAAGTGCATTACTTTGTGTGCAAATCTACAAAACAAGCAAACAAACAACAGCCTCTGTGATATGCCTGGCCTCTACTAATACAGTCTTGCCTCCTTCAAACTTCCTTTGTCATCCTCCCTTGCTCACTCTCCCTCATTCTTTCTTCTCCCCTGC
>CAJQZJ010031900.1:0-44946 GCA_907164525.1 Lophiomys imhausi | reverse complement strand
TGTCATCCTCCCTTGCTCACTCTCCCTCATTCTTTCTTCTCCCCTGCTGCAGCCAGGTGTCTCCCCCACCACTCTGCATTTTCTCTCTCTCTCTCTCTTAAATGACAAAGACATTAGCTTTGAAATAAAACTTCCCATGCCCAGGAGAAGAATGTTCCATGTTTGCACAATGAATTTTGATAGTTGTGAACATAAGGAGATGGCCCTTAATAGCTGAAGTCACAGAATAAAAGAAGTGATTCTCTCTATAATTTCCTCCTTACTGCCAAGGAATCATCTGAAGTTCTGGCTACTTTAGAACCACCAATTCTTTTTTGGGTGGATTTTACAGGATTCCCTACCTCTAAGGCTTCAGAAAGATAAATGAGGTGACTTACATGGATTGTCACCTCAGTTGCAACATGTTGTGTGAGAGCCAGTGATTAACTTACAAGGCTTCTGGACAGGGTGCCGGGCAGCCACTGCTACTTCTGCTTACGAAGTGAGTCATTCTGCCACAGTGCCTAGCATTATCACTGTGCACAGACCATGAGGAGGAGGTGGGTTTCCAGAAGGAAAATTTGCTACAGGAACCTGGAGGATGCCTCATGCCCCATCATGAAAAGTACACAACTGAAGGCACTGACAGGGTGGCATTCAGTGGGGATGCCGGGACACTTGGAGGCAGCTTGGGGTCATGATTAGCTCTCTGAAGAAGAGGACATGACAAGTAATAATAGAGGTCAGAGTGGGTAATATTAGCTATTTAATTTATTTCTAATGGGACACATAAGTCTTAAACTAATGCTTCAGTACCTATGGCCTTACTGCCAATGAAGACAGACTTGTTCTCTCACCTCTACAAAATAATGATTATGATGATGATGATGATAATTTGGGACTTGCAGCTCACACATTCAAGTAAAGAAGGATGTGCACAACATGTGTGTATCCATCATGTCTGTCTGTCTGTCATAAGCCAGGAACAGAGGTGCATTTTTACAAACTAATAATGTAGAATTAAGGAGCTCTGGTTAGTGAGTAATGACAAGGTAATGAAATGTTGGCCAATTCAGTGCTTCGGAGGTCCTGTCATCTACATTGTGCAGGTCATTTAAGGCCAGTGACTTTGGGGTGTGGGAGGGAAATATATTCCTTGTGAATCATAAATAAGTGATAGAAAATTATGTTTTACATTTTGAAAAACATCAGAATCCCAGGATTTCTCTTCCTCATAATGGGACTGGTTCTAGGAACGTACTCATAGCTAGCTAGCCTCTAGAGCTCATGGGTAGAGGGCATTTCCTATTTTTCAGCCCATCTTTGTCACTGCATAGGCTTGCTCATTTGTCATTCAGCACCTAGAATTATCTCTCAGAGTGTATCAGTAATAGTAATGACCCAGAAAGTTCAAAGGTATCTTCAGAAACTATATGGTTTCTATTGGCCTGACTGACATAAAGTAGAGACTTTTTTCTATTAAGCCTGGACCTTTCTCTTGGCTTTATTTCTTTCAAGAAAATGCAAATTTGAAGGAACAGATACGTTGACAGAGGGGAATGCAGGGTATCTTAGGGTAAGCCACCAGCACACTCAGTGTAACACTGCCCTCAATGACAAAAGATACTTCCAACTCTAGAGAGTTAGTTTTCCCAGCCAAGCAAATCTTAACAGAACTCATATTTCATTTCTGTAGCTTCTTGACTGAATGATAACATTAGAACATTAAGTAAAATAACCTCTTCATTAATCTCCAATATCCAACATCAGATATTGTATGATCATGTTCAAAAGAAAACCAAAGAAACTTTTCTTAATCTTTTGATTAAGACAGAGTGTAAGGAAACTCCAGAAACCTGCCTCGATAGTTCTGCTTTATAGGTGTTTCTGATAACTGTAAAAGGGAGACTGGGCAGCAACACAAAGTCAGAAAGGTAGGACTGTTAGTAGGACTGTCCGTTTAAAGGGGTCTGCAGACTACTCAGGACAAATGCCTAGTGTGACAGAAGAGCTCACAGCAGGGCTGCCAGGAGCTGTCTAGCTTCTGAGTCCTGGGTGAGTACTGTCTGCCTTGTTCAGGCAGGGAAGTGTGGTGCAGTATGAACTGTGCTGGGGTTGAATTTGGCTGGTGGCACAGAGGTGGACAGAACAGCATTCCACAGTGAAGGCAAACTTAAAAGAGTGCTCATTTTAAAAAATTGCTATAGTCATTTTGAAGGTAAAATAAACACCTTTCACTTACTGAAAGCTTACCAGAGCCATGTGTCAGGGGGTCTTATATTTACCATCTTACAGCTGCTGTCTAGAGATATTATCTTTATTTCGTGCCATACAGCTAGGAAGTAGCAAAACTTGGGTTTAAACCTAGTTGCTACCAGTGTGCCATTGTAGAGTGGGATCTGTGCCTTTACCTGCCATCAGCGAGTCTAACGCCTGGTCACATTAGATCAACCTCAGGGGCGATGCTAAATAAGGGGAAATGGTAGAGCAGATATCTGTTGTTGGCTACACAGCATATATGCCCCCTCTTGCAGCTTAAGGGCACCCCACACTTCCTTTTCTGAAACAGTTCATCCCTATTCTTTGCTGTGGAAGGCTGTTTGAGGGAATTCCACTCTCGCCTCCAATGAAGTGTAGCCTTGGCTTTGCACAATGGCTGGTTCAGTGCAGGATGCGACGCAGCGAGGCCAATCACTTGCTAGCAAACACTTACTGGGCCCTCTGGAAAGAAGTATGTGATCTTCTGAGTTGCTACTAGGTGAGATGTTCTCTCTTTCTATTGCCTGGACCAAGAACAAGTTCTGGAAGCTACTAGCAGCCATCTTGCACTGCTGAGAACAGCCAGCCTTAATCATAGTTCAAAGAAGAGATGGGAAACGGTGCCTCCTTGGTGACATTACTGAGCCACTGTCTGGAGCCATAACAGTCTCTGGATTTACAGGTGGCCAACATCCCGTTCTCTTTATGTGAAACCCATTGAAGCTGAGATTCTGTTACATGAAGCTTAAACATTTTAAATGGGTGGGCCAAAGCATGTTCCCAATGGTAGTTTTAAGCCAGTGGATGCTCTGATAACCCTACATGGTGATTACTTTCATTCTACAGCCATTCCTTTCCACTAAGATCATTAGCAACAGTCCCTCTTTAGGGTACAAAAATATGTTGAAAGGATGAAGAAGAAAATGAAAGTGTCTCCAGCAAGTCAGAAACTACTTCCCATACCCACTTAAGGTTTAAGAACAGGTTTAATACTCTGTTTAATTGTTAATGGAGAATTTAAAAATCAAAAATGCCAAGTTTGTCTTTGATGAGATGGAAAATTATGCTGCAGTAGAAGGTAACGTAATGTAAAACAGCCAGCATTACCAAAGCACACAACTGTTTTTGGTATGTAAAATTGCTTTGTAAAATATTTGCTCCATCTGCTAAAGCAGCAAAGACAATTTTCCCTTGATAGCTAATGGCCCATTTCGGGTGTGTGGCAAGTGGTTCGCTGCAGTGGTGGCTCTCATTAAACAGAATGTTGAAAATGCGGTATATAATTCCATACTTATGTGGCATTATCCACTCACTGCTTCTTGAGGGGTCTGTCCCTCATTATCTAGGCCTCCACCTTGCACCAACATACAGGCCTAGCAGTTGATTTGACTTGAGAAGCATTCCATCCAACTGAGGCACATATGTTGTGCTTCCATTCCAAAGCTCAGCACAACTGCTTCCCTGTGACCACAAATGCGGGAGAAGTTCATTCCCTCTCCACTTCCTGGCACACAGACTGCTGTTTCTTTTTCCCCTCACCACAGGGAGCTGAGCTTTTTTTTTTTTTCTTTCTTTCTTTCTTTCTAGGCTCATTCTGTCGCACTGGATGCTGGGGGTTTCAATGGATAAAGATTAAGTGGTTCTAGAAATTCTTAATTGAACTTTGTACATACACAAAAGGAGGGGAAAAAATCCCCTACCCCGACAAAACTGCCATCATAGAAGCCTGACAAACACTGCCCTTGCTTCTTGGTGTATCTGTGATTTCTCTCTTGAAAAGAGTTGTTTACATTACACCCCAAATTACTTCAACATCTGCTAAAGGAACGATTAGAAATAAATACAGTAATCCATGGTGGTTTAAAAAGAGAAGAATATGTTCATGTTTGGGGAATGATACTGAAAAGTAGTTACTGCAACAAATGGTTGGTGATAGATAAATTTTCTTAACATTGGAAAATAGTTTTCAAGGAATTATACTGAATTGTAAGAATGACAACCAGTGAGTACATATGACTGTTTTAAAGATTATGCAATGATTTAAAGAGGAAACCATGCTGTGTTTAAATCAACCATAAGTGAAAGTAGCCGTAACTGTTACTTCTGGAAATAGGTTTCTTCCTATCCATGTGGAGAAATATAGCTGATTGGGAAACCTGTGGACGCTGATGGAGGCTCTTTAATTGCAGATTGAAGACAAAGGGAAATACTTCTGCCCTCTGGACTTGATTTTCATTAAGTAACGGAGAAGGGCTGAGTTCCAGGAATTAAACTGAGAGACTATCAAGAGCTTTTTGCATGTTATTCTATACACAAGGAATGAGCAAGCAGCATTGTTTTTCAATCAAGAGAAGAGCTGGACCTTTTTTGATATTTCCACACATCAAATACATGGGAGTCAGGAAGATGTAGCAGTATTGCAAATTGATTGTTCTCTTTTCCATGGGCCATGCACAGGACGAGACCAGTGAATCCCCACAGTGAGGGTTTGTCTTGAGTCTGGCTCAGTTACAGAAAGTCCTAGACTTCTCAAGGGCGTTCCTGGCTCACCAAGGGACATCGAGGACAAATGACCAGAAGCACATGGCACTGTGGCCGTTAGAGAGTAAAAGCTCACTTTGAATCCATTTCAAAAGCCTAAGCCTGCTCTGCGGTTTTCAGCAGAGCAGAGGTTTCTAAAAGGACTCCAGCGGGACCTTCCTGGATGTGAAAACACTAGCCAATTCTCATTCCTCTCATCTTCTGCTTTATTCCTTCCTTCCTTTCACGCTGTTATTGTGAAAAACTGGCAGTTAAATCCAATTGATTCAAATTTTTCTGGATCCATATGGCTGCCAACCCTGGAGCTGAAGCGGCAGTGGCGCCTCGCCGCTGTTTTCAAGCATTTGCCTCTCCTCCAGTCCCCAGATGGTGGGAGTAACATTTAAAGCTCCTTTTCTCTGCCTTGTACAATAGACCTTGGCACCATTTCAACTGTTTACTCCGGTAATTAACAGCTCTGATACCACAACAATTACAACTCCTCCACTCTCCACAATAATGCTATGAATTAGTGAGGGCTAATGGCTGGAAGGTAGAGTGTTTCCAGACAGAGATCTGTGCATTTTTAGAATAAAATAAAAGGTACAAACAGCACGCTTGCAGTAGACAATGATTACCTAGTAATTAGTTTACACAAAGCTTCCTATTTAATGGCAAAACGCTGTAATTAACGTGTGACAGAAAATCAAAGGGTACTTTGTAAGCATATGAAAAATTAACACTGCAGGCCCATAGCTTTATGTACTGATTAGAAGCATATTAAATCAATAGGACACACAAGCCAACAGCTTGTATAGCTGATTATTATAGGTCCTTGGAAGGGGTACCCTGGCTTTCATTTAGCTGAGGCAATTTTCCTTCTCCTGTCCTCATCCTCAGGCACAGAGAAGTACCTCAAACTCAACCCTGACAGCTCCATGAAAATAACCATTGAACTGGAAGAAAACCTTCTAAGTCATTCTCAGAGCTAAGAAAAAAATTAAGTAAATGATTAAGACGTTTCAATGATCTTGGTGATGTGCTGCTACACTAACTAGAAAATATGCCAACTGGAACAAGAAAATAAAGCATCCAGACTCAAATGTTTTGGTCAGAATAATCTCTACTCCATCAAGCCTCTAATTCAACATGGAGAAAGCTCCAATGAACACATTGTTTTCTACTCTCAAATGGTAAGAGGCCAGGCTGCTATCTAGGGTTATTCTTCTAAATGCATTAATTAGGAAAATAACAGCATAGGGACAATTGGGTCATTATTCTGAGTTTTTGATAGCATCTTGTATAAGGATAACTGATTCATACTACGGTATTCCTGAAGGCTGCAAAAGCCTTCTAAATAACCTTCTGAATTGCCAAAGAACAACTGATTTGTATTTATTTTCTCAGTATTGCTTATATTTTTATAATACAAATTTAATTAATATTCACAATAAAACAACACAGCGACAACATCTTGAACTTTTACATCCTAAGAACATTGTAGCTAATTCACAGGATTCATTTGATTCTCATCACTGCCCCTGGAGATAGAGAAATAGCAACTTTGAGAACCAAGATAGTTTGGTTGTGGCTGTTTCCTAGTAAGATCTAAGAAAAGCAGAGCAGCAGTAGGAGCCTCTGAAGCCAATACCCCTCAGTCATCCTGAGTGTTCACTCGATAGCTGAGTTTTCATCCTCAGACTGATCCATTTCAACTCTTTTTCTGCTTAGAAGGATTTACCATGTAAACCTGAATTATGTCTAAAACTAAGTAAAAACAAAACAAACATAAATTTTGGTGGCTTATGTAAAAAAAAGAATGTTCATCATGTTTTCAGTGTTACATCTGATTGTGAAGGTATGCTACTCAACACTTTTTGATAATTTATAGGCCGACTCAAATTACTACTACAATGTATTAAAATGAGAAAGGCATCAAAGTATATACCCCAGTGACTGGGCAAAGATAATAGATAAAATTCTCCTTTGTTAACTATGCACATGAACAGGTATGCATGTGGGGAGGCATCTGGGTTTTCCAGGGACTCCTGAGCAGGTTCCTTCCTTCTGAAACTGAGGTGTGCATGCTGACAGCTCTCCTCACTTCACAGTTCACTGCCTTGGGGGGAAGGCAAGCACTCTAGAGTAGTGTCTGTGGTCCAGAGACATCTGTGTTTTGAGAAAGTCCATGGAAAGCTGCCGGAGCAGCAGCACATGGTCCACAAAGCCAGGGCCTATGCGGGGAACTTCTGCGCGAACCCAAGGAAGGTTCTTGTACGTGCACTCTGCTCCTTGTCCTGCTTGTGGTTTTGGGAGCCAGAACACTCTTGCTAGATACAGTATCCTACCCATGGGCTTTCTCCTCGAAAAAGTAACAGAAGTTTTTTTGGTTTTTGTTTTTTGTTTTTTTTAAGGCACATTCTAAAACTAAAAACAAAGCTTTTCTCTGGTCCACAATTAAAAAAAAAAAAAACAAGAAAACTGGAGAAGAGCCTAAGTTTTCAGATAGGTGAGTGGTTTAGCATATTAGAATTAACCAATAAATGGGAGTAATATCCAACTGTTAATTGTGATGAATATGAATAAGCAGGGAAAATGGCTTAGATCTTCTGTTTAATTAGCATGTTCACAATTATTGTGCCAATGAGAGACAATACACATTTGAGAATTAATTCAGGAAAATGAAGGCAGTAGGAAAAATAACTTTACACACTTATTAGGTTCTACATTTCTTTAATATTGTTATATTACCTTTTACCTTTCCTAAAGACTCTGTGGTGAGCCAATGCCTCTTTGCGTTCACCTAATAAAGCCACAGCACATTCTATAGGAGGCATCCAGGTCAGTCACCTAAAAGCAGTGCCATTACTGCTTGCAAGGCTTCCCGGTGGCAGTGAGAATTGTCCTGAGCACACTGTGGCGGTGGCCTCCTTTGTAACAATATGCTTGTTTGCTGACTCGGTTCTCTCATAATAACTATGGTTTAGTCTGCCTTTCTAAGTTTGGGAGCCCTGGATTAGGATCTTCTCCTTTGGGTGATGATTAAATTAATACCAAATGTCTAACACGTAAAAAAAGTAGTGTGAGAGAGGGAAGATTCACCCTCCAACAAAACAGAGAACAACCACAAGAAGGACTGTTAAGAGCACAGAAAGCAGATCTGGGTTTCCCCAGACTGGCAGGAGAGTGAGTCAGGAAGACTTTCTCCTACAAGTGCATCTTTAAGCCTTCATTCCTTCCAACTCAACCAAATACCCTGACTCAGAAGCAAGGACTCTTGCATTTGTGCAAGTGGATCACAAACCTTAGCTAGTGCTGTGCACTCAGCAACTAACTTATTGGGACCCAGTGGGTAAAGCAAGGGGAGCTGGCCTCATTAGACGATAGGATGACAAGCAGAGGCTTGTTACTAGCCTCCAAGAAAAAAATGAAAATTTGTGTTTTGTTTCAGCCTTTCTGCTTTTCCAAAGATGCCTATGCATACTGAACTTTCAAAGGTGACTATGGCTTTTTACCATCTAGTGACTCCTGTGACTGTTTCAAGTCTTAACTGCAACCAGCCAAAGCTCAGTTCAAAATCAGAGTGGAAGGACAGGTGATCTTTGTGTCGTGTGTCTGTGTCTATACCAAATCCGATCTACCTCTAAGACCAGCATTTGCATAAGACTCCAAAATAGCACCCACCCCATAAACAGCACTGCTTTCATCTGTCACCTATAACGTACCAATAAGAGAAATCACAGTGTCGCATCACGAACTGCTATGCAAACGATGCTATTTGTAAGTATTAACATAATTTACTGCTTACAGTCATATTCTCATTTCTAATAATTTTCCCAGAATGGAGTCTTTCTCTGGACTCTTAGCCTGCAGGATAGTCTTTCATCAAGAAGCTGAAATTTGTAATAACCTGCCAGCATATGTTTTGTATGTGCCAAGCTAGGCTTGATGACACAACATCTTCATTATCAAAAGGAACAGGTCTTCAGACTGTAATGGGACATTAAAACGTGCCTCTGTTCATAAAGTAATGCTTTGATGTCTAAATACGCACCATTACAATGGTCTTCTGGAACAAAGGTGTATTCCAATACTAAATCCCCAATAAATACACTCAGTTCACCTCCACTCTGAGGAGGATTTCCCTTTGAAGTTGTAAGCTGTCCTTAGTCCCCTACAGGAGGGAGGGAGTTCACCTGGCTGCTTTATTTTTATTTTCATTTTTGGGTTCCCCACACATCATAGCCAAGCATGAGCCCTATCTTATAACAGGATTGCTGAATAATTATTTTTCCCTATTAAGTTTTTAAAAATGATTTAAAGAGATCATTAATTATTTATGAGTTTCAAATTTAATAACACTAACGACAGTGCCAAATGTATTTGGTAACAATTTACAATGGCATAGTTTAAAATAATTGAAATTAAATAATCTACAGTGAGGTTTCTCACAATTCAGCCAAATGGCAGTACTGTAAATATTTTAAAAACTCAAGTCAAACTCTTCACATTTATCATGGTCTAATGTCAGGAGAATTCTTTAAAATTATTGGTTTGAAACATTGAAGCCAGCAAACACTGTACACACTAGTATTTCAATTCTTTAAATAAAAAATGCTAGAATTTTTCATTGTTTAAACTCAACAGCTTTGCTTCAAAAAAAGATAAAATCCTGTTCAAAGAGAACATAAGAGAAACCTCTATGGGCCTCAAAATTAAATACATTTTCTTTTAGAAGAGTAATTCACTTTGGTACCCTCTAAATAATATGTAAAGAGCTAGCCATGACAGGTACTGCATTTAGTCCACTCACTGTTGGAGGGGGAAGAAAGCCCAGAATAGATCATGGGAGAACCGAGCCATTTGTCAAAGGGAACTCTCCCTCCTGACTGTTCTCTAGATTTATTCATCATTTCACTTGCCCAGGAATAATGTGGTTCCCACCAGTGTGCCCCTTCCTTTCCATCACTTGTGTCTTGATTCATAGACTTCTGTAAGGGGATGCACAAAGCAGATGCAAATAACTACAGTCTACCGCTATGCATGCTGGGAGGGAAGGAAATGGTTAAGAAGTTTTTCTTTCAATTTTCTTTTTTCTAGTAAGTCAGCCAAAACAGGGTCATGCAATAAAGAGAACCTGAGTGTAAAGATACAGTGTGGGATAGTGTTTACAGGTCAGGTTAAACATTAAACCATGTACAACTATTAAGCAAAACTGGAACAACTGAGGTTATATAATTCATCTCACCAACATATGTAGTAAGGTTTACACGCTTCCACTCAGCCTGGGACAGTGAGCCTACTTGCTCAGCTTTTGCTGGGATTTTTCTTCTGGGTCTATTCTTCTCTCAGCATCTCACAGGGACTAGGAGTTACATACATTTCTTTGGAGTATCATCAAAAACATGGTTTCTGATAGAACACTATTATATATTAGCTTCCAGTGACCACCATTTGCTAATAGAACTTCTCATAATAAAACACAGCTACCTTAATCACAACAGTTGTTAGAAGCACAGGATCTTCTCAGGGCAGAGGCTAAGATTTGCAATGCTTCTTAGTCATTTCTTAGGTATTATAATCAGTTTAAAACTGTGAAAAAAAGACTTTTTGGACCCCCTCCAAATGGACATGTAAGTAACCCAGTAAGTCCACTCGTGCTGTACATTGGGATGGGTCCCACGGAAGGCTGTGCTGATAGTCACAGAGCTGAGTCTGGGAGAAAGGACCTGATCCCATAACTGTCCACAGCACTATGGGTTAAGTCACCACTGAATACTCACTTGTGCCCACTTCTTCTTCCAGTCTTCATGGCTGTATTTGTTACTCTCCTTTAGCACCCACTTGTAGCACTGTAGATGGGAAGGAATGTCACAAAATGCTGTTCCATTTCCTCCAAATTCCAAGTTCATTTTAAAGACCCAGCGTCGGATTTGCAGGTGGTCAGTCACCAACTGGCTCAGCTGTTCTACCATCTGTGGGGTGAAGGTGCAGACCGTTAACAAAATGCACTTCCTTTATGTTGCAGCAACTTGCTTGTGATGCCTTGAGCATATCTTTACATTGTCCCTTTATTGGGTTCCTTTTGACTCATTAGCACAAATTCAACAAGTTTTAACCACTACCCAATGGGATAAAAATCACACTTAAAATGCAGTTGTATTTGTGATAAATTTAAAACTATTGTGCTGACTTATGAAGGAAAAAAGAAAAAAACTTTTAAACATATAATTGAATCTTGGTATTGTCTCTTTTCTTCCATAACCACTTAGGTGTTTATTTATTGATTCTTCTAAAATAAATAAATACTGTAATTTCTAAGACATATTTCCTCTTTAACATACATTTGTTTATGTCACAAATACAGTCAACTTGGCCAGTTGACCAAACAAATGTATTATAGAGAAAGATAGATAACTAAGATAAAAAATACTTGGAGAAACAGCCTTCGTGTCCGCTGCCCTGTGTTTGATATGAAACAATATTCTCTCGATAACTGGGCTTAAACAGATGAAATTTTAAGGGATAGAAATCCATGCCTTAATTTTAAAATAATAGTAAGAACAATAATACTAACATTACTGAGCACTCAGTAGGAACTAGCCCTTGGCTCATGTTTTGTCTATGTGAGTTTCCCACTTAATATAATAACCTCTGATGAAGGCACCATAGTGATTCCACTTAATATATAAGAGGCTGACTAATTTGACTTGTCTATGATCATACAGCACTGAATGGCAAACCAAGGCTTCTCCTGGATTGCTTTGACCACAAACCCTACAGTCATTTCCTCTCTGTGGAGGTGCATATCCAAGCCTGCAGACAGCTGGAGAAGGGTGAAGAAGTGTAGAAAGCGGTCGGAAGAGGAGCCAGAGAAACAACTGTGTCTTGGTCAATAAGTCATCTGTGCTGCATTTGAAACAGACAAAAGTCTCTAGAGTAAGACTACTTAATTCTATGTAAGAGTGTTCTATTACAATTTTGAAGAAAAACAGCTCATTGAATCACAAAACGACTGTTGTCTGTACTTCCCAGAAGGCAACAAACAATACTAAGCATTGTATCTCCTGTAACTACCCATCCTATTCTTGGCTGTGGCATCTTATAATTGACAGTAATACTCTATTGTTTTAGTAAAAGTTATCATTGGTTTGATGAAGCCATGACAACTTGGGGAGGAAAGGGTTTATTTGTCATACACTTCCACATCACTGTCCATCACTGAAGGAAGTCCGACTAGGAACTCAAACAGTGCAGGAACCCTGAGGCAGGAGCTGATGCAGAGGCCATGAAGAGTGCTGAGTGCTGCTTACTGGCTTGTTCTTTGTATTTTTCTCAGCCTGCTTTCTTACAGAACCCAGTACAACCAGACCAGGGGCGGCCCCATCCACAATGGGCTGCCCCCGCCCCCCATCAATCAGTAATGGAGAAAATGCCCTACAGACCTGCCGATAGCCTGTTCTTTTTTTTTTTTTTTTTTTTTTTGGTTTTTCGAGACAGGGTTTCTCTGAATATCTCTGGCTGTCCTGGACTCGCTTTGTAGACCAGGCTGGCCTCGAACTCACAAAGATCCGCCTGCCTCTGCCTCCCAAGTGCTGGGATTAAAGGCGTGCGCCACGATAGCCTGTTCTTAAAAGGTATTTTCTCAATTGAGTTCCCTCCTCTCAGATGACTATAGGTTGTGTCAAGTTGATGTAAAATTGTGCAGCATATCTATTTTTTGACTACCAAATGGATTTTTTTTTTAACTAAAGAGTGTGAGAGCACTGAAGATTTATGGTTCTGCTGAGATCTGGAACCGCAAAGCTAAAATGGTTTTGTTTAAAGGCACAATGTGTTTATCATGAATTGAGTCTATTCAGCAAATGATTCTGAGGACACTACATGACATGGTTGTGTGGAGAAGATACCAAAATAGACACACTTGGGGTCCCCAGAAAGCTTATGCTACTATGGGTTATTCAATAAAGGTGAAAATGAAATCGTCTAAGCTCTCTAATTATCACGTAGTATTTATCGATGATTGGAATGTTTAAATGACAAGTTCTCTTGTCTACATACTATATGGCTAAGAACACAGCCACGGGAAGTTCCTAATGTATCTTCCAGGGTTGCACCCTTTCTTTCTCCAGTTAGCTGAGATGCTCTCTCTGCATTTGGTCATAGTTTGCTGTGATCTGTGTGTACTGTGATCACAAGTTATAGAAGCAGAAGTGTGTTTATCCTCTTAATGCTGGGTAAAAAATTATTTTGCTAGTTTAAGGAAAGGTGTTCCAGCATAGCCTTTAAAAATTATGTATTTAGATATATTGTATATTTGAAGGCTCCAAATACTAACAGAATTAATATGTGTTTCCTCCAAATCCTATTATTTGTTGCTTCTGAGAATCCTATAAATGGGTGCCTGTGGATGGCTCCCCTACAGTAATGAACATGATCAATAGTATTGTAAAGACTACACTGCTGGAAAGAATTATGTGCTATCTTTAAGTGAAAATTGAACAGTGCTTTAAAATAGCATTGCCATTTTTGATTATTTAACCAAAGCTGTCAATATTTCATACGGAGCACATGCCAGAAAGGGACTCACATGGTTATTTTATGGATCAAAACAGGAAATGCTCACTGTGCTCATACTAGATTTAAAAATTCAGTCATAAACCACATGACTTTTATGCTATTTCCAAACATTTGTCATTTTCTGTTTGAGTCTGTTTTTAAAAATGCAAAATGCAATATATTTTTGGTTATGATTCACTTTATATTGGTGAAAAGCAGAAGCAGAAAAATTACTACTGTGAAAATCCAACTGAGACCCAAGAATACTTATTAACCTAAGTTAAAATAATCATAGCTTTCACCCACTTTAAATTTACAATGCACATCAATAAAAAGTCAGGATTGATTCATCACATCTGCAGACTGAAAATACTGAGAGACTCGGATTGATTAGGGAGAGCCATTACTATCTGGAAAAGCCTCAATGGAGTACTTTGGTTCTTGCTGACATCAGATGCATGTCTTCCAAACAAGCAGAGGACTCAGATACAACCTGGTTTACTGCTATACCATTGATACATGCTTTATGTCAAATAACATCCCTCAGATCTGGGGCCTATGGGAAGGTTTTAGTCCTACTTCTGAATACTAGCATTAGACAGAGTTTGTATTGCATTAAATGTTCTCACAACTTTAATCACAATTAATGTATAAGGTTCTTAAATATTTCAGAGCCAAGATTGCCAGTGCTATTATCAATGAAGATGAAACTAAGACTTAATACAAATTTTGCACGTGTACTTTAAAAAAATTTTTTTTAAGATTTATTTATTATTTATACAGTGTTCTGTCCGCAGGTATATCTGCAGGCCAGTAGAGGGCACAAGATTTCATTATGGATGGTTGTGAGCCACCATGTGGTTGCTGGGAATTGAACTCATGACCTCTGGAAGAGCAGCCAGTGCTCTTAACCGCTGAGCCAACTCTCCAGCCCCTTGCATGTGTACTTTAAAGACATGAAGATTGTTTAGTGTAGTTTGTGTGTTCAGTTGTATCATTTAAAAACCTGCTTCTCTCACATTAAGTCCATCAGCCAAAAAATTCTATTAGAAGCAGAATTAAGCAACAGTGACAGTGGCAGCCTCTCCATCGCTCCTCCACTAAAATCCCAGACTGTGTTTCTGCTATAAGCCAATGTGATGGCCAGGAACTCTCTACAGCAAGACTCAAACACTTCAGGGCAACTTGATGTACTCATAGCATCTTCAAAAGAGTCTTTCTTTTTTTTTTTTTTTTTTTTGGTTTTTTCGAGACAGGGTTTCTCTGTGTAGCCCTGGCTGTCCTGGACTCACTTTGTAGACCAGGCTGGCCTCGAACTCACAAAGATCCACCTGCCTCTGCCTCCCAAGTGCTGGGATTAAAGGCGTGCGCCACCACCGCCCGGCTAAAAAGAGTCTTTCTAAAGTGTAATTTGCTCCAAAGTTTCATTTTGGTCTCAGTGGCTGTGTTGTGCAGAACACTATGACCAAGCAACTGAAAGCAGAGGGAGATCCCTAAATCTGACCCTTATTAGGTGCCTCAATGCTTGTGGTTCTTTAATTTTTCCAAGAAGAGGTGAAGGAGATAATTTATTGGCTCAGAGAATGAACTGGTCAAGAGAATTTCAGAACTAGAGCTTAGCAAATGTTAACAGCCAGCAGTTGTCTTTTAATTTTCTTTATCATGTAAGCAGATGGCAGTTAAATGGGGGAACACCTGCTGGGGCTGAATCAGAGTGAAAACATGTCTAGGGGCTAATGGAGGAATGCAGAGCCATAGGCTGAGTCCAAGGGAAAACCAGAAGTGGTTTTTTTCCTGAGGACATTTCACTTCCCGTTTCTGGGCTAAATTCTCTACTTTTTTTCAGAGCCATTCCTGAGGGTCAGAGTATTTGTCTATGGAGTCAAGGATATACACAGTGCTCTGTAGTCTCACCCAGCACTCTGAAGCTTCCAAACCCACTTCTCTGCCAAAACAGACGCTTGTGTTCTTAGGGTCCTATTAAATGTCTGGATGGCAAATGTGATGAACTAATAGATATTAAGGCGTTAAATGCTGAGGGCAGATTAGCCCCAGTGATTAAGTAATTTCAACAACACTCAGTAACTTAACCCAAAAGGTAAATATTATGGAAATTTTAGTTATTTGTATAATGCCAATAGAAAGATACTTTAAAACATGAAGGCCTCAAGGCCTCATGGTTCAGACATGTAATCACAGATTCTTGGGAAGGTGAGGCAGGAAGACCACAGGTTCAGGGATAGCCTGGGTAACTCAGTGAACTGTTGTCTCAAAAAGATGAAAGAGAACTGAGGATAAAGTCTTGTGGTACTTACCTACCATGTGAGAAGCCCTAGGTTCAGTCCACAGTATGGGAAACAAACAAACATGAAGGATAATGAAGTGTGGTACTTACCTACCATGTGAGAAGCCCTAGGTTCAGTCCACAGTACGGGTCTCAAACAAACATGAAGGATAATGAAGACGTTCTCAGAGCACATCAAGCACTCACAGTCTTCACTAGGCAGGGCTAGAACCAGACTACCCGAAGTTACAAGACCAAGGGGACAGAAGAGATTGGAACAAAGCTAACCCACATACCTGTTGGTAAGTGTAGATGTCATATATTCCAGGAGGCATTGGCACATTAGCATTGTCAAGGATCCGTTTACTTCCAGACTTGCCACTGTAAAGGTGAACCAGCTCAGGTTCTGGGCCCAGGATGGGTACATTCAACATATCAGCCACAGCCAAATCGTCTCTGTGGAGGACCCCGCCCACGATGTAGGCCTCTTTTCCTTGGATGAGATTTTTTATTCTTTTGATTGCCTTGGGACTGTACAACAGGTGAGTGGCCAGGCACATGTGGTGCTTCTGGAGAATAACCAAATCACTGCTCTTAAAAGGTGTCTTTTTCTAGTCCCTACCTCAATTTGTAATGTTGTACATAATAAATACATTATTAATAGCAGGCTGGGTTATGACCTATCCTGTTGTTTAGCGGTTTAAATTGATAAAAGCTGTTGGGGTGAGGTTCCATAATCACTCACATCTTTAGTGTGTTGGAAATAGGCTCACTGGGAATAGAACTAATTACTACACATCTGTATTTATTTGATCCACATGGAATTATCCTTCTGTCAGAAGGAAGAGAGGCTGGCGGCCTTTGGATAATAGTGATTCATCTCCACAACACTTCTGGCATGGTTTAACACTAAAGTGTCTGGAAAATCAATACAAAAAAAAAATGAAAGAAAAAGCCCCATAGTGTTCTTCTCTACATAGACTCTATATAGACTCCTAATCTGGCAAATCTCAAATGTTTCCAAAGGAGAAAGATGTTTAACTTGATACCCTCCTCCCAAATTCTACCACAAACCCCTTTTCAGAGAACATATGCTTTACAGTAATTACCAGTGATTCTAGCCAACACTTTGGAAAGTACTCATGAATAGAAAATATTTGAAAATTTCAGCAAGATTCAAATTTCTTTTCCAAAACAAACTTTTTAAAAATCCTATTTTGACTACATAGACCTGGCTCAGCAATCCCTGAGACTGACTCATTCAATTACACAAGTAATTTTGTTCATGTCTAGCAGGGATAGAGGACAGCCAGGTGGTCAGCACACACCAAACCTCATACATTGTGTCTCAGCTTTCAAGGAGTGGGACAACACATAAAAGTTATATTCTCTCCTCTCCTCCCCACTTCCTCCTTCCCTCCCTCTATTCTCTTCTCTCTCTCTCTCCCTCCCTCTCACCTTTCTCTCCCCTCTCCTCTCTCTTTCCAAATGTCTTAATCTATATAAATGTTAATTATTTTCTATAGCCTCCATTTCCTCATCTGTAAGATGAGTGGAACAGTCCGAGCCTTAGGGATGCTTCGAGGACTGAGTGAGATAATGCACTGTCAAGTACCTGTAATAGTACAGTTTTCATTTCCTCACTTACAGACTTATATCAAAGAATATGTTTTTAGAAAAAGAACGGAATTGCTTTAAAAGGAGGAAGAAAGAAGGTAGCACAACTAAGTATTTTGAAATAACAAATCTGTATTGATTGCCTTTTGTTGGTGATAAACACCACGACCAAAAATGACTTATGAAAGAGTTTATTTTGGCTTCTGGTTCCAGAGGGAGCGACCATAGTGAGGGAGTAATGGCAGCAGACAGTCAGAATAGGAAACTGAGAGATCACATTTTCAAACTCAAGCAGGAAGCAGAGATCAAAGTGAAAGGGCAATGCTCGAGGATGGAGTACATTTTGAGGCACGGGGAGGTTTCTATAAGGTGGAGATGGGCGTGGGATGTTGCCCAAGGATGGAATATGAGAACCTTAGAATAAGGTGGCTGCTGTATTGCTACACTGTGTCTTCATTCTCCAATGAGGAGATAGCATTGAACCCAAGAAAGCACTGGGAGTTTCTAGTCAAGTACTTCTGGCTTTGAATCCAGTTCTATTACTTACATATATCTTATATATGACTTAGACTCCATGAGTCCATTTCTTTATGTGTTAAACTAGAGTTAAAAAATTACCTGTATGCTGGAGTTTCTCCAAGCATGAAATAAGATCATGAACATGCATAACATTGGACCAATAGTCCAAAACTTGTAGTAATAGTAATTATTTTTATAGGGAAAATCCTCCTTTAAAAACAAAACCATTAAAATGTCATGCTGATAATGTAGTGCACTTGGATCCTTGAAGGAATTCAAGGTGTTTTAGAAGGTAGCACCTAGTACAATTTCAAGGAGAACTTATTTATCTAAACACAAAGTGTGAATGACTGTGTTTAAGAACATCCAATGTACCCATTCGTAAATGGTTCAGGGTGTAACTTCCAAGTGTGTGAGCAACAGATACAAACTAGGAAAGACCCTAACTCTCAGTCTCCAGTGCATCTGCAGCTTGTTGGGTAATTTACAACAGGGCTGCTTGAACTCCTTCCCGCTTGTCATCCCTATTCCAATGAGAAGTTTTTATATAACTCCAAGTGTTTATAAAATAGTTACAAATCAAACTTTTACTGATCATAAATCACAAATTTATTTTAAGACAATTTCTTGATATGTGTATAATTTTACTACTTATTGAAGATGAAATCACATTCACTTACTAATGACATTATATGCTTGTTTATTTTTATAAAAAATTAAGTTTTCACTGAATATTTGATACTGCAGAGCATAGAATGTCTTCAGTATTTTTCTCAGAGTAGATTAATATTTTTATTTTATAGTCATCAATGTTGAAAATGCTACTTTGCATAAATTCATAATTCAAAACACCAAAAGCATGTATAGAAAGATTTAAGAAATTATTAGAAATTCTGTTCTAATCCCAAGCCAAAATTAATTGAACAGTTTTTAAAACTATAACTCAGTCAGCAACTCAACAGCAGTTATGTATATGTGTGTATGCTCATGTGAGCTTATGTGCACCATGTTTATTTATGCAGTGACCCATGGAAGGCAGAAGAGGGCATGAGATTCCCTCAAACTGGAGTTACAGGTGGTTGTGAGCCACCATGTGGATGCAAGGAACTTAACCTGGATCCTCTGGAAGAGCAGTAAGCGCTCTTAAGAGTTGAGACGTCTCTCCGGCCCCTCTAACAGCAATTTTTAAAAAAAAATCAAACAGTCTGACAGAATGCAATGCAGAGACACAAATTTGATACTTACTTGCTGGGAATGATGGTAGGGATATAAAATGTCTTTGATTTCTGTAACTAAACCATGTTCCTATAAAAGCAGAAAAGTTTGTATGTACAGTGTGATCATTAGTTTTTGTTGACTTAACACGCGCTAGAGTCATCTGGGAAGAGAAACCTCAACTGAGCAATGTTCCCATTAGGTTGGCCTGTAGGTAAGCCTATGAGGCTTTTTTTTTTTTTTTTGAATGGTGGTTGATGTGAGAGGGCCAACATTGTTGCTCTTGCAGAGGACCTGGGTTAGTTTCCCAGCAATCACATGGTGGCACACAACTGCCTCATTGGGGGTGATGCCACCCCTGGGCAGGTGGCCCTGAGTTGTATAAAAAAGCAGGCTGACCAAGCCATAGAAAGTAAGCCATTAAGCAGCTATCTTCTATGGGCTCTGTTTCAAGTTCCTCCCTTCAGGTTTTTGCTTTCAGTTCCTGTACTGACTTTCCTTCATGATAGACTATAAGCTCTAAATTGAAATAAACCCTTTCCTTTTCAAGTTGCTTGTGGACATGGTATTCATCATAGCAATAAAACCCCTAAGACAGTTCATAATACACTGCAGTCCCCAGCTGAGCAGAGGTGTTTTAGGCAGTGTTAGTGGGCACTGTTTGGGGCTGGAGGATGGCTCAGTGGTTAAGGCTGCTCTTGCAGAGAATGTGGGTAGGTCCCCAGCAATCACATGGTGGCTCACAACTGCCTGAAACTCTAGTTTCAGTGGATCTGATGCCCTCTTCTGGTTCTGTTGTTGTCATCAAGCACAGATGTGGTACAGAGACACACATGCAGGCAAAGCACTCATACATATTAAACAAACAAACAAACAAACAAAGTTTCAATTGACATTTGTTTGCCATGAAGGCATGTACAGAACAAAGCATACAAGTTGTGTGGTCAGAATTGAGGCTACAGGACAGTTGTGCCATGTGACATAAAGAAATGTCACCAAAAAAAAATGCATTGGATTGATTGTGGATTTGATTTTGAATTAACTATTGGTCATAGCATGTTTAGAAACATTTCATGACAATGTTGTCAATGTTTTCACAACCTTCATGTTCAGTTCACAGCCCGGAGTTAAGAAGCTGGGTATAGAGCACTCTGCCTTCCTGAAACTCAACTCCTTCCTTATATTCAAGTGAAAATTTAGACAGGAAATCTTCAAGGTCTTTCCAGCTCTGAAATAACTTCTAAGTAAAGCCAGAGCACTTCTATATTTATTATGTAATTATTGTGTATGGAATTTCAGAGTTCTGAGATAGACAGTAGTGTTTGTACAATGTGAATGTACATTACACTACTGAACTGTACCCTTAAAATGGTAAAATTTTATCTTGTATGTATTTTATCACACACACACACACACACACACACACACACACACACACACACACAGAAGGTATGGGGGGGACAGGATCCAGAGCTTCTCTGAGAAGATTTAGATAATTTACTGTTGGGTGGGCCCCTCCTCCAACAGTAGTTTAAGTCTCTGCCTCTTAGATCTGTACAATATGACTTTCTTTTTTTTTTTTTTTTTTTTTGGTTTTTCGAGACAGGGTTTCTCTGTGTATTTCTGGCTGTCCTGGACTCACTTTGTAGACCAGGCTGGCCTCGAACTCACAGAGATCCGCCTACCTCTGCCTCCCGAGTGCTGGGATTAAAGGCGTGCGCCACCACGCCCGGCTCAATATGACTTTCTAAATACAGTTTAAGTTCACATTTCAGATGCACTTTGAGAGTGCAGTTCTAGCAACTTGGCATTCCAGTAGACAACAGCTAATGGCAGCACATGGTAGATTTGTTTCGGTTGTGGTTGTTGACCACCTGTCCTCCTGCTTGCTTAATTGCTTTCCTTTTTTCCTCACATCACTTCATTGTGGAAATGTAAAACAAAATACATCCAGAACTGCTGACTTGAGTTACAATAGGGTATCTGATGACAGATTAAAAAGCTCAAAACTGGATCTGGAAAGATGGCTTAACAAGCACTTACTGCTTTTCCAGAGGACTCAAGTTCAGTTCCCAGCACCAACATCATGTGGCTCACAACAATTCTAACTCTAGGGGATCCAGCAACCTCTTCTGGTCTCAGTGAGCACCTACACATGCACACATATATGACTGAAAATAAAATAAACTCTTAAAAGCTCAAAGTGTTTTCCATATCATCTCTCATTTGATCCATACAACATTCCTTGCTATGGAGATGGATAATTTGTCCGAAGTTATACAGATCTGACCATAAAGTAGAGGATTTGAACCCAGCTAGCACAGTTGGAATGCTCATCCTGCAAGGCAAGAAGTGAAGGCCTATGTGTTCATGAACTTTGAAGAGGAGAAAGCCGATATAATAAGTTCAAGCTCTGAGTACATGTCCAGCTAGGATAGATTTCTGTCTCCTCTAGACTGACATGTCTTTATCAACAAGTATTCTCTCTAGCTGCATGTCATTTCTGAGCATGCCTTAGTCTTCAGGCATGAGGGTACCATAGTATTATCTTTAGTATGTGCCTGATAAATATTCAAACATGAGTGATGGCAGAGGACTCTGCTGACCTCAGGTCTTGTGAGACCATTAAGAGAAAATCAACATCATCAGTTCCAGACAGCAGATTATCATAGATGACAAAGATCTACAATGATCCCAGTTCCCTTTCTTATGGCTACATTTGTTTTACTACCACTTATCTCTTATTTTTGACCTGAGACAAAGATAGTTGTTTAGAATGTCTTCATAAACATTAAAATGCTCCAAAATAGACATGATGACTCTTATACAAGCACACGTACCATTACAAATTCTAGCTTTACATAGTAACTTGGAGAGATGCACAAACAGATTTTTGGCACGCTTTAAAAAATCTCCTCAAAGCCATCCATTTGAATGAAAATCAGCACTGACACAATCTCTCAGACCCATTAAAAAGAAATAAAGCAGTAGCTAAACAGGAGCAGAACTGATTTGAAAGTGAGAGTTTAATTTTTGTGTTTCAAAAAGTTGATTGCCTATGAGTGATTAATCACTCAAATAATTTGAATTTAGGCTCCAAGCAACAATATTAAGTACTTCAAATTTGCCTACCTGTTTCTGCTCACCAAGATGTAGACCTGAACTGACTGGAGTTAAGGCTATCAAGTGCTGCTGCCTGGCTCAAGCCTGGAAGTAGAAAGGGCACTGCTAGGACAACCTTCTCAGGGATGAGGACTGTAGACTTGGAAAGGACCTTGGAATTACCCAGTCCATCACCATTTTATAGATGAAGAACAGAGGACAAGAGAGTTAAAAGGCTTGCCCAAGGCCACTGGGTCACCCATAGACAAAGCAGTCACTCCAGTGTGTAATAGTGACCTAGAGGAGACAGAGTTTGGTTCACAACCTGGCCCTGCCAGGGACATTGAACTATAAAATGAGTTTTGGTTTCCGTGGTCACAAAAGGAGAGCAATGATTTCAGTGTTGCCACATTATGTGAGGCTCAAATGAGAAAATGCATGCTAAGAATCCAATAAATGGCCGGGCGGTGGTGGCGCACGCCTTTAATTCCAGCACTTGGGAGGCAGAGGCAGGCAGATCTCTGTGAGTTCGAGGCCAGCCTGGTCTACAAAAGTGAGACCAGGGCAGATCTCTGTGAGTTCGAGGCCAGCCTGGTCTACAAAAGTGAGACCAGGACAGCCAGAGCTGTTACACAGAGAAACTCTGTCTCGAAAAACCAAAAAAAAAAAAAAAGAATCCAATAAATGTTACTTTACTTCCTGTCCTTATCATAAATCCCTTTCCCTGTTCCATGCCTCTTCAATTTCAGACATACACACATTCTCTATTGGCAGCTAGCAGGTGTTAGCTTGAGTTTCTAGCTGAGAATATCAGCAGTTTAACTAAGCACAAATGGATATTTGTGTTTTTCTCTCTCTTCTTGACTTCCCAACATCCACAATAATTGTGCCACTGACAGCATGAGATAACCAGGAAGCACCAGAGGTCCTTGCAATTAATAGAGGGTAGAAAAGACCCCAAGAGAATAAGTAAGTTGGGATAGTTTGTACTTGTCCTCCCTTTCCACCGCCAGATGTGCCTGTGAAGCAGAACTGAGCACACACTATCAGGGCTACTGAGGTGACCTCTTTGAGATGCTGGTCTTGATAGAAGAGAGTGATTTGCAGAAGGTGCTTCACTGAGCATATACAAAGCTGAAATGCTACAGCAGCACTCTCCTCCCCTGAAGCCCTGGTGGAAATTCCATAGGCTCAATTCCCCTCCCTACCACCACTTTCTCTGGCAATATGGAAAGAGCTGACTCTGGTGTACCTCATCTATAAATGCAGAATGCTATTTATTAGCAAATACAGTCTTTTTTTTTCAAGTTCATTACTATTTTTTCCTTTTTTGTTTATTTATTACTTCAAGTTACATCTCCATCACAGTCCCCTCTCTCCACCCCTCCTAGTCCCACCTTCCCACCCTTTCCCCCCTCTCCCACCTATCCTACTTCTCTGGAGTGGGTTGGCTCTACATATTAGCCTCCCTCAGTTCAATAGTCATATGAGGGTTAAGAGCTTCCTCTTGCATTGGGGGCCTATATGGCAACTCTATTAGGGCCAAGTGTCCCACAAGTAAATGTTCCTGTTCCTTTTGGTCATAAGTGAATAGATGCCATGTGCATCTTTCTGAGTCTGGGTTAGCTCACTCAGGATGAGCTTTTCTAGTTCCATCCATATGACTGAAAATTGCATGATTTCATTGTTTCTGATGGCTGAGTAGTATTCCATTGTGTAGATGTACCACAGTTTTTTTTTTTAATCCATTCCTCAGTTGAGGGACATCTGGGTTGTTTCCAGTTTCTAGCTATTACAAATAAAGCTGCTATGAACATAGATGAGGAGGTGTTGAAGATGGCATCAGAAGATGGAAGGATCTCCCGTGCTCATGGATAGGTAGGATCAACATAATAAAAATCGCCATCTTACCAAAAGCAGTATAGAGATTCAGTGCAATTCCTATCAAAATACCAACACAATTCTTTACAAACCTTGAAAGAACAATTCTCAACTTCATATGGAATAACAAAAAACCCAGAATAGCTAAATTAATCCTGTATAATAAAAAAAAAAATATCTAGAGGTATCACCACCCCTTATTTCAAGCTGTACTACAGGGCAATAGTAATAAAAACAGCATGGTACTGGTATAGGACCAGACCAGTTATCAATGGAATTGAATTGAAGACCCAGAAATAAACTCACACACCTATGGTCACTTAATTTTTTACAAAGAAGCCAAAGCCATACAGTGGAAAAAGGACAGCATCTTCAACAAATGGTGCTGGTCTAACTGGATGTCAACATTTAAAAGAATGCAAATTGATCCATACTTATCACCTTGCACAAAACTTAAGTCCAAGTGGACTTAAGAGAAAGAAGACAAAGTGGGGAAAAGTCTTGAACTCATTGGCACAGGTGACAACTTCCTGAACAGAAAACCAATAGCTCAGGCTCTAAGACCAACAATCAATAAATGGGACCTCATGAAACTGAAAAGCTTCTGTAAGGCAAAAGACACTGTCATTTGAACAAAACGACAACCTACAGACTGGGAAAAGATCTTCACCAACCCCACATCCAACAAGAGGGCTAATATCCATAATTTATGAAGAACTCAAGAAATTAAACACCAAGAAACCAAATAATACAATAAAAAAGTTGGGGAACAGAGCTAAACAGAGAATTCACAAAGGAGGAATCTCTAATGGCAGAGAGACACTTGAAGAAATGCTCAGCATCCTTAATCATCAGAGAAATGCAACTCAAGATGACCCTGAGATTCCATCTCACACCTGTCAGAATGGATATGCTCAAAAGCTCAAATGACACCACATGCTGGCGAGGTTGTGGAGAGAGGGGAACACTCCCACATTGCTGGTGGGAGTGCAAGCTTGTACAACCACTATGGAAATCAGTCTGTCGCTATCTTAGAAAACTTGGAATAGCTTTACCTCAAGTCCCAGCCATACCACTTCTGGGTATACACCAATCCACAAGGAGTCTTTCTTTTTTAAAACAAACTTCAAAATCAGATAGCACATTAAATAATAAAATGTGTGTGGAGAGTTGTGTTCTTGTTAAACTGTGGAGAAGTCCCTTTCAACTTATCTGCTGTACTGTCTGTCATTTACTAGAATGCTGCCTTCATGGTTCCAACAATTTCTTAGTAGCTTTTGTCCAGGGATGAGAGTTCATTCTATCCACTACAATGTAAGCCTTGTGGAGAATTGGCCCTGATGGGGTCATGAAAGCAGGAGAGCTGATCCAACCCTTTACCTGCTGCAGCACTTGGGACAGGAGGCCCTGCAAGTGAGGGTTGCAGGTCCAGAACCTGGGCTTTGAGTTGGCCCATCCCATGGATGAACTGTTGGAGTGCATGAAGAGGTCAGTTCCACAGACCCAAAACTCCAGGATCTCCATGACACAGGACAATAACAGCATATCTGAGAAGAGTCCCAGTGAGATTCCAGTATTGACAAAGTAGCAGAAGCCAGAGGCCTCATATCAGACCAAGGAGTCATTATAATGAACATTTGCAAGGAAAAGCATGTGGACAAAAGGGAATATTGTAGGACACATTGAGACACACTACAGCTTCCACAATGATATTGGTTTGTTTGGGTTTTTTTTTTTATGTGGGGGAAGGTTGCAAGGGTGGAGGATGGGTCTGAGGGGAGGTGGGAGAGGAAAGGGAACAGGGTGCATGATGTAAAATTCACAAAAGAAAAAGAAAAAATGTAAGTCTTGTTCATATAGAACCATGTGTTTTATACGAACACATATGAACCATATGGATGGAACACCAAGCCTACTTCTCCTGAAGAAATGAAAGTATGGAGTAACAAGAAATACCCGCGTGAAAGTCAGAAATGGAGGCCCTGGTCTACATTCTCTCCCCAAATAGCTTTAGGACTGCATAGGCTTGGGCAGCCTTTCACTGCCCTGGTGAATTCCACACAGATTAAGAAAAAAAGGCGATAAATGTTGTAAATCTACCCATTTGATTCTATCTCCCAGGAGCTGCAATTAGGCTTGAGCCACAGAGAAACTGGATAGGGGCAGCTTAGCTAAGTTTGAAAGTTAAACTGTGTTATTTATTTCCAACAGTCCAACTAGTAGTCTAATCAGCAAAGCTGTTAAACTTGCAATAATATTTCACTGATGTGTACCAGAGCATTGCAAGTTATAAAATTTCCAATTTAATTTTACTGCATCCCTGAAGCCATAGTAATTAGAAGACAAACTCACAGTGAAGATGTTTACAGCTTCAGGGGTGATAATTCTGAACCTGTTCTTCAGGTCACTCCTATCCTCACAGAACCCCGATTTGACAGCTGCTTGTAGACTCAGGAGTTTTTTTTGTAGTACAGCTTTAACTCATCATTCATAGGATAGGAGCAAATGTAGATGACACTGACGTTGGAATCTAAGGAATAGTAGGCACAATGTTAATTACTGATATAAAGGTAAATGACATGATGAACTCTGCCATCCGATTGATGTTACAGAAGTTTAAAACAGAGAGCATATCCAAAAGCCACACCAGAGTTAATTTAGATTGGCTTTGCGTGTTTCTCAGCAATCTAAAACAGCCCTTCTGCACTTCATCGTTTCTCTAAAGAAAAGAAGATACTACCACCAACAAATATGGAAGACTGCAAAGGAACATGAAGCAAACTTTCAGATAAATGCACAGGGATCTAACTTAACCATTCCCTTTAGCATCATTGGGAATGTATCCCATTCAGCTCAGCAAATTATAAAGCAGAGCTATTGACTTTAGAAAGCTGATGAAAAGTCAATGGAATCCTCTGCTTGGATTTGACAGGGCCAGTTAAGGGAAGGCCTTGACAGAATAAATGGGCTGGTTATGACCAGCAATGATTCCTTCAGGAAGCCACCCTAGCCCAGCTCCAGTTCCAGAGAGGAATGGATTGCTTCAGTAGCTCATCTGATGATTCCTGGTCCAAAGAAAACACTGCCCCAACTGCGTTCTTCCTTAAGATGTGTTTCATACTACACACATAGAAAAAGTCCTAATTGAATATCTGGTCCAAATGGAATAGTGAGATGAGATTACTCACTCTGTGCTGCATAACATTTTAGGGCATATGAATGGAATGGAGCTATTAGTTCATTCATAAAATAACTAACTGATCTAGATACAAATAGGAATAAAGCACTTGGCTTAACAACCCAGGACACCTATGGATCAAAGTGACTGAGATATTAAGCCTTCAGAGAGCAACCCTTTCACATGCACAAGTCACATAGGTTCTTGGGGAAGTTCAGAGGAGGGAGGGGTGAAAGTGTCACCTTGGGCTGGGTGGAAGGTCAGGAGGGAGTTGCCACTAAAACAAATTTAGTTAGGCAGACTACACAGAACATGGACTGATTAAATTCTAGTTTAGCTTCCTAAGGCCCTGGGCACATTATTTAACTTTTCTAAGCATTAGCTTCTTCATTTGTAAAGTGGGGAGTTAAATTCTCGGGGTATAGAGTTTTAGAATATTAAAAGAAAGTAAATACAGGAAATGTTGACCTAATGGCACCATGCCCTCTGCACCTGGACCCCTTTTGATAGATCCCTTGATTTAATATGATCAAGTGGAGTCATCTGCTGTCTCTGCTAATTTTTCAGTCTATTAATCCAAGCTCCCTTTTCATATTTTTTTCCTGAGACAGGGTTTCCTGTAGTTCAGACTGACCTTGAACCCAATTTGTAGTAGAGCCTAGCTTTGAACTCCTGATCATCCTACCTCCACTACCTAAGTGCTGGTATTGCAGGTTTGCATTGCCAGGCCAGGTTTATGCAGTGCTGGGGATCAAACCCAAGGCTTTGTTCATGCTAGGCAAGCCCTCTCCCAACTGAGCTCCACCATCAGCACTCACCAAACTCCTTAAATTCAAGGCTTATAGTCTGTAAGTGCCCCACGTCACAGTACACCGTAGACTACATGGTTGGCTGGGGGTTTAGAAGAATGGGGACATTTAGATGGTTGAATGTTTTGCTCACTTAGTGAGATATATATCATGTAGGAGAAATCTCTCTCAGTGAAGACAAAGTGTTGTTTGAACTGGCCCAGTAAATGGCTGGTATGGAGGTGTTCTATATTATGTAAATATTTAAGGGGCTATCATCTTATTTTAAAATGTCATATAAACATCAAAATAAATTAGCTGAACAGACAGTAATTAAATAACTTGTATCCAGTTGCTGATTGATCACATTAGTTATTGTTAGCCTTGTGCTTTGAAGAAACTAGTGTCCTAGGAAACTAAAAACCAAAGTTTTTAGTCTAAAAACCAAACGTGTGTTGTTGTTTGTTTTGTTTTGTTTTTCTTAATAAAAGCATAAAAGCGTAGGATATAAACAGCAAAAGTAGCTATAGTAACAGAAGAAGAATTTTACTTGGAAATTAGTCTCTAAGCTTCAAATAATAAGAACTCAAATTGAAAATTCCACCTTTCTCGTTCATTTCTCCCAAAGCAATACACATCACCAACTCTAATATCCAGGGTGAATGTAATTTCACTATAAACCTACAAATATAATTATTTGACAGTTAGTTATGGAAAGGAACTGTTACGAAGACAAAAGTTTCTTTGGTAGTCAAAATTAGTTCTTCTCTTATTCATCTAGAAATGTAAAAGTCCTAACCACAGGGCCTCTATTGGACAATCCTGACATCATAGCCAATATCCAGTGGCATGTCTTAACAGTGTGATCAGATTATTTCCCTCCCGAATAAGCAGGAAAACCAATACCCTTTACTAGTAATTAACGGAGCAAAGTAAGTTTTACTTTTCCTCCCAAATCATTTCTCATTAGTTTCCTTTTCTTTTTCTATTTTTATTTCACGAGAAAGTACTTTTTCCTTCACCAGCCAACTCTAAACTGTCCTCTTGAAGAGGCTATGTGGTCACACTGCTGTATCAGAATTATAATGTATTAGAAAAAGGTACACTCTCTTGGAAATGTCCATAGCTGCAAAATGTTTTTCTTGTAGGTACAGACTGATTACTCAAAAAAAAAAAAAAGCCTAGTACTTTTTTCTTCTATAATTAGGAACTTCTCTGAAGATACTCCTTTGTGATGGTTTGTAATATATATAGAAGGGTATATAAAAAGCTCAGGAAAAAAATTAATTCAAATAAATCAGAGCAAAGTCTGCCCTCTGCTGCAGCTCTGTGGTCCCAGCCAGCCAGGCTTTTAGTTGGAATAGCTAAGCACAAACAAATTGATCTCATATCACTGAAGGGCTTGTTGTTGTATGTGATGCTGACATACAGCACTGGGCTTGTTGTTGTGTGTGACGCTGACATACAGCACTGGGCTTGTTGTTGTGTGTGACGCTGACATACAGCACTGGGCTTGTTGTGTGTGACGCTGACATACAGCACTGGTGTCTAGATAACATATTAGAGCAATTATACTATTATTATTTTAGGACACTGTAAATTTCTAGTACCCATGTATTTTTGTTACCAAGTGGCATTTATAAAATAATAATGATGTTGAAATATCTATGAATCATGTAAAGTATGTCATTTCAGGAAGCCAGCTAAGTTGGCCATTGATAATATAAAATTCTTTCTTGTGTTGCTTAAATAAGTGCCAAAGCAATTATATTTTGACAAAACAAAGACGTTCTTATTAACTTCTAAAAATCTGATTTTTATTTAACCCTTAATTTTGGACCAGTTCCTCAAAAACTGACTTGATATACAGCATATACTTTTATTAAATAAGTGCCAAAGCAATTATATTTTAACAAAACAAAGAGGTTCTTATTAACTTCTAAAAATCTAATTTTTCTTTAATCCTTAATTTGGGGCCAGTTTTTGACAAACTGACTTGATTTACTGCATAAGCTTTGTAATCTAAATGTCTTAAAGTCAGGCTAACAATCTGGCCTTGGCATCCATGTATTTTTCTCTCCTAGACCCAAGTCTGGGACTGGGAGCTGACTGAACAGAACCAGCACTTGACTTGTGCAAAAACATTCCCATCTGTCCAAGACTCGGATTTCTAAGAATTCCTTCCGAAGGGCACTTCCTGTTTTCTCAAAATCTGCCTTTGTTTCCCTCATATTCTTATAATGAAAACACAATGCTTCATTGAGGACACCACTTTCTCCTCATTGCCTAGAAGACAGAATAGACAATATTGACACAAATAGAGAACTTTGATCCCAGTCACTGAAAGGAGTCAATAAATCAGGACTGTTTGATTCTATCAGATAGAGACTGATATTCAAAAAAGAATTTAGAAAACTATACAAGTAATTGTTCAAACATTTTTAAATTCAGGTTAATTTCACTGTAACTCTATTACTTAAAAATAATCAGAAAATAATAATAAAGTTAAGTTCCTTACTTGCAAAGGGAAAAAAAACACAAAAGAAATATTGCACCAATATTTACTTAAAACTTGTGGACATTCGTTGAGTAAAACTATTTACTGTACCTAGGATGTCACACAGCCTCCCCAGCTGCTTATTCTGGTCTATGTCCAAATCAGAAGTGCGATTTCGCACTGACTGGGGATATCCTAAAAGGCAAAGAAAGTGTCAAAACAGAAACAGTCACAGTCTGCATTTTTAGGATCAATTTTTTTTCCACTGCAGCATCTTTTGGAAACAATAAACCCCTAAGAATTTGGTCTGCACTTCTCAAGGACTTAGCATGGAAAATGAGCTATGCAGAGTGTCTTGTAATAGAGGGTCCTAAGTTTCAATACTAACAAAGCTTCTGAGAATCAAGATTACAAATACATGTAGAAAACATCTGACATTTACCCTGAGTGTTCAGGACATCTGAGAAAGTCAGGGTCCGGCTGAAAGGATTTCTTTGGCTTTAAAGTCATGCAGCACTTTGAAGCTGAATCAATGACAGAATCATTCTGTACAGGGTTCAGTCAAACCCCTTGCTGTCAGAAACATGTAGTTAAGGAACTCACATCCCAAATAAGCTCTCGGTCACAACTTTTAACCTTCAAAGAGCAAGAAAGGTCAAGGCATTTACTTTGTGGTACTAAGAAAGTCCTGTGGTTCCTTTGTTTTTACTGGAGATGAAGCAGAGGGAAAACACCTATGTGTCACCACTGTCCAGAAATCCAACAAAAGAAGTAACAGCTTCTGCTCATATATCAGGCCTTTAAAAAACATGAATCCAAAAAATATGAACCTGAAAGGCATGCATCCTTACAAGCAGGAAGAGTTGCTTGTTATGAACTGAAGGTAGAACTCTCTTAAAAACTAAAATCGCTTTGCACATTTTGAGAGATGCTTCCATGCCTCCTTGTGGTTACTGAGCCAAACACAAGTCTGGAGTGCAACTGCTGTAGAGAAGTGGATTTTATAGATGAATTCAAGTCATGAAACACATTTCTTTCTCAGCATAAGGAAAACTACAGCTATTGAGGCAATGGGGCTTCAGACCAAATGAACTCTGATAATTGCCTCTTTGCTTTGATGTTAGTGTTTAAACACCAGATAACATCTGAAAAGCAGATGAGTTTACAATTCATCTGGAAGTCTCTTTGTATTATGCATATGAACTTAAGAATTAAAGAGACAGAAGGACCAATGAGTGGTTTGAGTCATTTTAGAAAATAATTATTAATTTCTCAAATAATTTAGAGAGCCACTTCACATTTGAAGGTAAACAGAAGTAGATAGAATTTCAATGTTGTTTTCATGCATGGCTATGATATTGTAACTCAGGATTTTGTGCATCTACTTTCAATCTATTCAGGTAAATGTCTTAAAAGATATATTAGCAAATAACATATATTGAGGCTATAAAAAGATAAGGGAAATGCTTAAGGAATAAAGTGTAATTTTAAAATATGCCTGAGACTATCCCATGGCTGCATCTTCTTTCTAAAGTAAAGATAAAAGGCAGCATGAGATTTCTCATTAAGACAATGTCCAATTTAAAATGTAAAAGATGTCTGATCACTTTGTAGCCATATGTGCAAGGATGTAAGTCTGTGTTTCATTCACATGCTTGAGATTAGTCTTTCAACAAAATATCTGGTACCTCTTTTACTGCTGATCAAGGATGCATATTAAACACATACAGAACTATGGGAACTGGTTACTTAGCCCTATTCATACACCCATTTCCTGTTAGCAATCTCAGAACATTGTTATACAGAATCACATGAGGTAACAGATAAAAAAAAGTTGGAGATTTCAGCATAGTATAAAATATAAGGTATTTTAATGTTATGGGGTATGTGCACTTCCAAAGCACGGGACACATTCTGTGATAAGCAACATGGACATTCTGTGATGTGCAATGTATACATCATCCATAAAACAAAAGTTAGAAGGCATTTTTTAGATTTATTTTTATTTACATGTACGTATTTGAGTGCGTACATGAGTGTGTGTGCATGTGTGTGCATGCATGTGTCTGTATGCTATGTATATGCAGGTACCCACAGAGCCCAGGAGAAAGCATCAGATCCCCTGGAGCTGGAGTTACAGGCGGTTGTGAGCGTTGTGATGTGGGTGCTGGGATCTGAACTTGAGACTTCTGGCAGAGCAGCAAGTGCTCTCAATTGCTGAGCCATCTCCCCAGCCCCAGAGAATCATTTTGGGGTTTTGTTTTGTTTTAAAGCCAAGTTTAGTTTTATGTTGTGTACATTCACAAGGCACATTTGTTGATAACAGGTGAAAGCTCTTACAATGCTGGCAGCGTATATTAAATATAATGGTTACTTAACCAGGCAAGTATCAGCAAGGACACTGTGGCTTTGGGGTATTGAGCAGTGTGTTCTGTGTCACTGAGATGTCATACTTTAGAATATAACTACACTCCCAGGAATCTATAAGGGTGACATTAGCTATGATTCTCAGCAATGGGGGATATGGAACCTGAAACGGCCATCTCTTGTAACCAGGCAAGACTTCCAATGGAGGGACTGGGACACCAATTCAGCCACAAAACCTGCAAGCTACAATTCGTCCTGCCTACAAGATGTGCAAGGGTAAAGATGGAGCAGAAATTGAGGAAATGGCCAATCAATGACTGATCCAGTTTGAGAACCATGTCATGAGAGAGAGCCCACCCCTGACACTGTTAATGATATTCTGCTATACTTGCAGACAGGGGCCTAGGATAACTGTCATCTGAGAGGCTTCACGTAGCAACGGATGGCAACAGATGCCGAGACCCACAGCCACACATCAGGCAGAGCTTGGGGAATCCTGTGGAAGAGGCGGAAGAAGGATTAAAGGAGCCAGAGGGGTCAAGGACACTACAAGAAAACCTACAAAACGAACTAACCTGGGCCCATAGGAGCTCACAGAGACTGAACTGCCAGCCAGAGAGCATGCATGGGACAGACGTAGACCCTCTGCACATATCTAACAGCCGTGCAGCTTAGTCTTCATGTAGGACTCCTAACAGCAAGAGCAGGAGCTGTCTCTGACTCAGCTGCCTGCCTTTGGATCCCTCTACCCTAACTGGGCTGCCTTGATTAGCCTCAATAGGAAAAGATACACCTACTCCTATCTCAACTTGATATGCAAAGGTGGGTTGACATCCATGGGAAGCCCCTTTTCTGAGGAGAGAGGGAGAAGGGGTGGAGTGTGGGGAGGGGAGAAGATAGGGAGGGGCTGGGAGGAGAACAGTGATGGAAGCTGTGATCTGTATATAAAGTAAATAAATAAATAAATAAAGAATATACCTACAAAGGGATAAGTTAAGTCAAAAGTAAGACTAGGAACACTGGCAGTCTGAAAAATCATCAACTTCAACCTTGTCCTGTTATAGAGTAGGATCTTGCTTTGTTCAAGATCACCTAAGTCTATAAATTCTTATATATTTCAGCTGCTTCATATACTGTTATGACCAATTTGAATACATAACATACAATAGAAGACCCTCCAAATGGTAGCAGAAAATTATAGTAGAGAAATTTTTTCTCAATAATTTCCATGTTAATTTTCTATTTTTGTGCTAAGCATCTTAATGCCAGAACCTGTGTATATGCTAGGCTACATGCAAAGGGAAATATGGTTGTTAACCATTGACCTCAAAATAAAGAGATTGTTCTGCATTTTATGGGTACACATAATACAATTGGTATCCTTAAGAGTAGAAGAGGAAGGCAAAAGAGTAGGAAGTTAGGAATGAGACTATACAAGGAAGCCACAGGGAGTTGGAATGCTGTCGGCCTTAAAGATGGAGGGAGAGGACCAAGAACCTTTATGAATTCCTCTGTGGATAATGCCTAAGAGTTTGAAAGGAACCCTATTTTCCTACCAGGCCTCCAACAAAAACTACAGTTCTACTAGAACTTTTATTTTAGCCTCCTCTAGACTTCTGAGCCAAAGAACTACAATATCCTACATTTGTATTTTAAAAAATAAAACATTTCAGTGTGTGTGTGTTGGGGTAATCTGAAAGCTGCTTGTATTTTGTTACTAATTACTGGCCCCAGAATCTGATTGCTGCCCTTTGCTGTGTGAACCTTGCTCTACCTAATTTGGAGTTGAATGGTTAAATAAATGTTGCAGCCTGGACTGGGTAGAAGAGAGGTAGGAGGGGGAAAAGGTGGGTGGGCCTTTAGGAGCAGAGAGGATGATGGGAAGAAGAAGCACCAGGAAAGAAGACACACCATGCCTTAGATGGAAGAACATCATTCCACGTGGCCAGTAACATTGGCATAGCCTGGAGAAAAACAGCCCAGGGGACATATGTATATGTTATGGGGTTTTATTTGGGGATAAAATTAAAAGCTATCTTAGATGGGCTAAGATTGTACTATCCAGGCTAAGGCTTGTTAAAATCCATCAGGTGTCTCAGTGTGATCATTTATTTATTTATTTATTTTTGTGGTGGGTTTTCATAATTTCTTTTTTTTTTAAAAATACTTTTTTTTCTTCAAGTTACATCTCAGTCACAAACCCTTCCCTATTCCCCCTTCCTATCCCGCCCTTCCACCCTCTTCCCCCCAGAAGTTTCCCCTTTCAGTCCAACAGATGGTTCCTTCTCTTATAACAGTAAATACTATACAAAACAACAGATATAAATATGCCACATTTATGAGAGTTAAATGGCCCAGTATACCTTCCCAATGTCCAGTTTATACATATTTGGCCCCTGACTTTAACATTCTACTATCTAACCATCTCCATGAGTTTAAAGGTCTATATCTGACTCAAAATTCATACTAACTTGCAACACACTTTTAAGAGTATCTTCTTAGATCTATTAACACCCTCTTGATTCCTAAACAACTCAAACTTTAACTATGAGACTCTAGCTGTCTATTCTTCAACCACCTCAGAGACCTGAGAGGGATAAATATATCTGCTTATATAGGAAGTGCAGGGCCTGCAGCTTCCAAAACTAAGAAATGACATACCAGTGACTGCCTGGACAGTTCCCATTTTCTCTCCATACATTCCTGCATCAATCTTCAGCCTTTGGGTCCTGTTTCTCTGACAGACATTTGTTGTAGAGCAGGAATTATGAAGGACTTACCTAGCCTGTCTTGGCAGAGTTAGGCTGTCGACCTCCCTGCTACCAAGTTTTGTCCTTTTTGGACAGCAGTCTGTCTGCAGTTGGAGCAAGGGGTTTTTTCATGCCAAGAGATAGGCTTGCCACTAATTAACCATCTCACACTGGAGATTCTTCGATGCTTATCTTCTACTTGGAGTAGAATAGGGGGTGCTGTCAGGAGCTGATATGTCTTGATATCAAAAAAAAAAGAAAATCTTAATTTAAGATAACATCTTTGAATGCCATATTCTGCAGATCTCTTGGGGTTTTTGAAGATGCCCTATCCATCTCTTGTATTTAGATAAGCAAATGTTGCTTGTCTCTTAACAACTTGATTACTGGGTAGTTTAGAGAATATCTGTGATAGACTGCCATAGTAGCTAACAAAGTGACATGTTTGCATGACTAGGAGTTTGTTTTACTTAACTATCCTAGACAGTTTTAGACGGTTGGTATCAAGAGGCCAGAGCTTCACATTTTATTTTTAAGTATCTCTAGGTATGATACCATTAGGAAGCGTTACCTTTAATTTTGTATCAATATACAAAGATCTATTCAATTGTGGTTAAATATACTCTTAATTATGTATCAATATACAAAGATCAATGCCTATGTAGCCCAATACAATCTTAATGTTACGTCCATATACAAGGGTCAATACCATTGTGGCCAACTATAATCTTAATTTTGTATCAATATACAAAGATCAATACCGATATAATCCAATATAATCTTATTTTTGCACAATAAACAATGGTCAATACCACTTTAGCCGAATATACTACTAATTTTGTATCAATGTACAAAGGTATAAGGGCATATTCAATAATCTGCCCCTTCTTCTTGGACCTTCCTGTGCTATGTCTATGTCTCATTTTTCTCAAGCCTATGCACTCCTACATAGGAGAGGAAGAAGGATACAGAAAAGGAAAAGTAGGAAGTCCCTGGGGCTAACCTCCAAAACCCATTAAACAGGACCATTTATCAGCTTGTAATCTCTTCCCCTAAATAAGTGTGATCATTTATAATGGTGGGTGAAGGATTAACACTGCTGACCAATTAACTATAATATAAATACTAGTAATAATTTAATATCCATTTCAGTGTGTGTGTGTGTGTGTGTGTGTGTGTGTGTGTGTGTGTGTGTGCATTCTAGGGCAGAGGAGGGTGTCTGACTGTGGAAGCTGGACTTACAGGTAGGTGTGAGTTGCTCAACATGTATGCGGGGAACTGCAGGGTGGAGCCACCTCTCCAGCTCCTATTTGCAGTATTTTAAGGCAACCAGTCTATAGAGATGTCTATCTTCCTATGCTTCCACTAAGATCCACCCTTCTCAGACATCTTGCCTCCCTTCTCACCTTTGACTGAAAGAAGGCCAAGATCCTCAGCACATGCTATGAAATCATTAAGTGTTCCCTTCATTAATATTTATTTCCTAACCTCAGCTGAACCAAACTAAAATCTCAAAAGAAATTCATTTCAATAACATTATTTCTATAAACACAAAACTATCTGAGCTGTCTGAATACAGCCTCTTATGCAACTGTAGGCTGTTGTGTCTCGCTACTTTCTTTTTCTTTCCTCCTTTCTCCCCTTCCTCCTTCCTTCCTTCCTTCCTTTTTCTTTGTATATGGTGTATGTATGTGTGCAACATGTGTGTGCCTGGGGGGGGGGCACAGGATAGAGGTCGATATTGGGTACCTTCCTCTTTTGCTGTCTACCTTACAAGACTGCATCTCACTGAACCTGGAGCTCAGTTTTGGCTAGATTGGGTGGCCAGGCCCTGCACCTCCTGCCTCCACCATCTCTTCCCTGGGGCTTGAACTGCAAATGTGTGCTAGTGGGTCTGGCTTTTATGTGGGTGCTGGGATTCTAGAGTCAGGCCTTACGCAGCAAGCACTGTATCCGCCTAGCTTCACCCCAGCCCCGCCACTCTGCACTGTTCAGAGGCGCTTCTCGATCTCTTGTCACTGCCATTCTCTTGCAGGCTCCATCTTCACTTTTTGATTTTACCGTTGCAGGCTCCTTTGCTTGCTTGTTTACTCATGTTATCTGACTCTCTCTTTTTCCTCCATCACTCTAGCTCACAGCACATAGAGCAGACCTTGTGGGACCCACACCCCAATGAGTGGACAGAACACACCTGAAGATCTTACTCAGTGCACAGAACATGCCTGAAGATCCTACTCAAAGACTTAGTGAAGGCCATACTTGGCCCCTTTCAGCATGTGCTTGCTCTCTTACTTCCCGTCCTTTCACTCTGTAATCATGTTCTCTAATCTAGAGAATTTATGGTAAGTCCAAAAAAATGACAAGAGGGATTTATAAAAATTTCTGGGTCTTCATCATCATAGAAACAACCCAGAAGTGGAAGAAAGAGGTCCTCTGTCTTTCTCTTTCCCCTTGGAGGATCCTGGTTTCTTTCCTGGCTATTCCTATCACCTGCAAACATTCCCAGTTGGTTTTTTGTTTGTTGCCCTGGTTGGCCCAGAGCTTTCTCTGCAGACTGGAGTGGCCTTGAACTCACAGAGATCTGCCTACCTCCACCTCCTGAGAGCTGTGATAAAATGTGAGTACCACCGTGGGCAGCTATTCCCAGTTTTATAGAATGTTCCATCTTGTCCACAGTAATTAGTTGAGTGTGTGACTGTCCCCACTTCACATCAAAGAAGTATACTAATAAGCTGCCTCTCTGAAGTTATTCCACTATTTTGGTCTTCTACTAAATCTATGACGTTCATTGTTGGTTATTGGCAATGGTTTCTCTCTTCTCATGTCTACCTTCCCCACCTTCCCTAGGACCACAAACACCTAGCAGGTGATGCACACCCTTCTTTGCAACCAGAAGGCTAGTTCTTCTAGTCCTGGCTTTTCTTTCAGTGCAAGCACAGAAATTAAGAATATACCCAAGGCCGCATGAGACAGAGTGGGTGCCTCCATTGTTGCAGAAGATCACGTGATGCTGAACAACTTACCTCATTGACCCGTGGTTGACTCTGAGCTCCTCCTCTCTTTAAGTGCTAGCCCTTACTGTGGTGCTCCAAGTAGAAGAGCTGAGGAAAGAGTCTGGGTGACTTGACAACCAGTAGTTCAGTCATCCAAGCAAGTTAGGTGGTCTGATGCAGTAGGACTCAGTCTTTCTCCTCCACTTTGAACTGTAACTGGTGATGTTGAACACATCACATCCTACCAATGGCTCACATTGTTATAACAGCTGCACTAGTAACTCCATCCCTTCTCTTCTCCTCAAGAAAGCATACTGGGTAGAAGCTGAGCAAGACAGACATTACTACAGAGGCAAGCAGGAACTGCTCCCATTGATTAAAAAAGCTTTGACATTCCAATGGTTAAAAATAAAAAGGTATACATGACAGACCTCATACATGACTTGGAATAATCCAGAGACTGTGGTGTAGACAGTAGGGTTATAACCATGTTTTACTGACTTGGACCGATGTGAAAACACAAAATTGAAGAGAGCAGGGAGTAGAAATCAAGAGGTGGAGAGAGATCCCTGCCGAGCCATGTATATGTTCAGTGCCAGTTTAGTTAGAATTAATAGTTGTCTTTGGAGACAGTAGAAAAAGACTAGAAGGTTTTATTTATATATATATATATATATATGTAGCTTATATATATGAAGGTTACATTATATATAATTATAATTATATTACATATAAACATAGTAGGTATATTTGCCTACTTTTTAAAAACATTCTCAAATCAAACAGATTCACTATCAAAAAGATGATTTTCTGTGTTCCAGCTGAAGCCAGTGAGTCTCAGATTATGGTATGGGGATCTGAGGCCCCTGAGACCATTTTGGGGTCTCTACAAGGTCATAACTCTTTTCAAAATGATCCTGAGAAGTTACTTCACTTTTTCAATGCAATTTATTCCCCATAAGTTCTGAAACACAGAGTCTATTGGTGCCTAGACCCCAAATTAGAGCAACATGTAGTACCACCAAAGCTTTACTTAGCACAAAGTCAAAGAATATTACACATAGTTGAAAGACTACAAAACATCCTTCCCCTTTCCAAATATTTAGTCTCTATAAAGGTTGGATTTTCTATGTCTCAACCTAAACAACATAGGTAACAGGCTAAATACAGAAATAAGAGAATCCAGCCATATTCTTTTAAGGGATTTGCAGACTTATCAAGCTAAATGTGCTTTTTCTTTGTGGGGGGGACAGTTATTGTTTTTATATAGGTCAACACTGGTAATGGGTTTACTTCTTAATTTCTCAGTTTTTTGTTTTTCTTTTTTTTTTTTTTTTTTTGGTTTTTCGAGACAGGGTTTCTCTGTGTATCCTTGGCTGTCCTGGACTCACTTTGTAGACCAGGCTGGCCTCGAACTCACAAAGATCCGCCTGCCTCTGCCTCCCAAGTGAATTTCTCAGTTTTAATTGCCTCCCTCCCTTCATTCCTTCCTTCTTTTTCCCTTTTTTTCTCCCAGAGAGAGACAGAATCTTCCTATGAAGCCCAATCTGACTTCAAATTCTCAATCCTCCTGCCTCATCATCCTCAGTTCTGGTATTATAATAAATACAGCAAATGATGATAGACAGAATTCACTTAAGTTCTTTAGAGTCTTCAAGTATCATTTTGAATATAAAGGGGTCCTGAGACAAAAATGTCTGAGAATTGCTAATCAAACTTCAATATTTTAATGACAATTGTGAAATTGATTTCAAAGATTAGATCTTTAGGTAGTATATTAAATTTATTTTAAAGCCTATTCTAATATTAATCCGTTTAATGAAAAATTCTGTAAGTTTGTGCTACTTGGCACCCACTTCAGTGCCATTTCTATGTATTATGGCTCAGTTAGGCAACTCAAGACCAGCTGGTTATCCTCATATGATGGAATCCCTTGGCCAACTCTGATCAAGCCTGTGGGTGAGCACTGACTCGGGTTACTTGTTTGAATGCAACATGGAAGAATACAAATACATTTTAATTTTATTGGAAGAAAGTAAATGTTTATGTGTTCTTTGTCCTATTTCAAAAGACCAGACTATCTCTAGAAAAGGTCATCGAAGAGATCTTGACTGTACACACTTCTGACCTGAGGGTCCAGTGTGGGATCTCTATATGTTACCTATGGATGTCGTAGTACCTGCCAAAACACATGCTTAAGCCAGTGAAGACTGGGTGGAAGGTTCCAACTTCCTGTCTCCAAGTATAAGGAATGAAATCTGCTGAATCTTTGAGTTGGTAACTAAAGGTTGAGAGTGGAGAGGAGCGGGTGTGTTTAGAGGCACACCACACCCTGGCCTCTGTCTAAGCCCTGTGTAGTACTAGGTCCACCTGCCTTGCTCACAGGGAAGGAACTCTGCTTTCAGCTCCTAGTTTGGGAAGTAAAATGACTGCAGTTAAGAAGCAACCTTCCCATCAGCGTTTGGTGTGTTCTATGGTCATATGCACATCCGAGTCTTCCTATCTTTCCCTTTTTAGACTTTTGTAGTAGTGTGGGCCAGCTGAAGAATGTTGTCTATGAACTTTACAAAAACAGTTTTCACAATTTTTATGGAATGGAATATTTTGGAGACCCCTAATTGTGTTAACACCAAAAATAGTTTGCTGAACTAATGCCCAGAGGGGAAAAGTAAAACTAGGCACATTGTTTTTAGCCATTAAATCAATTAGCCAGTTGGCAATGAAATAAAATATTACATGGAGGAATGCACAGAACAAAGCCACTTCAGTGTGACTTCTATTTGCATTCTAAAAGAGGAAAAGAGGAGAGGCTCACTGCTAGCTGGTTTTCAGTGGCCCCAAATTTCATCTGGAACCTCAGAGCTCAATACTTGGCACATCACAGTTTAATGTCAATATATTTTTAAACTGTCACTGAATTTAGGAATAGCACCAATGTGCTGTAACAAAGAGGTACAGGGGATAAATTAAAAGTGGAGAAAATAATCCAACTAAACAAACTGAAAGCGAAATCAGTTGACAGGTTTTATTTAGAACTCTTTCTTCTTCTTCTTTTCCTAGAGAAATTAGGATTCTTTGTTGCCGTTCTTTCTTCGACTGATAGATTATGCTTAAAATAGACCCTCGTTTTCTATTTCTGCTATGAACCATAGCAGATTATTTTGTTATAATTATATTTCATTAATAAAAATGATGAAAATATGCAATATCCAATTAAGAGATCAGCCTACATTTTTATCTTATGAAATTACAGGGCCAATCAGTTTCTGAGGACAATTAGTCAGTTATGTTCTACCTTCCCTGAAGGTTAAAAACAGCTACAAATATTTGTCACTTCTAGGAATACTACCAGAAATACACTCAATTAAACTTGTAAGTCCCCATTTCAAGGTGGCTGCTCTGCAATATGTAATGTCATAATATTACTATTTTCAAGCTATAGATTTAAAAATACATTACAGTATTTTGTAGTAAAAATGTTACCAACAGGCCATCTTTTCTGTATTTGTGGAATGCAATTGTTGCTGTAGGTGTAAAACCAGAGCAAACAGCCAAATGTCTCCAACAGTATTATGTTATACACCTTTTGCTACTTCACCCAGAGGGTGTAATTACCTCTAGTGATCCTGCCACGAATGCCCCATAAGAGAGAGAAACAGGAAAGTCGATGAGGTGCTGGAAGAGCTTGCCTAAGCCTGACAGTCTGACCAACTGGTTTTGACTAGTGAACTGAACTTACTTGCACTCTGGAAGTGAAATTATTTTTTCTAATTACACTGAAAAACAAAACAAAACAAAAAATAAACCATCCCATCCTATTCAATATACTAATTTCACTTCCATTTTTTTGAACTGTTACAATGACTTATCTGGCCTATGAGACAAAGAAGCCATGTTGTAGCTGTCTGAAATATTTGTGTATTCCCACAGGAAAATGGCAAACAAGAAAAAGTTGCCTCACATTATTAAAAAGAAAACATATATATAGTTTATGAATTCTGCCTGTAGAGTAGAAAAGACGACTTAAGGTTATTAACTAACTTAAAGGTCTCAGAGTCATTTCAGGAAGCCTGGAGCACAAGCTGTGGAAACAAGCCCCCCACAGGGTGGGAGTGCAACAGGTTTTTGTGCACACTTCACTGGGAATGAACCTGAGCTTGCTCTCATCTTTTAAAAATATACAATTAGCAATGTTCCTTGAAAGTTGGTGTTTCTGTTGTTTGCAAACAAAAACTGCAATGGTGAAGAACTCAAACTGATTATGTGTTTATTTACACTACATATGCACAATATAAAAGATAACAGATTTAATCATAAATGTAAAATCATGCTTTGCAATTCAATGTTTATGGTCAGGTCATTCTTCCTTTTAATTTATATTCACCACTCCCCTTTGAAATGGTGTGATACTTACTTATGTTGAAATTTCTGGTACTGCCCTGCTTACAGTACTATGCAGGTTCACTTCTGACTTTGGAGATTCCTTCGTATCAGGCATTTCTGCAGAGTGGATGGTTTAGGAGTTGTTTTCTAAGTGTAAGAGGGGAAGCTGTAGGACAGTGACTGCAGTAACCTCATGCTCAGCACTGCAGCATGGGGACAGAGACTGAGAGGTGCTTATCAGCGCGGTCAAGTGGGCCCGCTTCTGATTCTACCTCTGAATGAAATAGAGAAAGCAAACCGAGATCCCTGCACGCTCACAGGCCCGTCTACAAGTAGTTGCAGAAGCAAAAGCTCTTGCACCTTATTCTAAGGTTCAAAGTCAGTGAATTGGGTCTTCAATTAACCTCTCTGGATGTAATTTATTACAAGTGTAATTTCTGTGTGTGAGCAGATTTTGTGGACAAAATTAGTCTTTTGCCAAAAAGTAGCCAAAACCAAGGCATAAGTTAGGATGGAATTCAGTCTGTCTTCACTCAATTATAAGCACAGAAGAGCAAGACTCAAGGCTGTGTGCAGCCAGCATTTCCCACCATTTCCCACAAGTCCTTGAGTCATAGTACACACTCTAGAATCTAGGAAGCTTTGTTGCTTTATTACTATTACAATTTTACTAATTTAAAAAAATCTTAGTTTCAGTTATATAGTAATTGTAATGTATTTCTTTCATATTAGTTTAGATGTGAGGTTTCTTTACCTTACACCAGTATACAAACATGCACTTGCATACTTGAGTACAAGTTGTAGCCGAGGATTTTACGATAATAGGTCTCTGGCTGCATTGCTCTACTTAAGAGGCCTTAACAAAGCACCAACAGGTAATATTGAAATTTAGTAGGATTGCTGTTTTGCAAAAGTCTACTAAGTCAGCATAAAAGAAATCCAGCCTCATTCAAGAAATTTAACAGCCCAAGCAAGGCAAAATGAAGCAAAGCAAGCAAGAGGCCAGCAAATGCAAACACTGACAGCAACTCTTGTCTAAAACAAACTTCTAGCACAAATTTCTGAATTTCCCTATGCCATTTTGGCATACCTATTTTACGTCTGCATTTCAGATAACAGCTTTTAAGTTCCCCAATTCATAAATGTAATTAAATAATTACATTAGTGCTAATTAACATGAAACTGCAGATTATTTAAGCGCAAAAACCACTATTCAACTTCTTAATTATTCTTGTTCACACAGCATTTCCTTTTGCTCAGGCGCCCTAGGTGCAAATAAAACATCCCATCTGCTCGCAATTAGAACTAAATAATTTCAGAGAATGTAGCTTATCATTTTGACTGCACATTTGATTAAAAACAGTGTACAAGCAATATCCTGGCTTATTGGCGTAACAGCAACAACCCACACAAAGCCTGTGATCTTCTATCATTAAAGAAGATCGAAAACATTATCTGTTATTTCAGGAGGAAGAATACAACTTTTTAGTTCATTTCATACAAATGAAAGCGAATTACAGCAAATCACCTCTCCACTGAATAGCAGCCCCCACATAATGACTTTATTTGCTTAATCCCCAAATTAAACGCCGTTTCGAGCGAGGGCCCTGTGTTATTACTCTCATCATGTCGAGAACATTTTCCTGCCGAGACCAATTTGAATAAAACAAGGGGCCTTCCTTGAACTCAATCAAGGAGCCATAATGTGGTGGGTAATAGAGGTTGCTGATAGATTTGCAGGCAAAAGTGTTATACCTAATGATGGGATATGGATAATAGTCCTCCTGGAGGTCCTGATGCGACTCCAGTTGGCTGCCAGATGCTGAAAAGAAAGAAGAGCATTGATCAGTGACAGGAAGCTGTAGTGGATTCGTCTAGTCAAACTTCAGCTGTTTTTCCACTGTACAGTTAAGCCAGGCATAAATTATATTAATTGATTTAATTACATACTTAAAACATCTTCCCCAATTAATTTAATTAGGTGGCTACATGATGCTACTGGCAGGGGAAGATTAGAGGCAGCTCACTTAATTAACAGAATATGAATGAAAAAAA
>CAJQZJ010031896.1:0-11842 GCA_907164525.1 Lophiomys imhausi | reverse complement strand
AAGAAGAAGAAGAAGAAGAAGAAGAAGAAGAAGAAGAAGAAGAAGAAAACACACCAAAGAGGAGTAAATGGCAGGAAATAATCAAACTCAGGGCTGAAATCAATAAATTAGAAACAAAAAAAAAAAAAGCAATTCACATAATCAAGAAAACCAAGAGTTGGTTCTTTCAGAAAATCAACTTTGAATCCCTTTCACATAGCTGGACTGCCTTTTCTGCTCTCAGTGGGAGAAGATGCACTTAGTCCTGCTTTGACTTGATGTGCCAGGGTGGATTAATACCCATGGGAGGCCTCCCCTTCTCCTTAGAGAAGAGGAAGGGGAGTGGAATGAGGGGGATGTGAAGTTGGGATATGGAGGAGAGAAGGAAAGTTCTGTGATCAAGCTGTAAAATGATTAAATACATAAATTAATGAAAAAATGTAATTTGTGACAAGAAAAGTAAGATCTAGCAACCCAACACATAGCAAGCTGACTATAGTTAATACTGTGATATATACTAAACTAACTCTGAAGGCAGCCAACAGAGTCAGAGATGGACCCCACTCTAATTGGTACAGGACCCACATGAAGAACAAGTTGCATATCTGCTACATATGTGTAGGAGGCCTTAGGTCATATCACAGTATTATGTATATATTATATATGAATTTAATTTTTGTTTTTTCTGTTATCTATGGCAAATATTTTGCTGTTATTACTTTCATTATATTGTTAATTTCCTGTATCTTAAAGTTGTTTTATTGATAGTTTATTTAGAATTATGGCTGTTTCATGTGTGAAATATATTATAAATTAATACAAATTATTTACAATGGTATTCAAAATTTCTATCCATCCATCTCATCCATCCTAATACACATTTCTTACATTTTTATTGGTTAAAAGTTGCAGCTTTTTACATAAATTAGCCGTTGTTTTAGAGTTAGAATTATTGTTACCCACTTTAAATGATATAGAAAAATGTTTTAAAACCAGGAATGCACTATCTATGCAATTGCTCTTTATTTTTTATTATAATTGTAATTCATAAAACATTAATTGAACAAATTCATTGGCTTCACTGTGGTATTACCCCATCACTCTAATGTATTTATGATACTCATGTAGCCCATCTTCTATGCTGAAGTTATTACATATTTGTATCTAATTTTTTGTTTGCTTTTATTTGTGCATGATATAATCATGTCTCTGCCTTTATCTACCTAATGTGATTTTTGTCTACTTACACCCATTGTCCTTCAAATGACAGAATTTCTTTCATCCATTTAAATTAATTTGTATCATACATACTAATGAATTCCTTGGGACATATTCATTCATGTATGCAATTATATATTTCTCTTATTTGCTCAGTCATTCCCCAGTATGCTCCCACTGGTCTCTTTCCTCCTGTAAAATAACTTACTCTGTTTTCCGTTTTGATATATTCTGCATATGAAAGAAAATGTATTTTTCCATTTTTACCCTAACTACTTTCTTCTCTGTTGTTATGCTTCCCATATCCTTTAGACACCTTATTCCCACTCACATTGTCCCTCTTGTGATTTTAAACATGGACACACACACACACACATACACAGTCTAGATCCTGTATAAGAAAAAGAAGAAAATCCTGTACAAAACTCTTTCTGAGCCTGGTTTATTCTGTGGTACTTTTAACAAGTAGAATCATCTTTAACTACATGAGATAAAGAATGAAAGTGAAGCAGGGGCAATCTCTGACATGGGCTCTGATGTGTCGTGTCCCCCTCGACCAGCAAGGATGACGCAACTCACAAAAGCTCTTCTCCAGCAGTTTATTCAGGTCCCTTGAAAACAGTCTTCCGAATCAAGGGGCAGACCCAACCCACAGGCTAAATACTAAATGAACAGCCAATCAAGTAAAGCCATGTGGTGCTATCTTAGAGGCCCACACATGCGGAAGCAAGCCAGATCAGCGGTCTTAGCCAAATATGGACTTGTTTATCATCAAGAGCGCTCACTGTCGGGCTGGTGGAAGGCGGAAACCGGCGCCATCTTTAGGGCGCGGCACATCGCAGCTCTCTACAGTTCCCCCTTTTTTATTTTTTCTAAAGTTGGTAGAAGTCCCTGGAAAGGCTTCGTAATCCCTCTATCTGGGGATCTCACGGTGGGCCTGAGCCTGTAGGAGGGCGGTGCTCAAACTCTTACCCGTCTCTGGGTCAGCCTCCCCACTCGGGACTGCCCTGTCTTAGGTGGCCGAGACTTACCCGTCAACTCCGTCATTGACTTGCCAGACCCTAATATCCATGGAACGAATACCTCAGTGGGCAGGGACTATGCTCAGTGAAGATTTAAGGCTTCATGGCAGCGAGCCATGCCTGAGGGGACTGGCCCACCTCAATGACGACAAGGGCTTGTATAATCATGGCTGCATTACGCTTTTGTGTGGCTCTCATTTTGTAGATGCACCATAGGCAAACCAGACAGGCTAGTATCATCAGTATCGCCAAAGAGCCTACGCCCGCCCATTCCTTAAGATGATCCATAGCCGTCTGAATCCAGGAAGTCAAACCAGTAGCCAGGCTCAGATCCACCTGAGTGGAGTTCACATGTACAATGGCAGTTCTCAGATTCTGCATCAGCTTATCAAACTCGCCAGACCAATTTCCTGTAAGATACTGAGAGAGTTGCTTAGACAAATTTGTAGCTACAGTATAATTTTGATATGGTACAGAGGTCACACACAAACCAGTCATTTTCCACTCACAACCAATCTGGGCCACCTGCCACAATACATCCAAGGCCGTGGCTACATTGGCTGACAAATTATTCAAGGTAGCGGCAGTCTGTACTGAGGCATCCAGGCTTCCAACCCCTTGTTCTTATAAGGGGTGATAGCTGTTTTACATTCCTTTGTACATTGTTCATACACAAGTTGTTTAATTAAGGGCATTGCCAAATCAGGGTCTCCAAATACCCTTTCAGCTGTTTCAACCATTATAGCCACGAAGTCTGAGAAAGGCTCCAGGGGATCCTGAATAACCTTGGTTAGATTGCCATTCACTTCCCCTTTGTTAGGCAATGATTTCCAAGCTCTGGTTGCGATTAAATTGATTTGTTCAAACACCTGAGCCGGATACCCAGTTTGTTATTGAGCATATCGACCTTGCCCAAGAAGCATGTCCACATCCCAGGCTGGGTTTTTTGCTGCACGATTAGCAGCAGCTTGTTCATTAGCAAACTCAATCAAGAAAGCCTTCCAATCTAAATACTGCCCAGAGGACAGGCAGGCACATGCCAAGCTAATCCAGTCACTAGGAGTCATGTAATAATGACTAAGAGCTTCCACCTGAGCTACAGTGAAAGCAGCATTAATCCCATAAGTGTGGACAGACTCAGCGAGTGCTTTAATTACCTTAAAATCGAGAGGTTCACGATAACGATTTCCCCCTCCATCCTGAAAGATAGGGTAGTACAGCTCATGTCTCACTTCCCTCCAGACATTTGGACAGAATGACTGCCCACTAGGACCACTCGGAGGGAAAGTCTCATTATATGAAGGCGGCACCAGCACAGGCGGCCCCGGACCTGAGGGCTCTATCCGGGTGCAGTCAGAACTCTTCCTCAAAGATGACTTTTACATTTTCTTTGTTAACATTTTAAGTTCCTCTTTAGACTCTGAGCTATCCTCTTCCAAAGTATCTTTCCCAGATTTGACCGAGCGCTCCTCTTTTAGCTGTTCTAATGCCTTTTGTCCTTTTTCCACTGCCTTGCAATATCTCTGATCTCCTAAACAACTCCTCACCATCTTCCAAATCGGTCTTACTCCATGCTTTAGAGTCCCTTGCTCCCAAGCAAAATCCAAGTCCCTGCCTAATTTGTCCCAGCAGGATACCATAAGATTCCTGGACACCGCAAACCACGGAGCCACGGAATCGCATTCATTCAAAAATATTTCTAGGGTAGACTTCTTAATCTTCAAATTCCTAGCTAAAAGTAGCTCCTGAAGAGCCAGAAAAATTGGATGTGACTCAGACAATCCCATGTTTAAAAATTTACTTTCGGTTCGCAGCTTCCCCGCGAAACTTTATCTTTTGTTTGCAACCTCCACGAAACTTTACCGTATGTTCACTATCTCTGCGAATCTTTACCGTATGTTCGCTATTTCCGCGAAACTTTACCATATGTTCGCTATTTCCATGAAACTTTATTGTCCCAATTTATCCCAGGAACTTACCAGCGCTCTGCCCCTGACTGCAGGAGTTCTGAGTCTTTTTTGGGTCCCCTTACGGGCCACCACTTGTCGCGTCCCCCTCGACCAGCAAGGATGACGCAACTCACAAAAGCTCTTCTCCAGCAGTTTATTCAGGTCCCTTGAAAACAGTCTTCCGAATCAAGGGGCAGACCCAACCCACAGGCTAAATACTAAAAAAACAGCCAATCAAGTAAAGCCATGTGGTGCTATCTTAGAGGCCCACATATGCGGAAGCAAGCCAGATCAGCGGTCTTAGCCAAATATGGAATTGTTTATCATCGAGAGCGCTCACTGTCAGGCTGGTGGAAGGAGGAAACCGGCGCCATCTTTAGGGAGCGGCACATCGCAGCTCTCTACACTGATGCATACTTTTTGATCACTTACCCGTAATGGGGCTTCTGGTGCCTGGCCTCAATGGAAGGGGATGAGCTCAGTCCTGATGCCACTCAATGTACTGCGGTGAGATGGTATGGGTGATGGGAGGGAGTCCCTTTTCTGAGGAGAAGGGACAGGGGATGGGAAAGGAAGAGGAGGGCAGGGTGCAGGACCCAGAGGAGGGGAGGGATGTAAAATGAATAAATAAATAAGCTTATAAAAGAAAAAAAGTCCTATCATGACTGAAATTATCACTTTCATGATTAGTGATGCTCTTTCAAATTTATTTATGTTTCATGTCATAAAGAGAGAGACTAAACTTGAAGTGGAAACAGGTACTAGAGATAGTTCTCAGAGATAGAATAGACACCTCTATTTCTTGAGCATATGAGCATAAGACAGAGTTCTCTATTGTAAGAATTGAAGTCATGGGGATACAGCACGCTGTAATCTATAATGAGGCAGGTCAGCATTGAAAGAGATATTGAGTAACAGCAGAGAGCAGAAAGAGATTTGATTCTTGTCTTTGTTATTTTTAGACAGAGGAACAGGGCCAAAATATACTTCCAATTCATACCTTTTCTAGGTACAGTTTCTTCTGAGTAAATTCATGTATGTATGAAAGTACATGTATGTGTGTTTAAAAACCATAGGTCTACCTCAGTTGTTATTTCTCATGCAGTATGTCTTCCTTGTTTTCTAAGACCAGGATTGTCACTGTCAAAGGACTTGTCAAGTACACCAGTTTGGCTGACCTGTGATCCTCAGGGATCTGTCTTTGCTTGCTTCCTCAATCCTGGGATCAAAAGCATGGTTCAGCTTGCCATTATTTTGTACATGGGTTTTGGGGATCAAACTGAGGTCAATACACTCACACTGTAAGCAGTTTACCAAGGAATCCATCTCCTTAGTTCTCAAGTAGGCTTTCTTTGCTGTTTTTAATGAGAAAGGAAGTTGCCCATGAATATTGCCTAGTACCTGTTTCCACTTCAAGTTTAGTCTCTTTATGACATGAAACATAAATAAATTTGAAAGAGCATCACTAATCATGAAAGTGATAATTTCAGTCACCTTAAACACAGCATTATATAATCTTAATATCTAATACTTCCAGAAATTCACTTTTAAGAGAAATTTAAAAGTCCTGCGTATAGATAGTTACAAATGACTTACTCTGCTGGACTTAGAAGCATTACATTCAGGGGATCGAACATGGCGGCAACTCGCACAGACACGTCTTTGAATGTGGGAAAAAGTTATAACACCAAAGAGTTATAAGATGCTGAGCAATAATCTGAGTGGCGCAAACCCACTGGGTTTAACCCAGCAACCCAGGGACCATTAAAAGTCCCTGGGTAAGACTATCCTCTCCTCTCTTGGACACTCCGAAAAACAGAACAGCAGAAACCGCAGAAGCCGCTGAATCCAGGAATCATCACCAGGAGAGGGACTGGGTAAGAGCCATTCAAATAACCAGTGAGCTTCTCCAAATCCCAGACAGGGTTACTCACCAGCCTCCTGGGCTTCCAGATTGCATGAAGGCATTCTGATACCAAGAGAAAGATTAGTGGAGTCATGGGAATGGGATATATTCTCAGCAGAACTATTGTGGCCACAAGCCACAGCAAGTTCTGAGCTTCAGGGCAGCAGCAGATACACAGTGCAGCAGTGTTTTGACAAACGCAAGCATATTTGGGCTTCCCCAGAGGAGTGTTGGACATACAGGCCCCTCTATTGGATTTGCAGTCACTGAAAAGAATACTGCTGCTAGACAGAGCAGTGGGATACACTTCCTGCAGTGGGTTATGCTGCTGTGCCACTGCAGTGGGATTTGGAAGACAGTGGCTACAATTGCCAATATCGAAGGACAGATCCAGATAGACAAAGAAGCTGTGAGGTCAGAGCGGGCAGAAAGGCGGGTGGTGGCCAGGTTGGGTTCAAGCCCTGGGCAAGTTAAGGGGTTAATATCAGACTCCTTTGCTATTGCTGGCTCTTCCAGCGGAAACCAAATCTTCAGCAAATATAGTTCAACCCCTGGAGCAATGAGGTCTTGGCCTGAGTGTACTGCTGGGTGACTCAGAATAAAGGGCTTAGTGCTTAGTGCCAAGAGGCATAGAGTTGTCCTGCGGAACATCTAGACAGGTGCAAGCCCATCTGGGCTGGCCCAGCAGAGACAACAAAGTACTTGGTACTGGAAATATAGACACTGAAGGATCGGAATCACCAGAAACGAACACTGAGCACCTCCCACCAAGAAACTGTACTCCGTCCTTGTCAGATCCTTTCAGGACTCCGGCTGGCAGACTCAACCCCCAAACTTAGGACCTCCAGAGTCCACAGCATCTGTGCCTGGACACCCAGGAGCATACAAGCAGTGCTGCTACATGCTAAATACCCAGACTGCAACACAGAGAGCTCTGACTGGGGAGGAGTGAAACAATCCCAGGCCATTTCTCATTGACTAGGAGTGGACTGTACCAGCTTAGAGTGCTTCTGGCTATTATATGCAGATTGATCCTAAGAACCCCCTGAGAGTAGATTGGGAGGATCACTAGCATGGTCTGACAAGTAAGCTGCAGGGGAGCTACAGCCCCAGCCAACAGTCTGTGGCCTGTCAACCTGCACCATCATCTATACAAAGATCAGATGGATCCTAGGAATCTATAGGAACACATCCCACCACAACCCCTCACCTGAGACCCCAATTGGGAAAAACAGGAAGGGGTGACCTCTGGGAAACACACTGAAAACAAACCACCACCCAAGGTTCCCTCCCGCCTGTGGAAAGCTACAGATCACCAAGCTATATGACTTCTACACCAAAGTGCCCCTATTGGCACCAAGCCCAGAAGGCACCAGGAAAAACAGCTAAGAACAACCAACACAGAGAAGATAACTACTCCCAAAAAAACAGAGGAAACAAAAACTCCACTGCAGCTAAACCAAAAGAAACACAGAACCACCACCTACACCAAAATAATAGGAAATAACAACCTTTGGTCATTAAAATACATCAACATCAATGGACTCAACTCCCACATAAAAAGACATAGGCTTACAGATTGGATCCATAAAAAAGACTCATCATTTTGCTGCACTCAAGAAACACATCTCACTAACAAAGATATATGGTACTTCAGAGTAAAGGGCTGGGAAAACGTTTTCCAAGCAAATGGACCCAGGAAGCAAGCTGTAGTAGCCATCTTAATATCAAACAAAATAGACTTCCAATTGAAGTTAATCAAAAAATATAGAGAAGGGCATTACATGCTCATTAAAGGAAATATTCATCAAGAGGACATCTCCATATTGAATATCTATGCCCCAAATACAAAGGCACCTACAAACATAAAGGAAACTCTTCTAAAACTTAAATCACACATAGATCCCCACACATTAGTAAAGGGGAGACTTCAATACCTAACTCACAATAATGGACAGGTTATGAAGACAGAAACCAAACAGAAATAATGAGCTGAACAACGGTCATGAACCAAATGACCCTAACAGATATCTACAGAACATTTTACCCAAACACAAAATAATGTACCTTCTCAGCACTGCATGCAACCTTCTCCAAAATTGACCATATAGTCAAACACAAAGCAAGCTTCAACAGATACAAGTATCTTATCAGACTAGCATGGAATACAGATGGACTTCAACAACAACAGAAACAACAGAAAGCCTACACACACTTAGAAATTTAACAACTCTTTATTGGGAGACTAACTGGGTCAGGGAAGAAATAAAGAAGGAAATCAAAGACTTCTTAAAATCCAACGAAAATGAAGGCACAAGGTACCCAAACCTACGGGACACAATGAAAGCTGTACTATGAGTAAAGTTCATAGCACTAAGCGCCTTCAAAAAGAAAATACTGAGAGCTCATATTAGTGAATTAATAGCTAAACTGGATGATTTGGAAAAAAAAAAAGAAAAAGAAAGAAAGAGAAGCAAACACTCCCAAGAGGAGCAGAAGGCAGGAAATCATCAAACATAGGGCTGAATCAACAACTTAGAAACAAAAAGAATGATACAAAGAATCAATGAAACCAAGAGTTGGTTCTTTGAGAAAATCAACAAAAAGACAAACCCTTATGGAATATTAACTAAAAGGCAGAGGGAAAAATACCACAGCAACAAAATCAGAAATGTAAAGGGAAAAATAACAGATATTGAGGAAATCCAGAGAATCTTTAGGTCCTACTTTAAAAATCTATACTCCACCAAATTTGAAAACCTAAGTGATATGGACAATTTTCTTGATAGATTCCATCGTCTGAGGCTAAATCAAGATCAGGTTAACAGATTAAACAGCCCTATAACCCCTAAGGAAGTGGAAACAGTCATTTAAAATCTCCCAACCAAAAAAAGCCCAAGGCCAGATGGTTTCAGCACAGAATTCTACCAGACCTTCAAAGAAGAGCTAATATCAATACTCTTTAAATTCTTCCACAAAATAGAATCAGAAAGAAAACCGCAAAACTCATTCTATGAGACCACAGTCACCCTGATTCCTAAACACAAAGATCCAATAAAGAAAGAGAACTTCAGAGCAATCTCCCTCATGAACATAGATGCAAAAATACTTAATAAAATACTGCCAAACCGAATCCAAGAACACATCAAAAGTATCATACACCATGATCGAGTAGGCTTCATCCCAGGAAGCAGGGATAGTTCAAAATATGAAAATCCATCAACGCAATTCACCATATGAACAAGTTCAAAGGAAAAAAAAAAAAAACATGTGATCATCTTGCTAGATGCTGAAAAAGCATTTGATAAAATCCAACACCCGTTTGTGCTAAAAGTCCTGGAGAGAACAGGCATACAATGACCACCACACCTAGAAATGATAAAGGCAATATACAGCAAGCCAGTAGCCAACATCAAATTAAATGGAGAGAAACTTGAAGCATTACCTCTAAACTCAGGGACAATATAAGGATGACCACTTTCACCATATCTCTTCAACATAGTACTTGAAGTTCTTGTTAGAGCAATAAGGCAGCTAAAGGAGATCAAGGGGATACAAATTGGAAACAAAGAAGTCAAATTATCCCTATTTGCAGACAATATGATAGTATACATAAGTGAACCCAAAAATTCCACCTGAGAACTCTCACAGCTGATAAACACCTTCAGTAAGGCAGCTGGAAACAAAATTAATTAAAAAAAATAGGAAGTCCTTTATACAACAAATATATGGGTTGATAAAGAAATTAGGGAAGCAACACCATTTACAATAGCCACAAAAAAATATAAAATACCTGGGGTAACTCTAACCAAGCAAGTGAAAGACCTGTACGACAAGAACTTCAAGTCCTTGAAGAAAGAAATTGAAGAGGACTTCAGAAGATGGAAAGATCTCTCATGCTCATGGATAGGTAAGATCAACCTATTAAAAATGGCCATCCTACCAAAAGGAATATGCAGATTCAATTCAATTCCTATCAATATACCAACACAATTCTTTATAGACCTGGAAAAAGCAATTCTCAACTTCATATGGAATAACAAAAAACCCAGAATAGCTAAATTAATCCTGTACAATAAAAAAAAAACCCAAAAACAAAAACAAAAAAATCTGGAGATATCATCATCCCAGATTTCAAGCTGTACTACAGACCAATAATAATAAAAACAACATGGTACTGGTATAGAAACAGACCAGTGGATCAATGAAATAGAATTGAAGACCCAGAAATGAACCCTCAAACCTGTGGACACTTAATTTTTGACAAAGACGCCAAACCCATACAATGGAAAAGGACAACATCTTCAACAAATGGTGCTGGTCCAACTGGATGTCCACATGCAAAAGAATGAAATTAGACCCATACCTATCACCTTGTACAAAACTTAATTCCAAGTGGATCAAAGAACTTAACATAAGGCCAGTTACACTAAATCTACTAGAAGTAAAAGTGGGAAAAACCCTCAAACTCATTGGCACAGGTGACAACTTCCTGAACAGAACACCAACAGCTCAGGACCTAAGACTAACAATCAATAAATGGGACCTCATGAAACTGAAAAGCTTCTGTAAGGCAAAAGACACTGTCATTCGAACAAAACAGCAGCCTACAGACTGGGAAAATCTTCACCAACCCCACATCTGACAGTGGGCTAATATCCATAATTTACAAAAAAAACTCAAGAAATTAAATGCCAAGAAACCAAATAATCCAATCAAAAAATGGGGAACAGAGCTAAACAGAATTCACAAAGGAGGAATTCCTAACAGCTGAGAGACACTTGAAGAAATGCTCAGCATCATTAATCATCAGAGAAATGCAACTCAAGACAACTCTGAGATTCCATCTCATACCTGTCAGAATGGCTAAGATCAAAAGCTCAAATGACAGCACATGCTGGCAAGGTTGTAGAGAAAGGTGAACACTCCTCCATTGTTGGTGGGAGTGCAGGCTTGTGCAACCACTATGGAGGTCAGTCTGATGATATCTTAGAAAACTTGGAATAGCTCTGCCTCGGGACCCAGCCATACCACTTCTGGGTATACACCCAAAGGACCTCTCACGGAGACATAGGGAAGTCTCCTCATCTATGTTCATAGCAGCCTTATTTGTAACAGCTAGAAACTGGAAACAACCCAGATGTCCCTCAACCAAAGAATGGATTAAAAAACTGTGGTACATCTACACAATGGAATACCACTCAGCTATCAGAAACAACGAAATCATGCAATTTGCAGCCAAATGGATGGAAGTAGAGAAGCTCATCCTGAGTCAGCTAACCCAAATTCAGAATGATGCACACGGCATCTATTCACTTGTAGTAGAATTTTAGCTATATAGTACAGGATAACTATACTACAACGAATGCACCAAAGGGAACGTGAACATAGATTTTTTTCCTGTCAAGGAGACACTTTGCCCTAGTGGTGCTGCCTTGTGGGCTCTCAGTGTATGAGGAGGCCCTTGGCCATCATATGACTGCTGAACTGGGGCAGGGGACTGTTATGTAGGGACACTCCACTCCAGAGGAGTGTGATGGAAGGGATAGGGGGTAGAGGGTGGGACGCCAGGACTGGGAGGGGTGGAAACAGGACACTATGATGGAGATGTAACCTGAGGTAAAAACAAATAAATAAATAAATAAATAAATAAATAAATAAATAAATAAATATTTTAAAACAGAAGCATTACATTCAAACCCTAGAACCATATGCACAAGAAAGGAAGGAAGGAAGGAAGGAAGGAAGGAAGGAAGGAAGGAAGGAAG
>CAJQZJ010031891.1:0-24798 GCA_907164525.1 Lophiomys imhausi | reverse complement strand
AGTTATTCATGTCAGTGGAGCCGGTCTCTAGTTAGTCACAGTTATTCTTCTGCTCCAGCTCACCAGACACCATGGCTTATTAATTCAAAATATTCCAAAATGGCCCAAGTGTTTGTTTCATTCTGAATCTTCACAAGGTAGTCCTCCACCATCTTCCTTGTCCCTGTTCTTTCCTTCCATCTCTCACAGAAGAGCTGTTGAGCTCTGATCAGCCAATGGCTTTTCCAGACCAAAGTTCCAGTGCCACCACGATGTACCCCAAAACACATGGTCAGGTCTGGCAATTATCCTCCTGTGGCACCAGGTTCTGTCTTAGTTACTTTTCTATGGCTGTGGTAAAACATCAAGAACAAGGAAACCCATGGAAAGAAGGGTCTGTTTGGGACTTATAGTTCCAGGGGGATAAGAGTCCTGATGGACTCCCACCATCATAACAGGGAGGTTTGGCAGCAGGCCACCATGCTGGCAGAAACAGCTGAGACCTCACATCTCCAACTACAACAGAAAGCAAAGCTAGCAAATTCAAAATGTCATGTGGCTTTTGACATCACAACACCTGACCCTCAGTGATATGCTTCCATCAGCAAGGCCACACCTCTTACACCTACACAAAAATGGCCTCAAAATGGGGGCCAAGTGTTCAAAATATCTGAGCCTATAAGGGTTATTGTCACTCAAATATCTATACACAGTGAAAAAGAAGGCTAGTAAAATAAAGAAATTCAAGTGGAAAGAACATGAAAAGTGGCCTGGTGTGGTGGCGCACGCCTTTAGTCCCAGTGCTCAGGAGGCAGAGGCAGGCAGATCTTTGTAAGTTCAAGGCCAGTCTGGTCTACAGAGTGAGTTTTAGGACAGCCAGGACTGTTACACAGAGAAACCCTATCTTGCAAAACCAAAAACACCCCCCTCCCCCCCCAAAAAAAAACCAAAACCAAAAACCAAACCAAACCAAACCAAAACATGAAAAGTAGGCTATCCCGAACACGAGCATAACAGAAAGGATCATCCAACTTCTGATGGATTCTCATCACTTTACCTTTTGAATCTCTGAGTATAGTTGGCAGAACTCAGCTCACTGGTTACAGAGAAAGACAGGAGATGATAGGAGTGAAGAGGTTTCCCATCATGCATCATGATCTGTCAATCATCTGTGGCTATTGTTTCCTGTTGCTTTTTTAAGGATGGACTTGCATACACCATTGTCATAAATGCTTTCATCAGTGATTCACACTCTGAAGTATATGTTATTTGATTTCAATCAACAAGAAAACAAACAGAAAAATCCTTGTCAAGTCAGATGTGAAGACTTGACCTTCTCATTATTCTTTGCATCTGAAGAACACAGGCTTCAACCTTTCTTCTTTTGGGATAACAGACTTCCTGCTCAGTAGAACCTCACATGCTGGTTAAAGCCTAGGTCATATGATCACATCAGCCAGAGCCAAGGGTTTTCAGAGAGTGCTCATTAATATTGTTTATAGATATGTGGAGCTGTTCAACCTGGGTCCTCAGGCACAAAGATGCCATTGTAGGACCAGCCACCTGTCTCCAGAGCATGGGCCAGCTGGGTTCAGAACAGAACATTGAGGGCCAAGAAGTTCAGGATGGGGAGGAAGGAGGCAGAGTTCCTGTTGGGGAGGGATCTGGCCTGAGTCAACCAGGGCAGGTCGTCCATGGAGTCTGGATACATGAGTAGCAACTTTGAATGGTGCAGACATTGCAGATCTTTTGTCTGGAGGTGGCAGTGAATGGCCACCAGATCCCAACAGCAACAACATCCACCACCATGATGAACAAGGATTTGACCATGACAGATGGCCAAGAGGGGTGTGGCCATATTCATTTGTGGCCATAAAGGGCATCCTCTGAGGAGCCAACACAGCCTCATTGTGTCACCCCAGCGACCTGTTTTGTCTGAGAGCACAGAGCCTGGAGATGAAGATCCTGCTCCTGACTGTCACAGTGTTTGGCCTGGTGGCTGTTGTACAGGCCCAGGATGACCTTCCCTTCCTCTCAGAAGAAAAGAAAGTGAGGCAGGGAGGGATGGTAGATAGGCAATGTGGAAGGCTTGACTGTTGGCCTGTTCCTATTATTAGGACTAGCACTTAGGAGGGTTTCAGTTCTTAGTCTGAGCAGAGACTGCTGTTCTCCAGCACATGGGGTCTCCTGGTTGTAGCAGGGGAAGGTCCTTGAACAGAGATGCCCAGAAGCATGAAATCTCACTTGGCAGGCCTTTTGTATTGGTTCCTAGAATCCTAAGTGTTTTCTACCTTTGGAGACAGACACTGTCTGCTTCTACTGGGCCACCAAAGGTAGTTCTAGCCTAATTGTAAAGAGCATGGAGTTTGAGAGTGGAACCTCCCCAACTCAGGGAGCATCGTGGGCCCAGGGATATGTGTTCAGGCTGCATGCTTATGGAAAACCTGGGGAAAATATGGGACTTGGCAAGTGTGGGCTCAGGACTCTGTCTGCTACAGATCTCAGGAGTCTGGTTCGTAAAGGCCACAGTGAATCAAAGGAGAGAGAAAGAGTGGAGAACTGTGGTGGCATTCCCTCATAGACTGATATGCCCAGAAGAAGGAATCTTGGAGTTCAAGAGCACTTTAATGTGAGTGTCCCCCATGCATCTTTTCATCTTTCTCAACCCTCTTCCCTCTGTGTTTTGAATATTGATGACAAAAAGCCACTTCTTTCAAGGAGCAACAGTCTTAGCATCCTAAAACCTAGGATAGTTGATATGGAATTTCAGGGGTCATTGTACTAAGGCTGAGGAACCAGGTGACCTCAGAGGAGCAAATCTATATGTTCTGAAAGAGGCTGCAGGTTGTCTTCCTCTTTTCCAGGTCTGCGGGCCAGTGTATTACTATAGGATTTCGTATGCAGAGGACAGAGGAGCCTGGTCAATACAGTGCCTGTGAGTTCCTGTCTTAGTTTCTTCTCCGGTTGCTGTGATGAACCACTCCAATTAACACCACCTAAGGGAGAAAGGGTTTGCTTTAGCTCACAGCTCAAGGTAGAGTCCACAGTGGTGGAGCATTCCAGGCAGCTGGAGCAGGAAGCATCTGCTCATATGAAGCCCATGGTCAGAAGAGAGCAACGAATGCATTCATGCTAGAGCTCAGTTGGCTTTCACTATTTTACACAGTAAGGATGTGCTACCCACACAATGTTCCTGCCTACAACTAATACGAGTCTTCCTCAATAAATTAACATAATCAATATCATACCTAATGTCATGGCCAGTGGAACAAAACCCATGCAATTCTAGTTTATGTCGAATTATTAGCCAACATGGTACCCCTGGCTGCATGTGATTAATCCCTTGCGAAGCAAGCTTCTTGGCTGGAGCATCCCTGCCCTGCTTATTGTTCAGGAAGGCCTACCCAGTTAATGCCCAGGTGATTTCAGAGATCACAGGCTAGTCCATAGAAGAAGCCATGCTTCCCTCTAGAGAGCACTGTCCACTGTCCAATAGGGAGACTGAAGCTTAGGATTTAGGAAGCACAGCAGATCAGCTGCTAGGGGGCCAGTCAGACACAGCCAACATCTTCCCTGACATCCATGGTCCGGACTCCCCATAGCTGGGATGGCACCTTTCCAGGAGGAACCTCTGTCTTGTGATGAGTCTGCAACAAGGCCTGGATCCAGCTGGCTGGGTGGTCATGGGTTATTACTGAAACTGTCTAGACTGTTCCAGAGTGTGGTCTGAATGTTGTCTTTGATAAAGACACTACACATTTGTCTTTAATCTGCAGTTTCAGGACGTAAACTCTTCTACATCTACGAGCTGCCAGTGAAGGACCACTACATCCTGTACACTGAAAGTGTTCCATTTGAGAAACAATTCCAAGCAGCACTCCTCATAGGTGAGGAGCCCCAGAGAACCCGCCCCATGACCATTAGGTATTTGAATGTGCAGCAGCCACACTCTGGTACTGAGAAGTAGAACACCCACTGGGTGTCCTTCTAGCAGCAGCTCTGCTTAAGGCGTTATGTGGTCAGTGTGCTGCTCTGAAGTGGGAGGAGGTGGTCTGTGCAGAACTTCCAGGGACATGAGCAGATGTGGCCTTGAGCACTGACCAATAGGACAGATGTTCTAGCCAATGATTTCCTACACGTCGCTGCTTGGAGTCTCAGGTTTCATGTCAGGCAGGTTTCATTGGAAGGCTGTGTCCTAACAGAAATCTTTTATGGACAGTCTCCCTCACCCCCACACTGGGACAGGAGGCAGACTAGTGATCTTGAAACACAGAGTACTTCCTGATTAGAGTGTGACAATTCATGGCTGCTTAGGATGTCATCTATATCTTGGTTCATACATTGACCCTATGTGTCAGTGATACCCACTTCCTGTGGACAAGCTGTCCTACCAACATCCATATACCACCTCCATGTTCACTCTAAAGTTTCCTCCCCTCTGCTCCCATCTGCTCCAGGTTGAAGGCCCTAGTTCTGGTTAATCTTTTTGTCTTCATGTCACTGGCTCCCAACAGAGCTGTACAGTCATGCCCCTCTGCTTAAATGGCCTCTCCTCACAGGAAAGCGTGCAGAAGAAAACCTGGGAGCCCTGGAAGAATTCAAGAACTTCATACAGCACAAAGGCCTTCTCCAAGAAAACATCATTTTGCCTGAGCAGAGAGGTAAGGGATTCTCTGTCCCTTGCCCATATCCCCTCTGTGTTTCCCATGATACTATGACTCTTGTGTAGTCATGTGTCTTCTTTTGCCAGCAGGGCCCTTCTTGTGATTTTAATCTTGGGGCCATCTAAGGGGTGGTGTAATCTGGGTCTTCACACCTTCTTATATTTGACATTTTTTCTTGCTTTTACAGACCGTTGTGTTCCCATACATGACAGTGGTAAGTGACCCACTGAAGGAACTGAGAGAACCCAGATTCCTCAGTTTCATTGTTAACGTTAATATCTGTTCTTGGCCCTGCTCCCGTCCTCCCACTCAGGAGGGAACTTGGGTAGTCCTGAAGCAGACTGCACTTCAGGAGATGATTTCAAGCCTCATTCCTAGAATACTTGGGAAATCTGTCATTTTCACCCTACTGTACTTCCTATGCTGTAGTCTCCACTTGGTCTAATTTCATGCTCTGGGTATCCACCAAACATGATTAGATATCTACAAGGTCAAGGAGTCAGGATAGTCCTGCAGTTCATGTATTCTCATGATGGACCTCCCAGAGGTTGATGAAAGGAAGACCTCTAATTGTCACCTACTTTCCAGGTAGCTACTATCTGAATGCTATTCCCATGGTAAGGGGAAGGGATTTTTTGCTTCTCTCTGTCACAGCCCACCAGGACCACAAGTGCTGAGCCATCATTGTCACCAGTACCTAGCAGTGACTCTGGACTACTGTCCACCCTGGACTACTCTCCACTGAGCTGCATCTCCTCCTCTGACACCCACTCCTGGCTTGATGGGTACTAACCCCTGGACTTCCTGGCCTCCTGCTTAAGCTTTTAACCTCTGTTACCAGCCCCATCTGCATCCAATAAAGAATTTATCAGTTTTTCTGGGTTCAGCTTATATGTGGTAGGCTTTCTTAGTTCACAAGGTTAAGGAGATGTTGGAACTAGCAGATACCAGTTATTAAGTAGGTGGGCACCCAGCGCTCCTGTAGAGCTTCATGGTGTCTAGGAAGTTCAAGTGATGTTCAGTCAGTGTCTTGTAGCTTCAGGTGTCTGACACTGGACCTATTTGGGCAGGCACTATGGTGGGCAGGCCTGGATGATGGTATCAGGGTTGCAAATGTCTGCAGGTCCCTACAGATATATTGCTGCACTGAAAAGTTCATGGAATCCTGGGAGGGACCTCGCCATGAATAACCTAGGGGCAGTGGCGAGGTGGAGGGAGGAAGATTTCCGTACCCACTCATCACACTCCAGCAAGGCAGACCTGGGTGCAGCTCTCTGGGTATTTTTTGCTCACCTTGGCCTTTCTGCGATTGGCCAGTATTCAATGTCTGTGTTGACACTGCCCCAGGGACATGGTGGGACCACAGTGATGGATGGTTGGGCTAGAAGTTTGATTAATCAAAATAGACCCAGAAATTGTCAATCTCAGTGGAATAGGGATTCCTAGAGGATGAGTGTGCTGCAATGGCTCTCATATAAGCATCAGCAGTAAACTTCAGCCCAACTCCCACCCTCACCTGTTGTCCTCTCCTTGCCTCACTGCCTGGACCTGGCCACCTCAAAATGCAGCCAACTCCTGGAGCCTAAAGCAGCAGCACAAGTTGCAGAGAAGCAATAGGGTGGTGATTCAGTGGGTAAAGTGCTTCCTGGGCAAGAACAAAGACCTGAATCCAAATATCCATCACTCACTTAACAGGCAGACAGGGAAACGTACATCCATACTGCCCACAGACTTGTAGGGAGCAGCACTGGGATTCTTAGCCAACACATTGTTTTTTGTCTCCTAAGATTGTGTTTCCTCCACCAATCCAAGTAGTTATTTAAAGATTTGTAAGTGGGGTGGGGTAGTATATGGATTTTTGTGGACATGTGTGTGTGTGTGTGTGCGCGCGTGTGCGCGTGTGTGCACTTGATTGTAAATACATATGTGGAGGCCAGAGCTTGACATGAGTGTCTTTCTTTGTCTCACTCTACCTAATTTTTAAAAATGTTTATTTATTTCATAAAGTTACATCTCCATCATAGTGCCCTCTTTCCACCCCTCCCGGTTCCACCCTCCCACCTTCTCCTCTCTCTCCCACCCATCCCACTCCTGCAATGTGGAGTGTCCCTACATATCAGCCCCTCTCAGTTCAACAGTCATATGAGGGCTAAGAGCTTCCTCTTGCACTAGGGGTGTACATGGTAGCACCACTAGGGAAAATTGTCCCATTAATAGGTAACAAAGTCTATGTTCTTGATCTTTTTGGTGTGTTGGTTGTAGAATAGTTATCCTGTACTATATGGCTAAAATCCAAATTGTAAGTGAATAGATACCATGTGCATCCTTCTGAGTCTGGGTTAGCTCACTCAGGATGAGCTTTTCTAGTTCCATCCATTTGGCTGTGAATTGCATGATTTCCTTGTTTCTGATAGCTGAGTAGTATTTCATTGTGTAAATGTACCATAATTTTTTTTATTCATTCATCAGCTGAGTCTCTCATTTAACCAAGAATATGGAGTTTCGGATAAGCTAGCTGCCCAGCAAACCTAGATGATGTGTATGTCTCTGTCTCCCATCTTGAACTTTTCATTTCTAAACAACCCTTTCATTTCATGCACTGTCTTTGCTCTCTTGGTTCTCTTGTCCCTCTCTCTTGGTCCTCTTCTCTTGCTTTCCTTTGTTCCTTCTCCTCTCAGGTCCACTTCAGTCTACTGGCCATGGTTACTGTACTACTTTCTCTTCCTGCTCTGGATTTTTCCAGATGCTTCTGGCTGTACCTTCCTCACATCCACAATAAAAACATTCTCCTCAACAATACCTTGGAGTGACCTTGTCCTCATTCCATTCACTATAATCTGTAGTCATCCTCCATGACCACCCAGGCTCCTTACCCTGGGATATGGCCACTGCCATAGGACCACTACATATTTCCTTCCTGAGAGACTTCTGTCCATGTAGTACCGCTTAGTCCAGCTTCTGGACAGGAAGTAGCAGGGCAGCACTCTCTCCTCCCACCTGAGCTAGCTCCTCACTTCTGACAGGCTCCTGGGCAGCGCACTGGCTATTTCTCCTCATTGGCCCCATCTGGCCTCTGAAAGGAACTTGGGCTGAGCAAACAGTCTGTAACCCAGTATTCTTCCTTTTATGGTAGAAATGTAGACAACATACTGTGGATAAAGGCCATATCTAGGATAAGATTAGTCTATTCACCTCTACTACCCAGCATCCACTTCTTTCACTCTTAGGGTGGACTAGAGTTCAGATTTAAACCCATTCAGGCGCCATCAGAGCTCAGTTTGGCTTCAAGACATTCAGTTTTCTGAGATACTGTATTTTGGATTACAGTTAGGGCTTTTAAAGGTGGTGTGAATTCACTGCACATGCTAAGGGGCTTAAGAGAAGTGTTTAATAAAATTATATGAAGGCTTTTCTGTGTTCTCCCTCACCATCCTGCTACTCCACTGTTGCACCAGGCTCACCTCTCCTGTCATGAAATTCTTTATATATGCTTCTTGTATCCATATAAGATGTAGGATCCACACATGACAGGAACTGTGACATCCATTGAGTCTGACACTTTAATTAATTAACATACATTTTCCTAAAAGCAATGTAATTTTGTTCTTCATTATGGATAAATCTCAAATGTATTTTACTTTTTTCGAGTGTCTTTACACTGACACCTGGCTAGTTTCAAATCTGGGCTCTGAATACAGCTGCACTAAACACAGATGTGCCAGTGTCTCTGTGTGTTTAACAGGGATTCCTTCATGCATGTACGCTCTGAAATGGTACATCTGAGTCAGGCGATGGTTTTTGTTTTCAGTTTTATGAGGAATCTCCACATGACTTCTCATAATGACTGGACTAACTGAGATTCCTACCAACAGTTTGGGTGGGTTCCCTTTCCCATGTTACTTGTTTTCTTAATGATCTGCATTGTGACTAGGCTAAGGTGGGATCTCAGTGTGCATTTCCTTGATTGTGAACAATGATAGGTACTGTTCTATATTACTACCCATTTATCCTTCATCCTGAATACTCTGCTCATTTCAGTCTCTGATTTATTGATTGGATGCTTTGGATGTTTGCATTTAGTTTTTTAAAAGCTCTTTCTGTATTCTGCCAGAGGTTATCCCATTCTGCAGGCCATTTTCCACTCATGTTGTTCCTTAATTTGAGAAAGGTTTTTGATTCTATCCAATCCCATTTGTCAACTCTTGGCTTTATTTCCTGAGCTCCCATGCTCCTTTCTAGATTTGCACCCTATGTCCATCTCTTGAAGTGTTTGTACTTTAGTTTCTCTAACGGTTTCAGAGTTTCAGGTCCTATAATAACACCCTTGATTCTTTTTGCATCAGTTTTTTGACAGGATGAGATGGATACTCAGCTCCATTCTTGGATCTGAACTTTGGGTCTCCATCAGCATCTGTTGAAGAGGATTTCTTTCACCCAATGTGGGTTTTGGACATAATTTTCAAGAATATGGTGGTCACAAGGTGTAGTTACATTCCCAAGTCATCTATTCTTTCTCTTTGGTCTATGTTTCTATTCGCTGCTAATACCAAAGTGCTTTGGTTACTATACTGTAACTTAGAATCTACAATACACTCTGACATAGTTTCTTTTCTTTAGTATTGCTTTGGCTATTTGGAGTCTTTTGTGTTTCCATATAAATCTTAGGGTTGAGTTTTGTCCTTCTGTGAGGAATAGTATTGGGATTTTGATGTAGACTGTATTGAATCTTTAGACTGTGTTTTATAATGTAATAACTTTCACAGTGTTAATTCTGCTCATCTGGGGGCAAGGGAGTTATTTCTGTTCTCTGTTGTCTTCCTCCTTCTTCTCCATTCCTTTCTCCTTCTCCTCCTTACACCCTGAGTATATACAGTGCTGTGCATATGTGCATGGGTGTAAGGCCATGCAATTAACCATGGGCAACCAACTATGGGCATTCTCCTCTAACAAAAACTTGCCCTACCTCAGCAGCCATATCCTGATATAAGCTCCTTTGCTTTTCCAGCCCACAGCTCTAAACTCTTCCTAGTTCCTAAAGGCCTAAGACCCATATACTCAGGGTTCTCAGATGATGACATCACATTTTAGTATCGTGTTAATTCCTCTTCTTGTCACTTAGAAAAATGCACAACAGAAATGACACAATGGAGGAGGAAATTATTTGGTTCACAGTTCAGGAGTTACCATCCATCATGGTAGGATGAAGGTGTGGTACCTGAAACATCTGAACCATACCAGAGGAGATGGACTCTAGCTTGTTGGCATCTTGAAGTTTCAAGAATTGCTTAAGACTCAGGGTAGGATGCTACCAGCATCCCAGGTTTTCTCATGAGTCTTCAGGGCCAATGATTCATATTTTTCCCAGAAAAGTGCCTCCATCTAGTGTTGAGGTGTTCAGATACAAGAGTCTGTGGGAAACACCCAGGTAACACACATAGAAACATAAACATGAAAATGTATTGTAACCAAACTTTTTAAATTATTAAGTATTTATTTATTAACAATATTCACTTATAAAAAATACCAACAATTTCTTAACTATTAACCCTATAAATTCCTACAACCTCTTTAACCTAACCACTAAACCTATTGATAATTATTACAACTATTTTCCTAACCTTTTAGAAGGATACAGTCTCTGGGGCAGGTCCTCAGTTGTCAGGAACACAATCTCTGTGGTAGACCCTTTAATGCACTCAGCAGTCTTTTTTCTGGAATGTCTCAGATGTAGGTTCATCAGGGTAAATTGGCTATCGCAGTCTCACCTTAAATAAAGCTTGAGGCTTTCTTCTCTCTGGGAGACCTTAGCTGTCTGTAGGCCAACTTATTTCCTTTGCATCAGCATCTCTGCCACTCTGCCTCAGTCCTTAAAGCTGGCCACAGTTTCGTTTAGGCCACTGTTTGGACAGATCAAACCCCTCTAGGCAAAAGCTGAGCCACAGGGTTTAGTCCTTGGCCTTTTACTGTCTTGCTGAGGTTTTCTCTGTTCACCAGCTTCTTTCTGCCTCAGGGAGATCTGTCCATCAGTTCACCAGCACTTTCTCCATCAGATGATAAGGACTTGCTAGCATCTAGCATGGGGGAGCTCCCACCCTTGGCTCCATCCACTTGTTCTTAAATAGGATCTCTCCTTGTTCCATCTGCTTCAGCTTAATTTGGCCTCCACCCACTTAGCAGCTGAAAACAATGCCAGGCCAAATACTTTGTTTCTAGTCCATTAAGTCTTTCCTGTTTTTTCCTAGCTTCAACCTTGTTTTTCAGTCCATTAAGTCTCCTGTTTGTTTCCTGTTTTCACCTGACTTCATCCTTGTTTTTCCACAAGCTGATAAGCTAATCGATCACAGCCAAGTTGATCTTCATGCCCCAAATTAAGAGACTGTATCAGAACCCCCTAGATATTTACTAACTCCCTACAATGTATGCACAGATACATATAGATTTACAAACACAGACCTTCTCACATAAATAAATAAACACACACACAGATTCACAAATCACATATAAACAAACATGCCCCCAAATGCACAATGACACAGGATCACACACAGGCACATACAAATGATGCAGGCATAGATATGAACATATGTACACTGATAAGTTGATACACACAGACAGAGACACACATAGGCACCACATACATACTTACAGACCCAGACACTGACATGGAGAGATAGGCATCCACTTGACAATACAGACAGAAATAGACTAATGTACTCTTAGATATAGCTGCCCAAACACACACACACACACACACTTGCACACAACTCCACGAAGCAGGACAATGAATTTTCTCTGTTCTGTGAAATCTGTGAAAGAGAAGGGTGAAGTGAAGAAGAGTGGGGGCTCCTGAGGCTCTTCAGTCTGTGGCTTGATCCCAAACTTCTTTTGGAGTGTAGAGAGAGTTAAAGGACGTTGATCTAAGAACAGCTGAATTGGATTTGAGGACATCGTTGGGGTGGCTGGGGACCAACAGTGAGGTTGTGCAGGACTGGAGAGGTCTTCAGGGTCCTTATGAGTCTAATGCAGAGGGGAAAACAGGGCTCCGGAGCCAGGGTGCTGTAGGCAAAGGACACAGCTCAGTTCTCAGGGGTGTGGCTGCAGAACACAATGGTGTCCAGCATTGCTGTGTGGAGATGAAATGGTGGTTGTGCTTGAATCTGAGAGTTCTGGGAGAGTTGAGGAGGTATGGAGGCTCTCTTTTCAGTGCGAATGGGGCCTGGCCATGAAAGGATGGGAACCCAGGAACCTTGGTTATCTTTCTGGCTCTGGATTCTTGGACAGAATTTCTGAATCTGGTAACATTCTACCCCATGATGGGCTTCCTCAGAATGAGTGAAGGCACAGCCAAGTGTCTCTTACAGAAATGATCACCTTGACTCAGAGCTGTTGCCCTCTCTCTTTCCAGGCTCCAATTGTTGGGGGTCAGTGCACTGACTGAAGTCCCCAGTGGTTCCAACCTCTCATTCATCCTCACATCTATGCCACACAACAGGTCCAAAGAAAACAGTGCAGCCAGCCCACAGCATGGATGGAGCCTTTGCACAGGTGGGATGGGGGATGTCTGGCACCCAGTGTAGAATAAATGTACTTCTCAGAGGCCAGGTACACAAAGGTGCCATGGCTACCAAGCTGCTGTTCCTACTGACTATAGGCTTACTCTGCTGTATGTGGTGCAGATAGACTACATTAATTGTGGTGAGTGTGTCAAGACAATAGGGGTGAGATCTCTGGGAGGACTGGAGGTGGGAACCAGGGTTTTGTTATCATAATGTTGGACTGGGTGAGAGTCTGGGTTTGCTGATGGACTTTGGTGGGCTACCTCTTGTTATGTCCTAGGCTCTGCCCTTCAACATGGATTTTTCTTATTCTCTGCCAGTTGGGGGTTACCCACAGGCAGAGGGATGGGCTATCTGTCTGACCATTCTGCCACACAGAGACCCACTGCCTCCCTCTGTCAGTATGGGCTCCCAAGGGCCTCCTTTTAACACCATAGAAATGACACTCCATAATTTCTATGGCCCAGGGATTGCACTAACACTGGAATAAGTTTTTGGGAGAACACTGATGACTCCAGTCCTTAGAGAGTAGTCTCTGAAGTGGAAGGAGTCTTGGATTGGATCCCAGGAACAAGGGATAACCAGGTACATAGTAAGGCTAGTAAAGTTAGTGTAGTGTCTAGCAGCATAGGGATTTTGGATTAGTCGAAGCTTGGTGTCTCAGGTAATTGCTATGAGTGGAACCAATTGGCCAGACGAATGTCATTGAAGGTCATGGCTAAGAAGCCTCACAGATGACATCATTGATCATGGAACCACAGGACACACTGTTGTGGGAGCATGTCTTAAAAAGTCAGCCAGAAACCATTTCAACAAGAATGCTAGATTTCATGTCGAATTCATCACCACAAGGAGGCATCTATTCACTTATAATTGGATTTTAGCCATATAATACAAGATAACTATCCTACAACCAACACACCAAAAGGAAGAGGAACATAGACTTTGTTACCTGTTAGTGGGACACTGTGCCCTAGTGGTGCTGCCATGTAGGCCCCCAGTGCATGAGGAAGCTCTTAGTCCTCATATGACTGATGAATGGGGTGGGGGGGCTGATATGTAGGGACACCCCACTCTGGAGGAGTAGGATAGGAGGGAGTGGGATAGGGTAAGAGGGTGGGGCCGGGAGGGGTAGAAAGATGGCACTGTGATAGAGATGTAACTTGAAGTAATAAATAAACATTAAAAAATAAAAATAAAAAGTACACCAACAAGCCAGGCAGTGGTGGCACACGCCTTTAATCCCAGCACTTGGGAGGCAGAGGCAGGCGGATCTTTGCGAGTTTGAGGACAGCCTGGTCTACAAATTGAGTCCAGGACAGCCAGGGCTACACAGAGAAACCCTGTCTCGAAAAACCAAAAAAAAAAAAAAATACACCAACAGTAATCACTTATAAGTGGATAGTAGCCATAAAGTACAGGATAACCATGCTATAATACACAGACCCAAAGAAGTTAAGTAACAAGGAGGACCCAAGGGAGGATGTTTGAATCTCACTAAGATAAGGAAATAAAACATTGGAGGAGAATAAGACATCAGAGGTAGATGGAGGGACAGAACAGAGTGGGAGAAGGGATAGGAAGGGCAACAGGAGGGACTAAATGTGGGGAGGATTGAGAGAGACAGAACTGGGAAAGAGAACTGAAGTTTGAGGGGGAATCACCTCTGGGAGGAGCCATAAATCTAGGATAAAGGAAACTCTCAGGAATCTATCATGGTGACCCTAGCTAAGACTTCTAGCAACAGGGGATATGGAACCTGAAATGGCCATATCCTGTAACCAGGCAAGACTTACAGTGGAGTGATAGGGACAACAACCCACTCACAAGACCTTCGACCCAAAATTTGTCCTGCCTATAAGATGTGCAAGGATAAAAATGGGACAGAAATTGAAGGAATGGCCAATCAATCACTGGCCCAAATTTAAACCCATCTCATGAGATAGAGCCAACCCCTGACACTAGTAATGATATTCTGCTATGCCTGTAGACAGGAGCTTAGCATAACTACCCTGAGAAGTTTCACCCCACAGCTGATGGAAACAGATGCAGAGACCCACCCAAACATTAGGTGGAGCTTGATGAATCTTGTGGAAAGGGGGGACAAAGGATTGAAGGGATAGAGATCAAGGATACCACAAGAAAACCTACAGAATAACTAACCTGGGCCCACAGGGACTCACAGAGTGTGAACCACTAACCAAAAAGCATTCATGGGCTGGACCTAGGCCCCCTACACATATAAAATGCATGTACAGTTTGCTTTTCATGAGGGTCCCCTAAAAACTGAAGTAGGGGCTGTCTCTAACTCTGTTGCCTGCTTTTGGATCTCTTTCCCCTAATGAGCGCCTCCTCTTTTATGAGAAGAAAGAAATAGGTAATGAGGGGATGGGAGAAGATAGGGAGGGACTGGGAGGAGAGGAGAGAAGGGAAGCTGTAATCAGGATGTAAAACAAATAAATAAATAAATGGGAAAAAATGAATAATTTTTAAATGTCTTGGGAAGTCCATCCCTCCTGAGCACTGTACCTAGCAGTGATCAGCCCTCTGCAAACAGCAGCTGTGCGTTTTGCACATAGTCAGTCCTCCATGAGGCTTTCATTGAGAAATGGAAAGTCTGAATGGAGTTATTTCTATGGAATAAAAAGAAAGTTTTTAGAAGACCACAAGCTGACAAAGGAGGCAGTGGTCTCTGTGGGACTCTGGTGAGACAGATACCTCTATAAACCAGCCCTTGGGCTCTGCGTGCCCTATTATAGTTAGTGTTTCTAATTTTGTGAAGAAACACCATGACCAAGGCAACACTTATAAAGGAAAATATTTAATTGGGGCTGGCTTACAGTTCTTGGAAGTAAATCTGAGATACCCACTGCTTCCCTTCACATTGGCTAAAACCAGAGCTGGCTACTTGGAGTTCAGGATGAACATGTTGTGAGTACCTGTCCTCAGTCTTTCTGTTTGGCTCTTGGTTGCATGATCTCCCCCTCCTCACCACACACATGCTCTTGACTTCGTCTAGATGAAGGATGTGAACTTGGTATCCTCCTGTTTCTGAGCAATGTGTCAGGTGACTTCTCTAACTGCAGGAACACTGAGATTAACCCAGGAAACCCAGGTTCCTACCCAATATATTCTGTACTGCTGCACACCAGAAATAACAGGGACTTCCAAGAACAGGGCTGCTAGATCCTGGAGAAACCAGTGTGGGCACTGCTCATTTCTGTGTCGGGAGGGAATCTCTGGATTTTCATGATTTCAGTGCTGTTTTATGTATTGGGGGGAAGGGCTGAGCTCACCTCACTGTTGGGCCCTGGGCGAGGGAACAGGAAAGGACACAGCAGGGGTGAAGGAGAGAACCATGCTTCTGCTCTGTGTCCAGGAAAACCATTGGATGTGCTGAGCTCAAGATGGACTTGAATGAAGTAAAAGACAAACCTTGCTACTTAATTCTCTGTAAGTGCTTACATTTACATTGTTCTATTTCACAGAATATTTTGGGGGAAAACCTGACAGCCACAGGGCTTGATTTTTGTCTACAGGGATGGAACACTATGTTCCTTGGAGGGGAAAACTTCAGTATCACCTGCCTAAATGAAAATGCAATGATGCCAACTAGCAGATGATGATGCTCATGGGTGGGTCCTGCCCTGCCTGGATTTGCTGGTGTTGACATGGTTTCTGGGGCACTGAGAACAGAGTTGATTGCTACTTCCTGCTCTTCTACCTCTAGATCTTGTATGTGGGTCATTGCTGTGATATCTGGCTATTTGTGAGAGGGATTTGTTAGTGCATTCATCCTCAGCCCTCAGATGACCTCTCATGATGTCTAAGACCCACATCCGAGCCCAATCCCCCATCCTCTGCCCTCCCTTCCCTCTGAGTCACCCTTGGTGAAGTCCTGCTCTAAGCAGGGGTGATATGGGATCCTTTGTCACAGTTTAGATTTTGTGTCTACTGAAGACCTGTGCTCTTATCATGGTAGGAGGATTGCTGTCCCAGCATCAAGTGCCATGAGGCCATGGCCCTGCTCAGCACACTATTGTTCACAAGATGCTCTCCTTTGACCACATAGTTCTGATGTCCTGAAGTCCCTAGCTCACCACCAATTTAAAAGGAACCGAAGTGACAGATAAGTGAAGGGAGATTCAGTTTTTTGCTCTGGCCAGTGCTGAGGAGATCAAAACTTGTAATTTCTCTCTGTCTTTCATTTAGTTTACAGCCTATATAAAGGAATAGACAAGAGGGGAGTTGGCTTTGTGGCTAGGAGTAGTTTCTCTGCTAGTGCCAGGGCCTGAGTTCCAAACCCCAGCACTAATATGCAGAGCTGGCCACAGCTGGGCATGTCTGTTACCCAAGCACATCTCTAGAGCCAGTAAGCAGAATCCCCCCCCCGCCAAAAAAAAAGGGCTTTGCATTTAGATAGACATTCTCTTTCAAGGGAGTAATGTGGAGAGACTTACCACTGTTCTGTGAACAGTGAATAGGCATGAACAAGAACACACATGTGCACAGATGCAGAAACACATACACACACATACACACACAGACACACACAGACACACACACGGACACACACACACACACACACACACACACACACACACACACACGAAGAGCCAGAAAATAAGCATGTGTAGATTTAGCTGAAAAATAGACCAGTAACATTCCAGGGAAGGCAGGCCTCCTGGTCCAAATTAACGAACTGTCTCTGTTCTCACAGGAGAGCTGTGGGTCCTGTTGTACCCATAGTGTGTTCACATTGCCAAAGTATTCTCTGCCAGTGGGACATCTGACCTCCACCTGCCACCACCACAAACCCCTGAGAACTTGTCCCCTTCCTGATCCCTGCAGCCTTCACCAGACTTAAAACACTGCCAGAATACCCCTGGCACTCTGCTCCCAGGATCCTTCCTTTAAGGCCTCACACTGGGCTGTCTCTTCCTGCTCAACTCCAGCATCCTTTGCATCTTCCCTTCTTTCCCCTGCCCTTAACCACTTAAGGCTGTGCACCCATGCCATCCTAACAGGACCCTGGGGAGTTCTCTTAGCCTAGACATAGAAGTCTAAACATAAATACCCACTAATGCCCACTGGCCCACTTCTCATTGTAACCAAGGACTCCAGGGGCTGTGGTGTTTTCCAGACCCTTTTTGTGTCTCTAGCTTCCCACCTACTTTTCCAATATGACTATCAACCTGGGAAAAGGAGAGGCAAGAGCCCTCCTTTAGCATGTATCATGGTGGCAGAGGATGGATTACTGAAAACCATATTGTATGATGGAGTCCTGCAAGCAGAACCTGGGAACAGAATAAAGACAGGTGTCAGTCACTGGTGGATACATCCTCCTCCCACCTCATTCTGCCCAAGCTGTCACGATCAACACTTGCCTCTAGGAGTACTGGAGGAAAGTAAATCAGGATGTCCCTGAGTTCAAGATGTGCCTTTGAGGGAATTCTGCATCTGTCCTATGCCCTCTGTGGATGGGTGGCTTGGAACACTCATAGAAGCCATTGAAGAGGGAGTCACTGGGTGCTCCAGTTTCACAGGTGGTACTTGTCCCAAACCAGATGTGAACTTGATTCCCTCCTGATTGCTCCCATGTGGCTGGCATCCTTTTGTAGAAAGATATTGGCTAATTAAATTATTTACTAGTATTTATATTGTAATTAATTGGTTTGGTGGTGTTAATCCTTAACCTGTCATTATAAATGAATACACACAGACACCATGTGGATTTTAACAACCCTGGGCCTGAGTTGTACAATCCTAGCCCATCTAAGCTAGCTCATAATTCTATTACTCAAATATAACCTCGTATATACATATGTCCCTTTTGACTATTATTCTTTATGATATGTCGACGTTCCAGGCCACGTGGAAGGATCTTCTTTAATCTACCCCATGGCGTGTCCTCCTTGTTTGTTCCTGGCTTCTCCTGCAAGCTTCTTCCTCCCAAGATGCTCTCTTTCTCTAAAGCCCACGCACCTTAGTCCTACCTATTTCTCTGTCTTTGCCCAATCTTCAGGCCTCAGCATTTGTTTAACCAATCAGAGACAATTAAGGAACAGATAGCAAGCAGGACCAATTAACATTTAGAATGCTTAACACCACCCTGTCTGTTGCTCGAAACTGCCTATGTCACTGGGGATCCCCTAAGGGTCTTGTGTGTAACATGTCTTCACTGGAAGTCCTTCCTGTCCATTTCTTACCGTCCTTGCCTGGCCTGCAGGAACCTGTAATCAGACTACCAACCAAATGTTACTGATGGATTCTGAAACACTTGTGAGTCAACTATAATTGAGCAAAACAAGCATCATCAACCCTCCTTAGGATGGTGATAAGAAAGTTTTGCTGTTTCTCCTTCCTTTCTATTCATGATTTTCTGTAAGACAAGGGTGATGTCAATACCTGTCAATCCAAATCCCTTTCTGAGTCTACAAATAGATTTGTTTGAACTTGGCAAAGAATACTAGTGCACAAATGAATCCCTGCAGAGACTATCCAGGAACCTGGCTTGGGGGCCTTCCTCCATCTGCAACAGCAGGAAGAACCCACGAAGCCAAGAGACAACAGAGCCTCCAACCCACACCTCCTCAGGCCTCTGCTTTCAATCAAGGCATTAGAAAGTTCCTGGCTCTCTGTGTCAAGAATGGTTCATTGGGCCCCTGCTGTCTGGTAATCTGGCATGGCCAGATGCTCACACCTCACCTTGATTGTCATGATGAAAGGACTTCAAGTTCACAGGTCTCCATGCAGGTGGCATGCCATGGCACACAGAGTCACTGGGCTCAGCAGTGGGCAGGTGGAGGGAGGGACAGGGGCAGCAGTGTGCACTGTCACCAGTGAGGAGAGAAAAGGCTGAGCAGGTCACGGGGATGTAGGTGTGTGTTGGCCAATGTGTGTCACCACAAGAACTCGAGTTCTCAGGACTGTCCTCAGGTTCTGTCTCTGGTGATGCATGGTGGCCTGGTGTGGATGGAATAGAGGAGGGTGACTGTGGTCCTTGTATATGTGGAAGTCAAGTTGTAGTAAGAATTTTGATGTCTTAAAAAAACCCAGTTATGAGCCAGGCATGGTGGCACACGCCTTTGGTCCCATCGTTCAAAGGCAGAGGCAGGTGGATCTCTGTGAGTTCAAGGCCAGCTTGGTCTATTGAGTGAGTTCCAGGACAGCCAGAGCTACACAGAGAAACTCTGCCTTGAAAAACCTAAAAAAAAAACAAAAACCCAAAACCAGAGTTATGTTATGGAACATGGGGCTGCTTCAGATTGTCCACAGTAGCAGACTATTTGCCTTGTGTGCTCTGGCAGGGGCATGATTTTGCCAGCTGAAGATAGTTTATATTGAGCATTCTGGGGACTCTTGAGAGTGTATGAAAAAGACTAGAGCCCTGACCAAGGGTCATGGCTATCTTTCCTGCTGCTGGCTCCTGCTGCTCTTGTTGCTGATGGTCAGGAGAAAAGAGATAAGAAGTTGGAGAGATACTGACTATGAAGTTGGACTTGCCCCAAGGAACTTGATGTCCCTAATCAGCAGGAAGTAGTAAAAAGATCTTGAGGGGTCTTCTCTCCCCACTAATCTTCTTTCTCTCCTACCTGGTGTTCGGGTATTGGAAGGGATTGTGGTGGAGAAGGTTGGTAGACATAAGAAGCCAAACTAAAGTAAACAAAAAAGTACAGCTCCAGTGGGTCTTGCTACTGAGGCCTTTACTATCCTGGAGGTAGTCTACCTGCAGTCACGTCCTGCAGGGACAAAGAGGCACAGAGGACAGAACACTAAAGTGTAAACCTTTGTCCAAAACCACACAGACAGAGGGGGAAAATTCACTCCACATCTCCATTAAAGATCCAAAAACCATTTTCAGCCTTTTTTCTCCTTTATTTTTATTTCTTCAAGTTACATCTCAATTGCAGTCCCCTCCCTATTCCCCCCTCCAGTCCCACCCTCCCACCCTCAACCCCCCATCCTCTTCCCTTTTTTCTTAAGTTTAAGGTATATCTTATTTCCCCCTACAGTTTCCCCTTTCAGTACAACAAATGGCTCTTTCTCTTATAATAATAAATACAATACAAAACAACAGAGGTAATTAGGCCACTGTTATGAGGGTTATATGGCTTAGCGTACATTCCCAATGACCAGTCCATATGTATGTGGTACCTGACTTTAACAGTCTACTATCTAAACATCTCCATGAGTTTAAAGTTCTATATCTAACTCAACATTCATACTAACTTGCAACACAATTTTAAAAGCATCTTCTTAGATCTGTAACACTCTCTTGACTCCTAAACAACTCAAAATTTAATTATGAGACTCTAGCTATCTGTTCTTCAACCACCTCAGAGACCTGAGAGGGATAAATATATCTGATTTTATAGGAAGTACAGGGCCTGCAGCTTCCAAAACTAAGAAATGACACACCAGTGGCTGCCTGGACAGTTCCCATTTTCTCTCCATACATTACAGCATCGATCTTCAGTAGTTTGGCCCCGTTTCTCTGACAGACATTGATTGTAGAGCATGAGTTATGAAGGACTTGCCTACCCTGTCTTGGCAGAGCTAGGCTGTCGACTTACCTGCTTCCAAGTTTTGTCCTTTTTGGACAGCATTCTGTCTACAGTTGGAGCAAGGGGCTTTTCCTACCAAGAGATAGTCTTGCAACTAATTCAATCATCTCCCACTGGAGAATCTTCGATGCTCATCTTCTGCTTGGGGTAGAATAGGGGGTGCTGTCACGAGTTAATATGTCTCGATATAAAAAAATCTAAAGTAATGAAAACATTTTTGAATGCCATATTCTTCAGATCTCTTGAGGTTTTTGAAGAGGTCCTATCTATCTCTTATATTAGGGTAAGCAGATGTTGCTTGATCTTAGCAGCTTTATTTCTGATTAGCTTAGAAAATAACTATAATAGGCTGTCATAGTACCTAACAAAATGACCAGCTTGCATGACTATTAGTTTGCATTTCTTAATTATCCTAAACAGTTTATGACAATTAGTAGTAAAAGGCCGAAAAATCATATTTTCTTTTTTTCTTTACCTCCTATCCCTTCCATCCCATTTCTCTGGAGTGGGGTGTCCCTATATAACAGTCCCTCACCTCAGTTCAGAGGTTGTATGAGGCCCAAGAGCCTTCTCATTCATTGGGGGTCTACGAGGCAGTAGCACTAGTGAAAAGTGTCTCATTGCCAGAGAGAGAGAGAACAAAAAAACAAACAAACAAATAAGCAGAAAAACAGATAAAAAAGAATAAAAATAGAAAAAAAAGTCTATGTCCATGTTCCTTTTGGTGTGTTGGTTGTAGTATCGATATCCTCTACTATATAGCTAAAATCCTACTATAAGTGAATAGATGCCATATGCATCCTTCTGAGTCTGGGTTAGCTCACTCAGGATGAGCTTTTCTAGTTCCATCCATTTGGCTGCAAATTGCATAATTTCATTGTTCCTGACAGCTGAATAATATTCCATTGTGTAGATGTACCACAGTTTTTTAACTTCGGTTGAGTGACATCTGGGTTGTTTCCAGTTTCTAGCTATTACAAATAAGGCTGCTATGAACATAGATGAGGAAACTTCCTTATGATTCCATGAGGAGACATTTGGGTGTATACCCAGAAGTGGTATGGCTGGGTCCTGAGGCAGAGCTAGTCCAAGTTTTCTAAGATATGGCCAGACTGACCTCCATAGTAGTTGCACAAGCCTGCACTCCCACCAGCAATGGAGTAGCGTTCCCCTTTCTCCACACTCTCGCCAGCATGTGCTGTCATTTGAGCTTTTGATCTTAGCCATTCTGACAGGTGTGAGATGGAATCTCAGAGTCGTCTTGAGTTGCATTTCTCTGATGATTAAGGATGTTGAGCATTTCTTCAAGTGTCTCTCAGCCATTAGGGATTCCTCCTTTGTGAATTCTCTATTTAACTCTGTCCCCCATTTTTTGATTGGATTATTTGGTTTCTTGGCATTTTATTTCTTGAGTTCTTTGTAGATTTGGATACTAGCCCTCTGTCAGATGTGGGGTTGGTGAAGATTTTCTCCCAGTCTGTAGCCTGCCGTTTTGTTCAAATGACAGTGTCTTTTGCCTTACAGAAGCTTTTCAGTTTCATGAGGTCCCATTTATTGATTGTTGATCTCAGGTCCTAAGTTGTTGGTGTTCTGTTCAGGAAGTTGTCGCCTGTGCCAATGAGTTCGAGGGTTTCTCCCACTTTTCTTCTAGCAGATTTAGTGTGACCAGCCTTATGTTAAGGTCTTTGATCCACTTGGACTTAAGTTTTGTATAAGGTGATAAGTATGGGTCTAATTTCATTCTTTTACAAGTGGACATCCAGTTGGACCAGCACCATTTGTTGAAGATGCTGTCCTTCTTCCATTGTGCCGTTTTGGCTTCTTTGTCAAAAATTAGGTGGCCATAAGTGTGTGGGTCTATTTCTGGATCTTCAATTCAATTCCATTGATCTACTGGTCTGTTTCTATACCAATACCATGCTGTTTTCACAACTATTGCTCTGTAGTACAGCTTGAAATCTGGGATGGTGATATCTCCAGATGTTTTTTTATTGTACAGGATTGATTTGGCTCTTCTGGGCTTTTTGTTGTTCCATATGAAATCGAGAATAGCTCTTTCCAAGTCTATAAAAATGTGTTGGTATTTTTATAGGAATTGAATTGAATCTATATATTGTTTTTGGTAGGATGGCCATTTTTATTATGTTGATCCTACCTATCCATGAGCATGGGAGATCTTTCCATCTTCTAAAGGCCTCTTCCATTTCTTTCTTCAAGGGCTTGAAGTTCTTGTTGTACAGGTCCTTTACTTGCTTGGTTAGAGTTACCCCCAGGTATTTTATGTTGTTGTGGCTATTGTGAAGGGGGTTGTTTCCCTTATTTCTTTCTCAGCCCATTTGTTTGTTGTATAAAGAAGGGGTTCTGATTTTTTTGAATTAATTTTGTATCCAGCTACTTTGCTGAAGGTGTTTATCAGCTGTAAGAGTTCTCTGGTGGAATTTTTGGGGTCGCTTATGTATACTATCATATCATCTGCAAATAGGGATAATTTGACTTCTTCATTTCCAAAGTTTATCCCCTTGATCTCCTTTAGTTGTCTTATTGCTTTAGCAAGAACTTCAAGTACTATATTGAAGAGATATGGTGAAAGTGGACATCCTTGTCTTGTCCCTGAGTTTAGAGGAAATGCTTCAAGTTTCTCTCCATTTAATTTGATGTTGGCCACTGGCCTGCTGGATATTGCCTTTATTATTTCTAGGTATGGTCCTTGTATGCCCGTTCTCTCCAGAACTTTTAGCATGAAGGGGTGTTGGATTTTGTCAAATGCTTTTTCTGCATCTAGCGAGATTATCATGTGGTTTTTTTCTTTCATCTTGTTTATATGGTGAATTACGTTGATAGACTTTCATATGTTGAACCATCCCTGCATTCATGGGATGAAGCCTACTTGGTCATGGTGTATGATACTTTTGATGTGTTCTTGAATTCGGTTTGCTAGTATTTTATTAAGTATTTTTGCATCTATGTTCATGAGGGAGATTTGTCTGAAGTTCTCTTTCTTTGTTGGGTCTTTGTGTGGTTTAGGAATCAGGGTGACTGTGGCCTCATAGAATGAGTTTGGCAATTTTCTTTCAGATAGTATTTTGTGAAAGAATTTGAAAAGTATTGGTGTTAGCTCCTCTTTGAAGGTCCGGTAGAATTCTGTGCTAAAGCCATCAGGCCCTGGGTTTTTTTTTTTGGTTGGGAGATTTTTAATGACTGTTTCTATTTCTTTAGGGGTTATAGAGCTGTTTAATCTGTTTATCTGATCTTGATTTAGCTTCAGTAGGTGGAATCTATCAAGAAATTGTCCATTTCACTTAAGTTTTCAAATTTGGTGGAGTATAGATTTTTAAGTAGGATCCAAATATTCTCTGGATTTCCTCAATGTCTGTTGTTATTTCTCCCTTTTCATTTCTGATTTTGTTGATTTGGATTTTCTCCCTCTGTGTTTTAGTTAATTTGGCTAAGGGTCTGTCTGTTTTGTTGATTTTCTCGAAGAACCAACTCTTGGTTTCATTGATTCTTTGTATAGTTCTTTTTGTTTCTAAGTTGTTGATTTCAGCCCTAAGTTTGATGATCTCCTGCCTTCTGCTCCTCTTGGGAGTGTTTGCTTCTTTTTATTTTTCCAATTCACCCAGTTTAGCTGTTAATTCCCTAATATGAGCTGTCACAATTTTCTTTTTGAAGACACTTAATGCTATGAACTTTCCTCATAGCACAGCTTGCATTGTGTCCCATAGGTTTGGGTATGTTGTGTCTTCATTTTCGTTTGATTTTAAGAAGTCTTTGATTTCCTTTTTTATTTCTTCCCTGACCCAGTGGTCCTCTAGTAAAAAGTTGTTCAATTTCCATGTGTGTGTAGACTTTCTGTTGATTCTTTTGCTATTGAAATCCAGCTTTATTCCATGGTGGTCTGATAAGATACAAGGGGTTATTTCAATTTTCTTGTATCTGTTTTGGCTATCTTTGTGGCCAACCATGTGGTCGATTTTGGAGAATGTTTCATGGGGTGCTGAGAAGATGGTGTATTCTTTTGTGTTTGGGTGAAAC
>CAJQZJ010031890.1:0-18521 GCA_907164525.1 Lophiomys imhausi | reverse complement strand
TTAAATAAGGCTTCATGCTTTCTTCTCTGTGGGAGACCCCAGCCGTCTGCAGGCCAACTTACTTCTTTTGAATCAGGAACTCAGCTGCTCTGCCTCAGTCCTTAAAGCCAGGCACAGTTTCCCCTAGGCCACTGACCGGACAGATCAAACCCCTCAAGGCAAAAGCTGAGCCACAGGGTCCACTCCTTGGCCTTTTGGTGTCTTGCTCAGGCTTTCTTTGCTCACTGGCTTCTTTCTGCTTCAGGGAGAGAGCTGGCCATCAATGGCCAGCCCTTTTTTCAGCAGGACTCTTGGAGCTCTCTAGCATCAGGGGCCTCTTCTTCATCTGGGCTCCAGGCACTGTCCTGAAATAGGAGGAACTCTGTTGCAGTTTAATTTGGGCTCCGCCCACTTAGCAGCTGAAAACAATGTCAGGCCAGATACTTTGTTTCTTCAAGTCCATTAAGTCTTTCCTGTTTTCCTGACTTCAACCTTGTTTTTCAGTCTATTGAGTCTTTCCTGTTTTTCCTGACTTCAACCTTGTTTTTCAGTCTACTAAGTCTCCTGTTTGTTTCCTGTTTTTAGTGCACATGCTGATAATGCTCTTCATGCCCCGAATTAAGAGACAGTATCAGAAACCCCTATATATTTTCTAAATCTAATTTATCTAACCCCTACAACTACCAAAGAAGTTTCTTTTCTCTCTACACTCAGTGAAAGCATGGCTCATAGTCCTCGCCCTGATCCTCACTGCCTTAAGGTCTCCAGTCTGCCTCTCTCCACAATGCACATACCACTCCATATTCTATCTTTCTCATATCTCCATCACATATATGTTCATTCTACACCTTGCAACCAGGCTTGCTTCTGCTGCTTACACTGTGAGGTGGGGACAACCTTTGACTAGATTTCTAATACTGGACATGATTTCCTTCTTGTTGAACAGGCTTCAAATTTAATTAAATTGCTGTTCATTACTGCCAAGATGTGAATACCCACATTGTACCTTTAGGGAGATCTTGTCATGCCCATCACTATTGTAAATCCTAATCAACAAAGTTGATTAGGACGATAGATCTCTTCCTCACTTGGTATCTTGCATAGCAACTTCTGGTACAACAAAAGCTAGACCTCAGTGAGGATGCTCCCCCCCCCCCCCGCCCACGTCAGATCTAGCACAAATCTTCTGAGTTATATGTCTGGTGACTTCAGCAATAATACTTACCTTCAATCTCTGGAAGACAAATGAGAGCAACAGCAATAGCCTGTACTATTTTAGGAGTCTGTTAGACATGTCTGACCAATCACTAAAAAGGATTCTCAAGCCTGATACTAGGATATTTGTTACTCTATGTGTGTATGTATGTATATATATATATATAAAGTTATGTCATTTGGGCTGAAAATGTAATATATATACCTTCCTCACTTTCATATTATTTCTCCTAAACACAGGCCATAATATGTATGTATACATATGTGTATATATGTATATACATTTTTTATATATGTGTATGTACCTCTAGCTATGCAAATTTATATTGTACATGTATATATATATGCATATATATTTATTTATACATGTGTGTGTTTAAGTATCTGTAATTTTAGGTAAAAATCAAATAATATCACTTAAGGCTTTTTCCACCATTTGTATTTTTATTTGTCTCACATCTCCTCTTTTTTTGTATTGACCTCCCTTCCCTTCCACAAATAAATCCTGCTCTCAATTTTTTCCATTCCCCCAATTCAAATCACCTATATCTTCCTATTCTCCTCCTTCAGTTCCCTCATGGTCAAAGAACAACTTTAATTTACAAAAAAAAAGTATGAAAATAAAATAAAAATTTCTAATAAATGCCATTTTTAGTATAGTCCAGACCATATAGCTAATGTTCATTACTTTTTAAAATATTACTTTAATTTATTTCACTTAAAATTAATGAGTTTTAAATAAGAATTTTACATCCTATTCAACAAAATCAACTTGTTATTTCTGTTTTATAAATGGAAATTGAATATTTTGCTTCCAAAGTAAATGCCTACCAGTGTGTTGATATAATGTTTTTGCTTCAAAAGATTCTTGGCAAATATTTAGCATCCTCAGAGAAAATAGCATGCATTATGACTGAGCTAAGAAGAATAAGCATTAGGATGAAGAAGGAATCAAATTATGTATTTTTATGGTGAATCCTTCCTATTTGTGCATACAATTTTAAAAAAAGTCAGCATCCATAGAAACAAATACATATGCCTTAATTCACTAAAGACACACACCAAACCAGCTCTGGCTGTGGTCCACCATGGCTTTCTCCACGAGCAGGCAGCCTTCACAGGATTCTGACATATGAATTCCCCACTCTTCAATCTTGTCTTAATGCTCTCTCACCATGCTTAATTTTAAATGATTTTTAAATCCCTCGTTCATTTTCAGTATCACAAACCATGTTGGAAATCCTGTCTCCATAACCAGCATGTCCTGTGGGAAGCCAGCTAGAGGAAATGGAATTCTTCAAGACCTACAGTCATAGTTCATGATGCGTCACAGCATCATCATGAAATCCCACCTAGCTTAAACAAAGGGGAAATAGTCTCAGTTTCTAGAGAGTTGGGCTATTTTTATAGTCAATATCTGCCACATGTTATGATAATATTCTAATACATTGCACGGTGATTAACTTAAATATGAACATTCTTCACAACTGAAACAATACTAAGTGTTGGGGAAGATCCAATAGGTTGATTCAATGCTGAGATCTGGTTACCCCTCCTTCTGAGGCATTCTCTTGATTGGTTAATAAAAGTCGCTGATGGCCAATTAGCTGGGCAGAAAGAGTATAAGAAGGTGGGACACCTGTGCTTCACACAGAGGATTAATTCATTCCAGCAGGAGACTTGCAAGCAGATAGACGTGTTTGAGAATGCTGGAATGGACCCAGCTACACAGGGACCACAAAAGATGCCTGGGCAGGATGACCCTTCCAACTCTCAGACACGCTAGGAAGCCTCTGGACCTGGGAATTGGGATAACCCACCCCCCAAAAGGAGAAATCCCCGGTAAGTTCCAACCTAATACCCAGCCATGCAGAAATAATCACCACCCTGCTGGGCACTCCCAGGTCTTACGATCCAATTATCTGGGAAAGGTTGCGACCCTTGGAAGTGAAGTAGCTCCACTGCAAAGCGCCTTCAGATCCCAGTGTGTGACATCACAGGCCAGCTTCCAAGCCTCGGGAGCAGCAAGGCTATTGGAGCTGAACTGCAGATTTACCCCCTACAGGAACCAACCCCAGGCAAACTGTGAGATATTTGAAACTGTCCTATATCAAAATTTTGTATTACTAAGGGCCCTTCTGGCGGGGAATCAGAGCTTACTTGTGCACAGCTCCGCCACCTGAATTAATTAGGTCCCCACCTGGGAGGTGGGACTGAATGACACTCCTTATAGGGATGGAGTAAGGCAACTCCTACACCACAGTGCCCCCTTTGGACCCAAGTCCAGAAGACAGCAAAAAAAAAAAAAAAAAAAAAAATTCCTCATGGCCAGAGGCCAGAGACAAAAAAAAAAAAAAACAAACAAAAAAACAAAAACAAAAACCAAAACAAAAAACAGCGAAATGTCTCCAACAAAAGAAAGCAACGCTATTTTGTCCAGCCCGAACCACTTCACCACAACTGAAACACATGAAAACGATGACAATTCTACATTATGGAAAGTGATAAAGTCCCTTCAAGAAGAACTTAAAACTATGAAGGAATTCAAAAAGCCACAATTCTACAAGTCAAAACAACAAATAACATCATTAAAGAGCTCCAAGCCAAGGTGACCCAGCTTGAACAGGAAAAGGATAAAGCAGTGAAAGATCTCCAGACAAAAACAAGCAAACTGGAGAAGGAAATGTACAAAACGAACACTACCATTCAAGACATGAAAATAGAAATGGAAACAATAAAGAAAACACAGTCAGAGTTAAAAGAGAAAATGGAGAATCAAGAGAAGAGAACAGGAACTACGGATGTGAGTATAAAAATAGGATGCAAGAGATGGAAGACAGGATCTCAGGCATGGAAGATTCGATGGAAGAAATCAGTACAACATCCAAAGAAACTGAGAAGGCTAAAAATTCTCTCACCCACAACATCCAAGAAATCAAGGACTCAATGAAGAGAGAAAACCTAAGAATTATAGGCATAGAGGAAAGAGAAGACTCCCGACTCCATGGTCCAGGAAATATCTTCAACAAAATCATAGAAGAAAACTTCCCAAAACTAAAGAAAGAGATGCCAGTAAAAATTCAAGAGGCTTACAGAACACCAAACAGATTAGATCAGAAAAGAAACTCCTCTCACCACATAATAATAGAAACTCCAAATGTAGAGAACAAAGAAAGGATATTAAAAGCTGTAAGAGAAAAAGGCCAAGTCACATACAATGGCAGACCCATCAGAATCACACCTGACTTCTCCTCAGAAACTTTAAAAGCTAGAAGGGCCTGGACGGATGTCCTACAAGCCCTGAGAGAACAGAGGTGCCCAGCCAGACTACTATAAACAGCAAAACTCTCTATCAACATAGAAGGAGAAAACAAGATATTCCATGACAAAATCAAATTCAAACAATATCTCCTCACAAACCCAGCCCTACAGAAGATCCTAGAAGGGAAATACCAACCCAGAGAAGATAACTACACCCAAGAAAACAGGTGTAGGAAATAGAAACCTCCACAGCAACTAAACAAAAGAGAAACACAAGACAGCCAGCTATACCAAAATAATGGGAAATAACAACCCCTGGTCACTAATATCCATCAATATCAATGGACTCAACTCACCAATAAAAAGACACAGACTTACAGACTGGATCCGTAAACAAGACCCGTCTTTTTGCTGTATACAAGAAACACATCTCACTACTGAAGATAAACACTACCTCAGAGTAAAGGGCTGGGAAAACGTCTTCCAAGCTAATGGACCCAGGATACAAGCTGGAGTAGCCACCCTAATATCAAACAAAATAGACTTCCAATTGAAGTTAATAAAAAAAGACAGAGAAGGGCATTACATACTTATTAAAGGAAATAACCACCAAGAGGTCATCTAAATATTGAACATCTATGCCCCAAATACAAAGGCACCTACATTTATAAAAGAAACGCTTCTAAAACTTAAATCGCACATCGATCCAAACACTTTAATAGTGGGAGACTTCAACACCCCACTCACAACTATGGACAGATCATCAAGACAGAAGCCAAACAGAGAAATAATGAGTCTAACAGAGATCATGAACCAAATGGACCTAACAGATATCTACAGAACGTTTCACCCAAACACAAAAGAATACACCTTCTTCTCAGCACCTCACGGAACCTTCTCCAAAATCGACCATATAGTTGGACACAAAGATAGCTTCAACAGATACAAGAAAATTGAAATAACCCCTTGTATCTTATCAGACCACCATGGAATAAAGCTGGACTTCAATAGCAAAAGAATCAACAGAAAGTCTACACTCACATGGAAACTGAACAACTCTTTACTAGAGGACCACTGGGTCAGGGAAGAAATAAAGAAGGAAATCAAAGACTTCTTAAAATCCAATGACAATGAAGACACAACATACCCAAACCTATGGGACACAATGAAAGCTGTGCTACCAGGAAACTTCATAGCACTAAGTGCTTTCAAAAAGAAAATTGTGACAGCTCATATTAGCAAATTAACAGCTAAACTGGGTGAATTGTAAAAAAAAAAAGAAGCAAACACTCCCAAGAGGAGCAGAAGGCAGGAGATCATCAAACTTAGGGCTGAAATCAACAACGTAGAAACAAAAAGAACTACAAAAAGAATCAATGAAACCAAGAGTTGGTTCTTCGAGAAAATCAACAAAATAGACAGACCCTTAGCCAAATTAACTAAAAGACAGAGGGAGAAAACACAAATCAACAAAATCAGAAATGAAAAGGGTGAAATAACAACAGACATTGAGGAAATCCAGAGAATATTTGGATCCTACTTTAAAAATCTATACTCCACCAAATTTGAAAACTTAAGTGAAATGGACAATTTTCTTGATAGATTTCACCTACCGAAGCGAAATCAAGATCAGATAAACAGACTAAACAGCCCTATAACCCCTAAGGAAATAGAAACAGTCATTAAAAATCTCCCAACCAAAAAAAGGCCAGGGCCAGATGGCTTTAGCACGGAATTCTACCGGACCTTCAAAGAGGAGCTGATACCAATACTTTTCAAACTCTTTCACCAAATAGAATCTGAAAGAACATTGCCAAACTCATTCTATGAGGCCACAATCATCCTGATTCCTAAACCACAGAAAGACCCAACAAAGACAGAGAACTTCAGACCAATCTCCCTCATGAACATAGATGCAAAAATACTTAATAAAATACTAGAAACCGAATTGAAGAACACATCAAAAGTATCATACACCATGATCAAGTAGGCTTCATCCCAGGGATGCAGGGATGATTCAACATACGAAAATCTATCAACGTCATTCACCACATAAACAAGATGAAAGAAAAAAACCACATGATAATCTCGCTAGATGCAGAAAAAGCATTTGACAAAATTCAACACCCCTTCATGCAAAAAGTTCTGTAGAGAACAGGCATACAAGGGCCGTACCTAGAAATAATAAAGGCAATATACAGCAGGCCAGTGGCCAACATCAAAATTAATGGTGAGAAACTTGAAGCATTTCCTCTAAATTCAGGGACAAGACAAGAATGTCCACTTTCACCATATCTCTTCAATATAGTACTTGAACTTCTTGCTAGAGCAATAAGACAACTAAAGGACATCAAGGGGATAAACATCAGAAACAAAGAAGTCAAATTATCCCTATTTGCAGATGATATGATAGTATACATAAGCGACCCCAAAAATTCCACCAGAGAACTCTTACAGCTGATAAACACCTTCAGAAAAGTGGCTGGATACAAAATTAATTCAAAAAAATCAGAAGCCCTTCTTTATACAACAAACAAATATACCGAGAAAGAAATAAGGGAAACAACCCCCTTCACAATAGCCACAAACAACATAAAATACCTGGGAGTAACTCTAACCAAGCAAGTAAAGGACCTGTACAACAAGAACTTCAAGCCCTTGAAGAAAGAAATGGAAGAGGCCTTTAGAAGATGGAAAGATTCCCATGCTCATGGATAGGTAGGAACAATATAATAAAAATGGCCATCCTACCAAAAGCAATATATAGATTCAATGCAATTCCTATCAAAATACCAACACAATTTTTTATAGACCTGGAAAGAGCTATTCTCAATTTCATATGGAACAACAAAAAACCCAGAATAGCTAAATCAATCCTGTACAATAAAAAAGCATCTGGAGGTATTACCATCCCAGATTTCAAGCTGTACTACAGAGCAATAGTTGTAAAAACTGCATGGTATTCCTACAGAAACAGACCAGTACATCAATGGAATCGAATTGATGATCCAGAAATAGACCCACACACTTATGGCCACCTAATTTTTGACATAGAAGCCAAAACGGCACAATGGAAGAAGGACAGCATCTTCAACAAATGGTGCTGGTCCAACTGGATGCCCATTTGTAAAAGAATGAAAGTAGACCCATACTTATCACCTTGTACAAAACTTAAGTCCAAGTGGATCAAAGACCTTAACATAAGACTGGTCACACTAAATCTACTAGAAGAAAAAGTGGGAGAAACCCTCGAACTAATTGGGACAGGCGACAACTTCCTGAACAGAACACCAGCAGCTCATGACTTGAGATCAACAATCAATAAATGGGACCTCATGAAACTGAAAAGCTTCTGTAAGGCAAAGGACACTGTCATTCGAACAAAACGGCAGCCTACACACTGGGAGAAAATCTTCACCAACCCCACATATGACAGAGGGCTAATATGCAAAATCTACAAAGAACTCAAGAAATTAAATGCCATGAAACCAAATAATCCAAACAAAAAATGGGGGACAGAGCTAAATAGAGAATTCACAAAGGAGGAATCCCTAATGGCAGAGAGACACTTGAAGAAATGCTCAACATCCTTAATCATCAGAGAAATGCAACTCAAGATGACTCTGAGATTCCATCTCACACCTGTCAGATTGGCTAGGATCAAAAACTCAAATGACAGCACATGCTGGCGAGGGTATGGAGAAAGGGTTACCCTACTCCATTGCTGGTGGGAGTTCAGGCTTGTGCAACCACTATGGAGGTCAGTCTGGCGATATCTTAGAAAACTTGGAATAGCTCTGCCTCAGGACCCAGCCATACCACTTCTGGGTATACACCCAAATGCCTCTTCACGGAATCATAAGGAAGTTTCCTCATCTATGTTTATAGCAGCCTTATTTGTAATAGCTAGAAACTGGAAACAACCCAGATGTCCCTCAACCGAAGAATGGGTTAAAAAACTGTGGTACATCTACACAATGGAATATTATTCAGCTATCAGGAACAATGAAATTATGCAATTTGCAGCCAAATGGATGGAACTAGAAAAGCTCATCCTGAGTGAACTAACCCAGACTCAGAAGGACACTTATGGCATCTATTCACTTATAGTAGGATTTTAGCTATATAGTAGAAGGTATCAATACTACAACTAACACACCAAAGGGAACTTGGACATAGACTTCTTATTTTTAATTTTTATTTATTTATTTATTTTTTATATATTAGTTATATTTTTTCTACTTTTTAGTCTTTTTTATTTATTGTATGCTTATTGATTTGTTTGTTTAGTAGTTCTCTCTCCCAGGCAACGACACATTTCACTGATGGTACTGCTTCATAGATCCCCATTGAATGAAGAGGCTCATCATATGACCTTTCAACTGAGATGAGGGACTGTTATATAAGGACACCCCACCCCAGAGAAATGGGATGGAAGGGTTAGGAGGTAAAGAAAAAAAATGAAATGTGATGTTTCGGCCTTTTACTACTAACTGTCATGAACTGTTTAGGATAATTAAGAAATGCAAACTAATGATTATGCAAGCCGGTCATTCAGTTAGGTACTATGACAACCTATTATAGTTACTTGCTAAGCTAATCAGAAATAAACCTGCTAAGAGAGAAGCAACATCTGCTTACCCTAATATAAGAGATAGATAGGGCCTCTCAAAAACCTCAAGAGATCTGCAGAATATGGCATTCAAAGATATTTTCGTAACTTTAGATTTTTTTATATCAAGACATATCAACTCCTGACAGCACCCCCTATTCTCCTCCAAGTAGAAGATGAGCATCGAAGAATCTCCAGTGGGAGATGATTGAATTAGTTGCAAGCCTATCTCTTGGTAGGAAAAGCCCCTTGCTCCAAAGTCGACAGCCTAGCTCTGCCAAGACATGGTAGGTAAGTCCTTCATAACCCCTGCTCTACAATCAATGTCTGTCAGAGAAGCGGGGCCAAACGACTGAAGAGCGATGCTGTAATGTATGGAGAGGAAATGGGAACTGTCCAGGCAGCCACTGGTATGTCATTTCTTAGTTTGGGAAGCTGCAGACCCTGTACTTCCTATAAAATCAGATATATTTATCCCTCTCAGGTCTCTGAGGTGATTGAAGACCACATAGATAAAGTCTCATAATTAAATTTTGAACTGTTTAGGAGTCAAGAGAGTGTTATACATCTAAGAAGATACTTTTAAAATTGTGTTGCACTTAGTATGAATGTTGAGTCAGATATAGAACTTTAAACTCATGGAGACGTTTAGATAGTAGAATGTTAAAGTCAGGTACCAAATATATATGGATTGGTCATTGGGAATGTATGTTAAGCCATATAACCCTCATAACTGTGGCCTAATTACCTCTGTTGTACTGTATTGTATTTATTATTATAAGAGAAAGAGCCATTTGTTGAACTGAAAGGAGAAACTGTAGGGGGAAATAAGATATATCTTAAACTTAAAAGATAAAAAAAGGGAAGAGGATGGGGGTTTGAGTGTGGGAGGGTGGGACTGGAGGGGGAATAGGGAGGGGACTGCGATTGAGATGTAACTTTTTTTAATAATTTATTTTTTATTTCTTCAAGTTATATCTCAATCACAATCCCCTCCCTACTCCCCCCTCCAGTCCCACCCTACCACCCCCTCCCCCTCAACCCCCATCTTCTTCCCTTCCTTTTTTTTTAAGTTTAAGTTATTTCTTTTTTCCCCCCAACAGCTCTCCCTTTCAGTCCAAAAAAATGGTTCTTTTTTTTATAACTATAAATACAATACAAAACAACAGAAATAAATAGGCCACAATTATAAGAGTTATATGTCTTAGCATACATTCCCAATGTCCAGTCCATATGTATTTGGCCCCTGACTTTAACATTCTACTATCTAACCATCTCCATGAGTTTAAAGTTCTATATCTAACTCAGCTTTCATACTAACTTGCCTCATAATTTTAAAAATATCTTCTTAGATCCAGAACACCCTCTTGATTCCTAAACAACTCAAAATTTAACTATGAGACTCTAGCTATCTGTTCTTCAACTACCTCAGAGACCTGAGAGGGATAAATATATCTGATTATATAGGAAGTGCAGGGCCTGCAGCTTCCAAAACTAAGAAATGACATACCAGTGGCTGCCTGGACAGTTCCCATTTTCTCTCCATACATTACAGCATCAATCTTCAGCCATTTGGCCCCGTTTCTCTGACAGACATTGATTTTAGAGCAGGAATTATGAAGGACTTACCTACCCTGTCTTGGCAGAGTTAGGCTGTCGACTTCCCTGCTACCAAGTTTTGTCCTTTTTGGACAGCAGTTTGTCTGCAGTTGAAGCAAGGAGTTTTTACATGCCAAGAGATAATGTCTTGCCACTAATTCAACCATCTCACTCTGGAGATTCTTCGATGCTTTTCTTCTACTTGGAGTAGAATAGGGGGTGCTGTCAGGAGCTGATATGTCACGATATCAAAAAAAAATCTTAATTTAAGACCACATCTTTGAATGCCATATTCTGCAGATCTCTTGGGGTTTTTGAAGATGCCCTATCTATCTCTTGTATTTAGATAAGCAAATGTTCCTTGTCTCTTAACAACTTGATTACTGAGTAGCTTAGAGAATATCTGTGATAGACTGTCATAGTAGCTAACAAGGTGACATGCATGCATGACTAGGAGTTTGTTTTTCTTAACTATCCTAAACAGTTTAACTTGAAGAAATAAAAAATAAAGGAAAAAAAAAGAGAAAAAAAACCAGGATGCTGGAATGTAATCACAGGCACATAGCGGCTTGGGATTAGGTGATCAAGGTTAACTTAGAGTAGCTAATCGAGAGACTTCCCAGCTAAGGGCTAAGTGTTAAAACATTAAAAGGTCTTGGTGTATTTAATTATTGGGGAAAGGACTGCGGCAGCTTATAGGCTGTCAGTCTAAGCCACCCAGGGCCATCGGACTCCCGGACTCCCAGACTCCTGTTGCACTCTGGAGTATCTTCTGCCAAGCTGCTGGTAATTCTACTGGCCTAATATAACAACTTATATTACTTAACAGAGTTTATGTTACAGGTTGTGTAGGCCACCCTTGGTCTGGGGCTCTTTCCCAGGTAAATCAGGCCGCAGGTTAAGGCAGGCCAGGCCTGTGGGCTGATAACCTGCCAGGCCTCCCACTGCTCTGCTAAGCTGCTGGCTGCTCTGCTGGCCTAATCTTACAGTTTATACTTACTAATAAATACAATTGATAATTCAATTGCAGTTTCAACTAAGAATACTCCACGTTGCTGGAGAATAGGAGAGGTAGAGGCTTTGCAACTTGATAGCTTGGTTTGAGTTTGGTTGTTGCTGAGATCTGCAGTGTGATAATTTTCACATCTAAATTCTTTAACTGTACAATATTAAATTTAGAAATTAACTGTCATGATTATTCATGAAAGAATTAAATATTTGTGCATCTAAGACTATTACCCATTAGGACATATATTATTTGATTAAGTTAACAAAATCTTAGAGTGAAGATACAATGAAAATTTAGACATATAGAGCATGAATGCCATTCTGGATTCATAATGATGATTACATTAGCATTGCTGAGAAAAGTGTATTAATTTGCCAGCACTACTACCAATTCTGTGGCTTACACAGAAGACATTTATGTTCACATTCTGGAGGCAGAAGTCTGAATCACAGTTAGTAGGGTCACTTCTTCTGCAGGCTCTGAGGGATAGATCAGTTCCAGCCTCTCTCCTTGGCTTACAAGTGGCCGAGTTTCCCCCGGGGACTTTACATTGTCTTCTCTCTGTCTGTTTGTGTCCAGATTTATTCTTTTTTTTTAATAAAAATCAGGTCCTATAGAAACATATCCCTATGACCTCACTTTAAGTTAATTATCTGTTTCGAGTCCCTTTCTCTATCCCTGAAGAGATTTTCAGTGGTTAAGAGCTGACACTGCTCTTGCAGAGGACCTGAATTAAGTTCCAAGTACCCAGCTTGGATAACTCATAACCACTGTAACTCCACCTCCAAAAGACCTGACACCCTTTTCTAGTCCCTAAAGGCACCCCACTTAGGTGCAGAACCCCACATTTCCATGGTTAAAAAAATAAAAATATATATTTAAAAATTCTTTCCTCCAAATATGGTAACATTCTGAGATATTTGGGGTTAGAACTTCAGCCAGAGTGTTTTAAAGGATGCAACCCAGCCTTGTCAAAAGAGATGGCCTTTTTGATAAGGAGACCAGCTTGGGCCATGGAAGACTCTTATATTAAAACACACACATACACACACGCACGCACGCACGCACGCACGCACGCACACACACACACACACACACACACACCAAACAAACAAACAAATCCAAAACATGGGAAGAATAGAATAAATTGCTTCTGATAATGAGTTATACTTTCTCCAAATCACTACCTAGCCAAAGAAGGCCTTCAGCTATTAATTGTCCTTCCTTCATGTCCTTGAAATTCTCTGCGATCCACATATGCGCATGCACACATGTGCCTGCCTATCCACACATGCCTTGAACACACACATAAATAAATAAATAAACAAACAAACAAACAAACAAATAAATAAATAAATACATAAATGAAGTTCTCTTTAACCTCCAAGACTCCAAGAACATCTGAAACATTTAATTACTGGGGAAAATACCTAATGAGTTAACTATACTTTCCCTTATTTTTCATTCAGAGATGTTTCATAGGATGTTTTCGTTGGGATATGTTTGTAGCAATGTCATTGGCTTCCTTATTTTGTACTCACAATTACAATTGAACCATTTAGGTCAGTGAAATGACTCAGTGGGAAAAGCACTTGCTAGAAAGTTTAATGATCTGAGATTGATGTCCCTAGGGCTGTCATGGTGGAAGAAGAAAACAGATTTCTGAGGTAGTCCTATGACCTCTCCATGTGCACTGTGGCTTGGTATAACTCTAAAGAAAAACAAACAAACAAACAAATAGATTCTAAAATGAATTGTACTACTTGTTAAAAACCTAGCATAATTTGGCAAGAAATTGCCTATACTTAGTCTTGTTTGCTTATCATTATCTTAGCCTTGTTTATTTATAAAATCCAAACTAACCTGTCTTTTATGTGTGGAAGTTCAAGTAGCTAAATAAATTAATTTTAAAAACTGTAACCAATATATTACATTGTCATGAAATTTAGTACTATCTCACTATAGTTAGGAAAGTTTATTATCTGCCACATTCAGAAAAAAAATATTATAAAAATGTGCATCCCCCAGATTCTGAATTCATAGAAGCAAAATTGTTATCTTCATAAAAACCATTGTCTATACATGAAGGAATCTTTTCCTTTTGATAAGAAAATTAAGAATTATTGGGTAGAAAGAGGTTCAGAAAAGACGGGGTACAAAATCTTAATGACCACATCTTCCCCTGACCAGATTCATCTTATTCTTAATTTTTTAACATATTACAAAAAGAGGCCCCATAATAAAAAAGAGGTAATTTAAGAACTTAACCTATTAGGACCAATGGATTCTTCTTTCACTATTTATAGGAACTACAGAAGCTGAGATTGGGGATCCTTTTCATTATAATAATTAAATTGTAAAATTTTTAAATTTTAATGTAACTGTTTGGCTACTAGAGAAAAAAATCAAAGTTTTTCACAAACTTGGTGACATTTGGCAATAGAAGTCGATTGTGGATTATCTACAACAATATGATATGGTTGTAGACAGCTAAAACTGGAAATGTAAGGGTCACTAAAGGCTTTAAGGATGAAATGACTGGGCATATATAAATGACATTGCAATGAAATAATTCCCACAACATTTTTATATAAGCCTGTCTCCTTTGGAGCAATGCAACACCTTTATATTATGTCAGGTTTTATTTTATTTTGGATGCTTATATTGCCATCTTGAAGTCTAACATAGAGCATATATGTATGTTTTGAGACCTTTGAGATCATCCTAGAAGGCGCAACTTATGAGTCCAATATCAAGAATACGCAGGCTGTAGGAATCCAGCAGAACTCTCACCAAGGATTTGTGAGCAAAGATCGACACCATTGGAAGCAGATCTAAAATTCCTTCTTATGTCCTAATTTATGTCTACATAAATTTCAGAGATCATGGCAGCTTATGGCGTTGGAAACAGAATATGTCTCACAGTCCAGAATCTAAAGCTTTCAGCTTTTTGTGCTTTGCTTTAACCAATTATTTGCATTTATTCTGGGTTTTGTTTTTTGTTTGTTTGGTTGGTTTTTTACCATTCAGCCACTGGTTTGTCACCCATAACTGGGTAGACCAAGACAGTCAAGTAGAAAGCACAATCATTTTAAAAATTCCATCCAGAGAAAGGACTTTTTTTTCTGCCAAACTCTGAAATGAGACTAAATTCATGTAAAAGTGATAATTATCCCTGATTTATCTAGGTACCTGCTACATCATTTTTTATTCACTAGTCCCAAGAGTTCTCATGTGGTCATAGTAACCACTGAGAAAGACCTGACAATAAAGCCAAGGTAAGTGATGACCTAGGAGGTCAAGCCTTCCACTCAGGCACCTTGCCTGTGCCTCAGAGAAATGTGCTTGAGCACATTTTCTCCTCTGGGCTTTAAGCAACCAGCAGTGATACACAAATTTTATTTTCTAGTAGATACAGGCATAGGATTAAGCAGACTTATTTTCTATATAATAGTAATAGGTCTTGAGAAGAAATGAAACAGATGTGGAAAATGTTGAGAAAGACTCAGAGACAAGATGGTAATTGAAGTAAGTAAATAACAAAGGGGTAAGAAAAACAATGATGAGTATCATGTCAGTGGTAACCCTGTCAGATCTGTAGGAGAATTGTCTGTGGAGAGCTTTTGATCTATGAGTTAGCTACTGTATGCTTAGCATACTAGAGGACGTCCCTGTGTGAGTGATGAGGGACATGGGTGAGGATAATGAGAAGGGACAAGGGTGAGGATAATGAGAATGGAAAGCTAATGGTAATGAACTTATGTGTCTTATAAACCATCAGACATGATTTCTTGTGTCCTGTGTGAACACAGGACCTTTGAATTTCAAATTTCCAGGAAATTAAAATTTAAAATTCAGAAAAGTCCTGTTTGCCCTAGGATCTAGCCATTGCTAACCCTCTGCACCTAACTGCCCTTCTGTATTAGTGGCAAGCTTGTGACTGGGCAAGAGAAATCCCTTGTTTCAACTGTAGATAGAATGTTGTCCAAAAAGGGCAAAACTTGGAAGCAGGTAAGTTGACAGCCTACCTCTGCCAAGACAAGGAGGGTTAGTCCTTCATAATCCCTGCTTTATAATTAATATCTGTCAGAGTTAATGGGCCAAAAAAGCTGAAGATAGATGCTCCAATGTTACAGAGATTTGGGGACTGCTCAGTCAATATTCTGTAATTTCTTAGTTTTGGAAGCTGCTTGCTCTGTACTTCCTGTTTTTTTCCCCAGATATATTTATCCTTCTCCAGTCTCTGATGTGGTTGAAGACTAGATAATTATAGTCTCACAATTAAGTTTTAAGTTGTTTAGGAGTTAAAAGGATGCTCTGGGTCTAAGAAGATTTTTTAAGTTGGTAATGCAAGTTAGGATGGAAACTGAGTTAGGTATAGAACTTTAAACTCATCGAGATAGATAGATAATAGAATATTATTATCACTTGCAAAATACGTATTGACTAGACATTGGGAAAGTATGCTATATCTTACAGTTTTCATAATTGTTGACTAATGGTTCTTATTGTTTTGTATTGTATTTATTGTTATCAGAAAAAAAGCCTTTTATTCTACTAAAAGGGGGAGCTGTTGGGGGGAGAAGATACACCTTTTACATATACCTCTTCCTCCTTGAAATCATTCTGTGTCTAACAACTCCTTCTCAAGCCAATAGCCTCCTCTGTGAGTTCTTTGTTTTACACACACACACACACACACACACACACACACACACACACACACACATCCTATTGAGCCCATTTAGTGTTGCTCTTATTTATAGGTGTTTAGGGGTGACCACTTTGGTTTGAGCAATCTATTAGTGTCTCCTCCCTTTAGAAGACTGTTTCTCTTCCTCTCAGTGGCCATTGATTTCTTGTAACTCTTTACCTAGGGGTGGGGGCTTGTGAAATCTCTCCTATCAGTAATTTTGAACTATTTTATAACATCTATTCACTTGAATCATTTGCTACAGTTTAGGCATCCCATTTATCAAACCTATCACTATGTACGTCTGTCTTGTATAATATCTTTGCAGTGTTCTGTGACTTTAATAGTGTGTGCTTGCTTGTATCAGATTTTAAATTAAGACTCATTCAGCCAGAATTCACTCCTGCCCACACATCTGCCCCCATTCTTCAAGTGAGTGATTCTTTTAATTTCTTGCTATAGGAATTCAAATATCATTTGGTTAAAACTAACTGGATCCAAACAAACAGAAACAAGCAAACACTAAACAGTAGGTGTAGACACACATATAGAAACAAATATCAGGCTGTTCCTAACCTGCATCCTCTACTTCAATATAGATTCAGTATGTTTTTGGAGGTCAGTAGCAGGGAATGATCAAGTAATCAATTTCACAACATTAGCAAAACCAATTAGAACTCTGCATATATTTTGATCTGGGATATAATTTCAATAATGAATACAAAATTAGTCACAGTCATAGTTAAGGATACAAAAATATAAATTCAAATTTATATAATTGGAGTTCAGCATTTAATTTACAAATACCCATTAAGTAAAAGGCAAGATCTCCAGGCAAGCAAAGGCACGAAAAACAATCATGTGTTTAGCTGTGGAATCAATCCTTTCTTCTATCGTTGAAGCCAGATTCCTGCAGCAGGTAGCATGGCTTTTCATTATACTTATAGGACATCAGACAGATGAAATAGAAACAATGTATTCTCAGCAAAGCAGCTGCAGTGCCCTTGCAGTTTTCATTTCCAGTTCACAGTCTTATCTGTGCCCTGGCATCCTTAAAGTGGTTTGTGACATATTAAATTCTCCAAAAGTTAAAAACTTCCCCAGATTAGATTACACTGCATAGAACAGAGCTGAGAAAAAAAATCTAATTGAATTTTACTGTATCAATCATTTTTACAATCAAATGCTTGCTTATATCAAATTTTCAATACAAATATCAAAGATAATTTCATTCCAGCATGAAATTAGCTTTGTCTCACTATTAAGAAGATTCTTGAAATTTGTGAGGTCATTTACCTGTTTAGGAATCCAAAAATATACCACCCAAACAACAACAAAAATTGTTCAGCACATTCATCTTCATTTTAACATAGTTGATGATGCAGGAAAATACATAAAGTACAAAGGCAAGATTGGTGTTTGTCTTACTCTCACTGGAGTCTGTGATTGGAACATCTGTGCTATATTTACTTAAACAATATGTATTTAGTTCTATCCCATAAGTACAATTCTATTATTTTTAATGTGTTCATTGTAAAGCAAATGAATGTGCAGGAGAATATATTTGCAACAAAATTTTGATTCTCTGTAGTACTGAGCCATTATTATACTGTTTGTTACACTTGCATTTGTTGATATCATGACCATAAGTAACAAGATTATGTCATAAATACAGCGTGAAGAAGCTACAAAACAAGACATGATGACAATTATACAAAGTACTGCTGCATTGGTTTCAGAACAGAAGAATAAAGGAATATTATCCATGAGAGCCCAAGTAAATTTGAATTTTGATACGTTGTTCTACTGTAACCAAACGTTTAAATTATTATTTAACACTTATTTATTTATTACTAAATTCGCTTATAACAAACACCAACAATTTCTTAACTATTAATCCTATAAATTTCCTACAACCCCTTTAACCTATCCACTAAACCTATTGATAATTATTTTTCTAACCTTTTAGAATGATACAGTCTCTGGGGCAGGTCCTCAGTCGTCAGGAACACAGTCTTTGTTGTAGATTCTTTAACGCACTTAGCAGTCCTTTTTCTGGATCTCTCAGATGCAGGTTCATCAGGGTAAGTTGGTTATTGCAGTCTCACCTTAAATAAGGCTTCATGCTTTCTTCTCTGTGGGAGACCCCAGCC
>CAJQZJ010031887.1:4598346-4608993 GCA_907164525.1 Lophiomys imhausi | reverse complement strand
AGGAACTGGAGAGATGTCTCAGTTAAGAGAGCACTTGTTGCTCTTGTAAAGGATCTAGGTTTAGTTCCCAGCACTCACACAGTGGCTCACTGTCATAAACTCCAATTTCAGAGGATTCAATGCCCTCTTCTGGCACCCAAGGGCTCCAGGCACACATATGGTGCACAGACAGGCAGGGATGCAAAACACTCATATACAAAAAAATGAAAAACAAATTTTTTTTTGAGACAGGTTTCTCTGTATAGCCTTGGCTATCCTGGACTCAGTAGATCAGCCTGGTCTTGAACTCGAATAGATCCACCTGCCTCTGCCTCCCAGTGTTGGGATTAAAGGCGTGCGCCACCAAGCCCAGCTAATAATTTAAATTTTTAAAGAAATATTTTAGGGGCTAGGGAGATGGCTCAGTGGTTCAGAGCATGGACTGTTCTTCCAGAGGGCCCCTCCAATAGATACTCTTAACCACTAGGTTAGTCCACACGTTTCTGAAATTTCAAGCCACAAGCATTTATAATGGACTGTAGCTCAATGATAGAGTGCTTGCCTAACATGTGCAGGGCCCTGGGTTTAAGGGAAAGTACCGAAAGGGGGGAAGCAGGTACTCAGCCTGAATAATTGCTTGGGGGGGGTACTATTTGGCTCTGATCGTGGAGTGAAGGGGAAGGGCTACTAGCCCTTGGCTCCTTTTAATATTTTCACTTTCAGTGAGAAGGCCATTACTTAATCCTTCAAAAATCGCAGAAAATAATTAGGAACAGGAACAAGGCTATGCAGGTACCTTTCTGGACAGACACCCTAGATAATGAGCATACATCATGTCTCATTATGTGGTGAGCAGAGTGTGAGCACAGCCTTGTCTTCAGAAAACAGCTTACTAACAAAGCTGTATAAACACATTCCCAGGCTTAGGCACAACTATGGCCTAGACTTGTCTTGTATGCATGAAGCCCTGATTATGACCCATAGCACGTGAGAGTGCATGACACACTTGTACACACATGCCCACAAAAAACACACAGTAGCATTTTTTTGGTTTTGTTTTTTGTTATTGAGACAGAGTTGCTCTGTATAGCTCTGGTTGTCCAGGAACTCACCTTTAATCCCAGCACTCAGGAGGCACAGGTAGACAGATCTCTTCTGAGTTCAAGGCCAGCATGGTTTACAGAGCAAGTTGTAGGCCAGCCAAGGATACATAGTAAGACCTTGTCTTAAATAAAAATAGTAATTATAGTAATAGTAATAACTCCAATTACTAAGTATTATTATTGTTGTTATTTAAGCAACTTCTGTTTTGTTTTTGTTTTTAGGTTTTTCAAGACAGGGTTTCCTCTGTGTATCCTTGACTGTCCTGGACTCACTCTGTAGACCAAGCTGGCCTTGAACTCATAGGGATCTTCCTGCCCCTGCCTCCCAAGTGCTGGCATTAAAGGCATGTGCCACCACACCCGGCTACTTAAGCAACTTCTAAAATGTATATTCCATAAAGAAATTACTGGCCAGGCATGGTGGCACACGCCTTTAAACCCAGCACTCAGGAGGTTGGTGAATCTCTGTAAATTTGATGCCAACCTGATCTACAAAGAGACCTCCCAGACAGCCAGTTATTACACAGAGAATCCCTGTCTCAAAAAAAGAAAGAGAAGCCGGGCGTGGTGGCTCATGCCTTTAATCCCAGCACTTGGGAGGCAGAGGCAGGCGGATCTCTGTGAGTTCGAGGCCAGCCTGGTCTACAAAGCAAGTCCAGGACAGCCAGGGCTGTTACACAGAGAAACCCTGCTTCGAAAAACCAAAAAAAAAAAGAAAGAGAGAGAGAGATAATGGATGAATGAATGAATGAAATACTGGTTCCAGTTCATTTAAAAATGAAAATATCTTGAAAAGAATGACTTAGGAAATTAAAAATCATAAGAAATTCTATACAAATACTAGTTTGGGTAGTTTATAGGCAACAAATACTCAACTACAAAGATTTCCAGCTGGGTAGTAGTGGTGTACCCTTTAATCCCAGCACTCAGGAGGCAGAGGCAGGCAGATCTCTGAGTTTGAGGCCAGCCTGGTCTATAGAGTAAGTTCCAGACCATTCAGGCCCATACAGTGAAACCATCTTATAATTAAGTTAATAAACAAACAAATAAACAAATAAATAAAGTCTGGAATGTGACATCAGGCCTGGTGGCACAGACCTGTAATCCCAACTCTTTGAAAGGATGAGTCAGGAGGATCTCAACTTCAAAAGCAGCCTGAGCAATTTAGTGCTCCAAACAAAACATAAAAGGGGGGTTAAGGATCTAAATTCAGTAGTAAGTGCTTACCTAACACCCATGAGGCCTGGGTTCAATCCCAGTACCCTTTAGAAGTACGAGTATAGGGGGCTGGAGAGGTGGCTCAGTGGTTACGAGCACTGCCTGCTTTTGCAGAGGTCCTGAGTTTGATTCCCAGCAACCACATGGTGGCTCACAACCATCTATACTGAGATGCCAGGTGTATGAAGATAAAAGCACTCACATATGTAAAATAAATAAATAAATCTTTAAAAAAAAAGTTCTCTTCTCATTAAAAAAAAAAAGAAGTACGAGTATAGAGAAATCATAAACTAAAGATGATGGCTCCTGCTTGTAAAACCATTATTTATGAAGATGAGGTCTCTCACACTGCCATTCTAAGTCTGAGGCCAGTCTGGGCTACTAAGTGAAATCCTGTCTCAGAAAACAAGTTGGAGGGAGACCTAGGGAGATGTCCTGGTGGACATCTTGTCATGCAAGCGTGAGGTCCTAAATCCCCCCTACCTACATAAAGACTCCTGTGTGATGACATATGCTTACAATCTCAGCACCAGGGAAGCAGAGACAAGAGGATCCCAGGGACTTGCTGCCAGACAGTCTAGCAAATCAGTGAGCTCCAGGTTCAGTAAGCAAACTTGTCTCAAAGCACAACATGGAAGCTGGGCAGTAGTGGTACACACCTTTAATCCCAGCACTGAGTTAAGAGGCCAGTCTGGTCTATACAGAGAGAGTTCCAGGACAGCCAGGGCTACACAAAGAAACTGTCTTGGAAAACCAAAAGAAAAACAAAAAACAAAAACAAAAACCCAAAAGGTGGAAAGCAATAAAGACACTCATCATCAGTTTCTGCCTTATGCATACACACATATACCACCAAAATGACTTTGAAAAAGTAAAGACCAGTATTCCACAGATTACTTATTAAAAAGGGAAAAGGACAGCTTTACAACAGAAATCTTCTGAGACTCCTTAATCAATCAAAATTATATCAATAGTGAAACTGGCATCATCAGGAGTTTCTTAGGACACACAATAGAGAGACCTAAAATCACTTTAGCATCCCAGCTAAAAATGTTTAATATGAATCTTACTTAAAAGAACACTGTGGGGGCTGAAAAGATGGCTCAGCGGTTAAGAGACTGCTCTTCCAAAGGACCTGGGTTTAAATATATGTTAGCCAGGCATGGTGGCACATGCCTTTAATCCCAGCACTTGGGAGGAGGCAGAGGCAGTTGGATCTCTGTGCGTTCAGGCTACCCTGGTCTACAAAGTGAGTCCAGGACAGCCAAGGCTACACAGAGAAACCCTGTCAAGAAAAAAAAAAGCACTGGGACAAATTGAGTAGCATTCTAAGGACCATATATAACTCAGTGGGAGCATGCTTGCCTTGCATGTTCAAGGCCTTGGGTTCAACTCCCAGCACCAAAAGGAAAGTAAGACAATGGCACTTGACAACCAAGTGATGCAGAAGCTGTAAAAGTGTGACTGTTGCTGGGGTACAGCTCAGTGGTAAAGCAAGTGCCCAACATGCTGTGGCGGGGTCTCATCCCTACCACTGCAAAGTGCATGAGTAAGTAAATAGTTTGTAATGTTTTATTACAAAACAAGGAAATATTTTTACTTTTTGTTGTGTTTTGGTATTTTGGTTTTGAGACAGGGTCTCACTTTGTAGCTCTGGCTAGCCTAGAGCTCATCATGTAGATCAAACTGGCCTTGAACTTGAAAACATCCACCAGTATCTACCTCTTAAGTACTGGGATCACATCAGGCTAAATTTAAAACTTTAAGTTATAGATTTCTTTTTTGTTGTTTTGTAAGACAGGGTTTCTCTATGTAATAGGCTATTGTGGACTCTCTTTGTAGACTAGGCTGGCCTCGAACTCACAGAGATCCGCCTGCCTGCCTCCTATGTTCTGGGATTAAAGGTGTACGCTACCACACCCAGCAAGTTATAGGTTCTACAAGCCAAGTTCAACAACAGAGAACAAGGAACTGAAAACCTGTAGAACAACTTAATAATACTAGTATTCAGCTTTCCAGAGATAACTGTTAACGTCATCACAATTCTTCATGCACATGTGTGCCTGCATGTTATTGGGATTAAACTGGAAGTTTCACACATGTTAGGCAACTGCTCTACCTACCATTAAGCTACACCATCAGTCCTGCTTTGATCTTTAGAAAAGGGGGGGATGATGCTGGGCAATGGTGGTACTCGCCTTTGATCCCAGTGTTCAGGAGACAGAGGCAGGCATAAAGTTTGAGGCTAGCCTGGTCTACAGATCAAGGTTCAGGACAGCAAGGGCTTCACAGGGAAACCCTGTCTCAAAAAACAAAAACAAATAAACAAGAAGGAAGCGAGAAAGGATTCACAGATATGATCACCTTTGTCACCACCTCCTATCTCTGCTACATATTCACCAATTATTGTCACATTAAAAAAAAATTAATCAGCCGGGCGGTGGTGGCGCACGCCTTTAATCCCAGCACTTGGGAGGCAGAGGCAGGCGGATCTTTGTGAGTTCGAGGCCCGCCTGGTCTATAAAGCGAGTCCAGGACAGCCAGAGATATTCAGAGAAACCCTGTCTCGAAAAACCAAAAAAAAAAAAAAAATTAATCAGCTGAGTGTAGTGGTGCACACCTTTAAATCCCAGAACTAGGGAGCCAGAAGTAGGTGTATCTCTGTGAATTACAGGCCAACCTGGTCTACATAGGAAGTTCCAGGCAATCCAGGGCTACACAATGAGATCCTGTCACTGTCACACACACACATACATACACACAAAGTTAACTCTGTGGATGATGCACCATTTATTTATTTCAATTTGCATTTCCCTAGTTCAATAATAATACTATCATCAATATACCTTCTAGAACCATTTTTCCTCTTTTCTGATAAAAACCAATTTATAATCCCTCAGCATAGAAAGTAGGAGAGTAATTAAGAAAAAACAGCAGTGTTGGTGAGACTGAGACAAGTTCCAGAAAAGCCTGGACCCTGCCTTCAAATACAAGCAAAAGAAATCTCAGCAGAACAAAAAAAGAACTTGACCTACAGACCTCTCTGTAGAAGGAATATCTTGTGTACTGTATGGATACAGTCAATAAAAAAACTTATGCTTATAGAAAAAGGTAGAACAGAAAGTGGGACATCTGGTAGGCAGAGAGGATTCTGGGAGAGTGCCAGGTGTGACAGATTCCCTGGGAACATGGTGGAGGACACACGAATGGTGCCTGACCAGGGTTAAGTAGCCACATGGTAGGACTTAGACTACAATAAAAGGGTTAATTCAGTTACAAGGTTATCAGGGAACCAGCCTAGCTGTATGGCCTATGTATCTTTAAATATATTTTGAGTCTCAGAGTCTTATTTCTGGGAGCTTGGTGCTGGAAGGAAGAACAGCACTACAACACCTCTCTCCTTACATTTCATGGTCATGGGAAAGTGAGTATAGCCAAATCCCACATGGCATCATGTGCTAATAAGTAATGACCATATGAAAACAAATGCCCACAGAAGGACTATACAGCATTTGTGAAATTATTTCCTAGATGAGTCAGGCATGGTAACACATGCTTATAATCCCAACTCAGAAGGCTGAGGAAGAGGGACAGCAAGTTCAAAGTCAATCTAGTCTACATAGGGAGTTCCAAGCCAGCCAGGGCTACATAGTGAGACCCTGTCTTTAAAAAAAAAAAAAAGGCTAACCTGGTGTACAAAGTGAGTCCAGAACAGCCAGAGATACACAGAGAACCCCTGTCTTGAAAAAATTTTTTTAATTTTTTAAAAAATCATCCTCAGCTACATATCAAGTTGGAGGATAGAGGGAGCTAAAAAGAGAAAGAAAGATTAACTCAGATTTACTGAGCTCCTACTATGCAGCAGCCCTTATTCTAGCACAGCAGTGAAGACAAAGTCCCTGTTGTCATGAAGATGGCATGTTAAGTAGGGAAGAAAAGGAATTAAAATATTCAATAGGTATATAAATAACATAACAGCAGATAGATAACATGCATAAAGAAAGCAAAGGAAGCCGGGCGGTGGTGGCGCACGCCTTTAACCCAGCACTTGGGAGGCAGAGGCAGGCGGATCTTTGTGAGTTCGAGGCCAGCCTGGTCTACAAAGTGAGTCCAGGACAGCCAAGGATACACAGAGAAACCCTGTCTCGAAAAACCAAAAAAAAAAAAAAGCAAAGGAGCAGGGACAAAGATTTGCCACTTTGAGGGCTGTCTGGGTTACAGGGCAAGTTCCAGACCACCTTGACCAACTTTCTGAGACTATCTCAAAATGAAAAACCTGCCGGGCATGGTGGTGCATCCTTTTAATCCCAGCACTTGGGAGGCAGAGGTAGGCAGATCTCAGTAAGTTTGAGACCAGCCTGATCTACAAAGAGAGTCCAGGACAGCCAGGGCTACACAGAGAAATTCAGTCTTGAAACAACAAAAACCAAAAATCAAGATGAAAAACCTACAGACCTGTGTATAAAGGCATCTCAGTAATAGAACACGGTCCAGAATGCCTGCAGCCCTGAATAGGTGCCACAGGGTAAGCACCAGAACACAAAGGACTTGAAAGGGATTTTATTTTATTTTTTATTGGCTTTTCGAGACAGAGTTTCTCTGTGTGCAGCCCTGGCTGTCCTGGACTCACTTTGTAGACAGACCAGGCTGGCCTTGAACTCACAGAAATCCTGCTTCTACCTCCCAAGTGCTGGGATTAAAGACTTGGGCCACACACCTGGCTTGAAAGGGAATTTTGAGAAAACAGTTTCCCAGCTTCCTGACTCTGTATGGCTTTTTTTTCAATATGAAAATATAACAACCGAAGATACATCATAGTTGTCTGCTACTTTTCACTTACAGAGAGAAAAATAAGGATCTCCTGCTATTTAAAACCCATACCAGGGCTGGAGAGATGGCTCAGCGGTTAAGAGCACTGGCTGCTCTTCCAGAGGTCATGCCTTCATGAGTTCAATTCCCAGCAACCACATGGTGGCTCACAACCATCCATAATGAAATCTGGTGCCCTCTTCTGGCCTGCAGATATACCTGCAGATATACCTGCAGACAGAACACTGTATACATAATAAATAAATCTTTAAAAAAAAAAAATTAAAAAAAAAATAAATAAAACCCATACCACCTTTATGATTTTAAGAAACCCACAAAAAGGCACTGGCTGTGAAACTCAGGAGTGGAACATTGCCTAGCGTGTACAAAAAAAAAAAAAAAAAAAAAAGCATTGCCTAGGTTCCATCCACAGCAATACAAAAACAAGAAATAAATAAAGTCCATTTAGTTTAAGAGGAAGAAGGCTGGGGAGATGGCTGGGTTTGTAGAAAGCTTTCCACACAAGCATGAGGCCCTGAGTTCAGGTCCCTTTTTACAAGCATCTATGGAAAAAGCCAGTACAGTGGTCAGCACCTGTAATCCCTGCACTGGCACAGCAAAGACAGGAGGATCCTGGGACTTGCTGGCAAACCAGTAAGAGATCTTGTCTCAAAAATAAGATGAAGAGACAGGAAGACATTCAACATGAAACTCTGGCTTCTAAAAACACATGCACACATATGTAAGTACATGAACACTTGCATACCCATATAACACAAAAACACAAGAAGGTAAGAGAAAAAGAAAATCAGCAAATACTAAAATTTCCTTTCATAAGCTTCAGGGCCTTGAAAGTATGGGATGCCTCAGCACAAAAACAAACAAACAAGAAAAATCAAACGACCAAAATACTCACTTCCCTTTCTCCAGCACATTATTTTGCTGATTCCCCGGTACACTAGATGAAATATGTATGGTCTGGTCTATCTTTCAAAACTACTTTGGTATAATTCATATTTTTTAAAAGGCCAGGATATAGGCATACACCTATATCCCCAACACTTGGAAGACAGAAATAGAAGGACCACACGGCAAGTTTAAAGCCAGCCTGGTGTATATATCCAGTTTTAGGTCAACAAGGCTATTAAGTTCCTGACTATAAAATTCTTTTGCATGTATATAGTGTCATTCTGTCTGCTTTTCTTTCTCCCCCCCCCTTCTTTCTTACTGAATGACAAGTAGTGTAAGTCTCTTCCAAAGCTCATCTTTATTTCAGAAATTCTTTTTTTTTTTTTTGGGTTTTTCGAGACAGGGTTTCTCTGAATATCTCTGGCTGTCCTGGACTCGCTTTGTAGACCAGGCTGGCCTCGAACTCACAAAGATCCACCTGCCTCTGCCTCCCAAGTGCTGGGATTAAAGGCGTGCGCCACCACCGCCCGGCTTATTTCAGAAATTCTTAATCATTTTGTGCCACGAACTTACCTCTTTGACAGTCTGGGGAAGCTTGAGGTCCCCGTCTCAAATTGGTTTCAAACCCCAAACTCATATGAGTACAAAGGAAAGCTATTATACTGACATATTGTGAAATGAAAAACTGACATGTATAGCTTTATATTACATAAGATACAACAGAAACTCACTAACTCAAAGAAAGTCATCAATAAACAGATATGATATTTTGAGATAGCTCCAACTGTAAACGAACACAAAAATATCTAGAATTTTTATTGGTGACAAACTCACAGGGATTGCGCTATTGCGGTTTGGTGCCTGCCTTCATAACTAAAGGCAACAGTTTCAATTACTGGTTTGTAAATAAAGGTGTAATTTTACCCTCATTCTCGCTAAAGGACCAGTTATATTCTATCCACATTTAATCCACCGAGGAACCCCCAGTTGGAAACTCTAGTTCCAAACCCTCCTCCTTTTTGCTCAAACTCAAATTTTTCATCTTATTAAGCTTAATTTAACTGAATTCTAACGTTAAAAAAAAAGAAAACAAACGAATCCTCCTAGTACCTACCGCTCATCTGACACTTCTTCACCTTATCTCACTTTATTCAGAGCGATGCATTGAATCCCGCTCGTTTCTGCGGTCTGTCTAGCCAGCACCCGTGACAAGTCTGTCCGTCAATAAAAGGCGACATTGAAAGAAGAGAGGCGGAAAGAACGGACACTTCCAGACCACCACTAACAAGTGCACAGACGCCAAGCCCGGCGCGCATTTGCGGGTGCACCTCGTCCCCAGCCCGGAGCGTCTGGCGCGTCACTGGCGGCGCTCCGAAGCCATTCGGTCCACTCCTGGCCTCCGGGGCTCGGCTGCCCACCTGCCCCGGACGACCACCTAGGCGACCCCCGCTCCTGCGCCCCTTCCCGCCGCGTCGCGCTCCCGCCCCATCCCCACGCGCTCTGCGTCTCCACCGCCTCGGGCCGGCCGCCGGGACCCGCTCGACACCACCCCTCTCGCGGGGCCCGGCCGCGCGGCTTCCCCACCCGAGCGTCGGCGGGCGCCGGGCAGGCCCGAGGATCGGGGCGGGGCGGCCGTCAGGCGCGGGCTGCGGTGCTAGGCCGGACGGCGGGGCTGCCGAGCCCGCGGCGGGGCTGCCGAGCCCGCGGCGGGGCACGCGGGGCGCCCCGACCGGGGACGCGCACTCACCGACGAGGTCATAAGGAGGACGGCGCCCGGGTCCTCGCCGGACGGCCACTCGGCCTTGGAGCCGTCGCCCTCGCTGCGAACTGCCACCGCCGCCCAGCCGCCGCCACAGATCGCCAGTCGGTTTCCCTGCCTCCTGAGGCGGCGCTGCCCCCTCGCCAGTGCGCGTGCGCGGCGCCGCGGGGGCCCCTGGGATCGGTGGTCTGGACTTCGGCCTCCCTTCCGCTCCGGGTCGCGAGGCGCCCTGCCGGTTGAGGATCCCCAACCCTCACTTCTCCGTTTACCTGGTGCTGGAGAAGATGTGTGGAGGAAAAAAAAAATGACACTCCTCACTTGCCCGAGACGTCATCCAATGGTCTCTCTCTCTCTCTGTCTCTCTCTCCCCCTTTCATTTAAAAGCTAAGCCAACTGGGCGGTATCTTCATTTTTAGTATTCAATCTAATTTACCACTTCCCGTTTTATCGATTTTTTATTGTAAACCCTGCAGCTACATTAAATAGGTTTAATTTTTTTTTAACAAAAATGACACGTGACGAATCAAGTTAGCAAAAGCGAACAGTCATAGGAACCTTAGAATTAGAGCATACCTTAAAGGTCATCGGTGCAGCTCCCGCCCAGACAAGAATATCCTCATGCACGTTCAGTCAGAGGGCTTCCTGTCTCACTTCTGTTTCGGAGTTTCCAAAATCAGGCAGCTCACTACCTCTAAGAGCTGCAGCCTGCTCCTCTGTTGGACAGCTCTAAATGTTAGAAAGTTCCGCCTCCTGCTGAGCTGAGGTATCTGCTTCCATTCTCTTTCCTCCTGTTGCTAGTAGTTGTGCTGCCTGGAGCGAGGATTGTTTCCCACTTGACAGCCCTTTAAAACACTGGAGACAATATATTCT
>CAJQZJ010031887.1:4554306-4591294 GCA_907164525.1 Lophiomys imhausi | reverse complement strand
ACACACACACACACACACACACACACACACACACACACACACACACAGAGAGAGAGAGAAAAAAAAACACTGGGCTGAGGAGATTGCTCAGGGATAAAGCACTTGCTGTGCAAGTTTGAGGACCAGAGTTTGGATCCCCAAAAACAAACATTGAAAAGCGTGCTTCTATAATTCCAGCTTTCTTACCACGGGATGGACAGCAGAGATAAGATCCCTAAATGTTCAGAGGCCAGTCAGTCTGATGAGCCCAGTGACAAATAGCCCCTCAAACCACAAATACATAGATTAAACTAGACCCTAAATGGTATCAATGCCCAGTGAGTCCTACCGTAGCTTAGCTCTATTACTGATTGAAATGCATTTTCTTACTCATAAGAGAACGGGTAAAATGAGCTGCTGTTGAATTACTAGATAAAAGCCTCTACTTCTTTATCAAAATATTTATAAAATATGCAGCTGTTTTCTGCCCTCTGAAACTGAAGTTAAAGATAATAACCTCTTCCGCGGGGTTTAAATATCAACTTTCCAGGTTAGAGAGCTGGCTCAGTGCTTAGGAGCATGTGCTACTCTGGAAGAAGGTTCCAGGCTAAGCATCCACATAGCAGCTAACAATGACCTGACACCTTCTGCTGGCTTCCAAGGGTGCCCGAAGTACGCAGACATACACACAGGCAAAATATCTTATGCATACAATAAAAATAAACCTTTAAAAAAAAGCCAAAAACTTCCCACCTCCTAAACAGCAATTTAGGAGGTGGATGCAAGATGTGGAGTGTAATGTCATATTTGGCCAGCAGGACCACAGAGTGCAAGACTCTGCTCAAAAAGCAAATGGGTTGGAGAAATGGCTTAGTAGTTATGAGTATACACTGTTCTTCCAGAGAACCTGAGATCCATTCCCATATTAGGTGATTCACAACTGCCCATAATCCAGCTCCAGGGGATCTAACACTCTATTCTGCCTTCAAGAGCACCTGTATTCATGTGCACACACACACACACACACACACACACACACACACACACACACACACAATTTAAAATTAATAAAAATAAACCAAACAATGACAGCAAAATCAAATTTCCATGGCTCAAATGCTCTAATCCTGAGTCTACAACCTCTTAGATGTGTAATCTCTAGGGCAAACTTCAGTATTTCCTGGAACTTTCATTCCTAAATTCTAAAACATAGTGGAAAAATGCTCCCATAAGAATGAAAAGACAAGCCGGGCATGGCGGTCCATGCCTTTAATCCCAGAACTTGGGAGGCAGAGACAAGTGAATCTCTGTGAGTTTGAAGCCAGCCTAGGCTACAAAGGAAGTCCAGGACAGCCAGAGCTACCAAGAGAACCCCTGTTTTGAAAAACCAAAGAAAAGAAAAGAAGAAAAAAAGAAAGCTGAGCATGGTTACACATGCCTTCAGTTCCAGCACTCAAGAGACAGAGGCTGGAGGATTGTGTGGGTTTGAGGCCAGTCTAATTTACATAGGGAATGTTGAGGCCTGCTTTAGCTCTTTAGCATAACTGCAGCCAATTTTTTCTTCAGTCTCCATTTTAGTTATAAGATGAAATTGCTCCTTTTGCTTACTTTGTTACCTTGACACCTGAAGAGTCCCCAAATACAGTTCCACTTGGGATCAATCAAATTAAAGGTTAGAAATGCTTTGTCTAGCTAGTCAAAATGGTAGTGCTGCCATCCCCTTGCTTCCTACCTGGTTGTTACCTGGATGTAGTTTGTTTCATACACAAACCTGGTTGCTACCTGGATGTGGTTTGTTTCCTAGACCTGGTTACCTGGCTGTTACCTGGATATGGTTTCAAGACTTCTGTGATCCTGATCATGGTGGCCATGACCACTTTTGAGGTGTGTGTTCAATAAACCATCAGTGTCTGGCTGAGATTGGTGACTGAGTGATTTGTGCGGCTAGTCTTGGACTACCGTTCACCAAGACTGGACTATAACATTTGGAGGTTCCACTGAGAATGAACTATTAACAGGAGCTCCAGAACAGCCACAGCTATGTAGAGACTGTCTCAAAAAACAAAACAGCAACTGGGCAGTGGTGGCACGTGTCTTCAGTTCCATCACTCAGGAGACAGAGGCAGGTGGATCTTTGAGTTTGAGGCCAGATTTACACAGTGAGTTCCAGAACAGCCAGGGCTACACAGAGAAACCCTGTCTTGAAAAACCAAACCAAATTAAACCAAAACCAAAAACCAGAGAGAAAAAAAAAAAACAGCATACACTTGCTCATAGTGGATAGCTCTTATAACACCTTTAACATTCAGCAAGTAACTTATGCCGGTGTACTTACCTATTTTTATATAATTTATTTATTTTTATTTTATGTCCATTGGTGTTTTGCCTGCATGTATGTCTATGAGGGTTTCAGATCTTCAAGTTACAGACAGTTGTGAGCTGCCATGTGGGTGCTGGGAATTGAACACGGGTCCTCTGGAAAAGCAGTCAGTACTCTTAACCACTGAGTCATCTCTCCAGTCCCATACTTACCTATTTAATGCCACAATGATTGTGCCTTAGAATATGTCATAATGTATACTACAGAATACATAAAATACTTGAATTTTATTTATTTTGAAACTGGATGTTACTATGTAGCCTGGTTAGTCTGGAAGTCAGTCTAAAGACAAAGCTAACTTTGAACTCACAGAAATCTACCTTACCTCCTCTGCCTCCTGAATCTTGGGATTAAAGGCCTGTGCTACCACACCCAGTTTTAATTTATATATATATAGTCTTTTTAAAAAGTTTATTTTATATGCATTTTTTGCGTGCATGCCTGGTACCCGCAGAAGCCAGAAGAAGGTATTGGACCCCCTGGAACTGGAGTTACAGATGCTTGTGAGGTGCAGGGAATCAAACCAGGGTCCTCTGAGAGAGCAGCCAGAACATCTTTCTAGCTCCATTTGGCTTGAATTTTAAAGGAGACTACAGCTGGACATGGTGGCTCAAGACTTTAATCACATCACTGGGGAGGTAGAGGGAGGAGGATCTTTATGAGTTCAAGGCCAGCTATGTTACATAGCAAGTTCCAGGCCAGCCAGGGATATGTAGAATGCATAGCTAGCAACATGCAGTCTCCAAAAAGAAAAAAAGAAAGAAAAGGATACTATTAGTCACTGACATACTTAACTCTTTTTTTTTTTTTTTTTGGTTTTTGAGACAGGGTTTCTCTGTGTAGCCCTGGCTGTCCTGGACTCACTTTGTAGACCAGGCTGGCCTCGAACTCGCAAAGATCCACCTGCCTCTGTCTCCCAAGTGCTGGGATTAAAGGCGTGCGCCACCACCGCCGGCTCATACTTAACTCTTTAGAAATTGGTCAGATAGGGCTGGAGAGATGGCTCAGTGGTTAAGAGCACTGTCTGCTCTTGCAGAGGTCCTGGGTTCGATTCCCAGCAACCACACGGTGGCTCACAACCATCTATACTGAAATGCCAGGTGTATAAAGATAAAAGCACTTATATATATATATATATATATATATATATATATATATATATATATATATAAAATCTTTAAAATTGGTCAGATAGCCTAACTTGGTGACATATTTCTAATCCCAGTACCTGGGAGGTGGGGCAGGATAAGTGGATCAAGGCCAGCCTTGAGTACATAGAGTACTAGAGGCTAGCCTGGCCTACATGAACCCATCTTAACCTAACCCAACCTAGCCCAACCCAAAATTAAGTTAGCAAACTTTGCGTTTGTGTGTGTGTGTGTGTGTGTGTGTGTGTGTGTGTGTGTGAGAGAGAGAGAGAGAGAGAGAGGGAGAGGGAGAGAGAGAGAGACTGACTGACCAAGACAGAGAGACTGGAGATTGAGACTAGAGAGTATGCTAGGGAGTTGTACATCCACCTTTCTTTTACTTTTTGAGCAAGGTTTTCCAAGCTGGCTTTGAATTCACTCTGTAGTCCCAGCATACATTGAACTTGTGATCCTCTTGCCTCAGCCTCTTGAATAGCTGGGGTTACAGGCCTGTACCCCCAGGTCTGGCTCAGTTGTGACTTTTCTAGGTGTTAGAAAAATTAGTTGTGTTTACTCTATTAATCAAGGGAGAGGATGAAATTGAGTTTTGTATTCTAGTGGAAATAGACCATGATACAGACATGTTTGAAAATGACATGAGGCTGTAATGTGGTCAAATCTTTTTTTTTCTCCCCCTTTCAGATAGGGTCTCAATATGAAGCTCTGGCTGACCTGGAACAACATAGACATGGCCTCTAACTCACAGGAATCCCCTGCCTCTGCCTCCCTGAGTGCTGGGATTAAAGGGGGGCACCAGAGGATTAAACTGGGCTTAGTGATTGCCATCTTGATACTAGACTGATGCAACCTAAAGGAATATCAATGTTACAACAGTATTACAAGTCTTTCTGAAAGAGTTGTATGATGCAACCTCTATAGCAAGGATGGAGTTGACTGGGTCACTAGCATAACACTTGAGGAACGAGAAAGGAAAAAATTCCTAAACACTGACTCATAGGCTCAACACATTAGTGAACTGTGTGTGATGTTTCAGTAGTATTTGTACGAAGCTCAGAATATATTTATTAGAAATACTGGAGTCATTTCCTGCCTGTAATAATGTCCTAAGTATCCCCTATAAGCACTTGGGAGGCAGAGATTCTATTAGATCTGTGAGTTCAAGGCCAGCCTGGTCTACATGTCAAGCTCCAGGCCAGGGGACAGGTGTCAGTTGCCTGTATGCACACAGAGTTGTGGGTTCCAGGGTCAACTGACCATGGTAATGTATGTATGTCTATGCCTGTTGATCTCAGCACTTGTGAGGTAAAGGCAGAAGGACCAAGAGTTCAAAGTCATCTGTTACCCAGTGTTTGAGGATAGCAGGGATTACATGAGTCCCTGTCTTTAATAAAAGTGAAAAAAAAAATCAATAGCATAAGCTATGGAGTAAAATCAACGAGATTATCAATTCTACTCCCATCACACTCATCAATAATACTCATTCATTCTGGTTATCACTTTTGGTCTGAATATTTTCTTCTGGAAAATGGGAAATACCTACCGAGAATTGAGTGATAAGGACTAAATGATACATGGAAAACAGGCGGAACAGTGCTTTAAGGAGGATCAGTAGTTCTAGGCCAGCTTGGGCCTTGTGTACAATGCCCTGCCTCAAAACAAACAAATAAAACAAAAGAAACAATGAAGCACATAATAAGCCTAAGTAGTAGCTTCTGTTAATTTTTTTTTTGCAACATACTATTATTATACAGTAGTAAAACATCATCCAGTAGTAAAACAAGACCAATCTTTTCTGTCTGCTAAGTGGCTTTAGCATTATGAGACCTATCCTAAGAGTCAGGTTAAGATGGTGACAAGGGAGAGGAAGGACTTGTAAATGATAACCTGAGTCACAAATGGAAATGCTACACAAGGATAGGGAACATTAAGGGGCAATAAGCTAGAGAGGAGGAAAAAAAGATACATTCCAGTAGAAAGTGCTCGTTTGACTATTCATAGCCACAGCCGAGAGGGACTCAGGATTAGGTTACAATAGGCCAGGCCAATCCTGGGATTTAACCCTGGGAAAGGGAAAATTGGGAAGACAAATACTGCTGGCCTGTGGGTGAAGGGGGAAACATGATTAGCAGAGAAGAGCCAGGATTCGCCGCGAAGCAGAACCCAGACCAGGCCAGGTGAATAACACAGGGCCTGGTCGCTCGGTCACCCAAGAACGTGTGGAGGTTGGGAAGGACAGAGAAACGGGTTCCCGGGCGATCACAGCATCACAGCTCTGGCCGAGCAGCTCAGGACGCGAGGGAACCTAGGAGGAGAAAAGGTCGCATACTGCTTCGGAAGGAGGGACAGAAAGGGAGGACTCGAGTCCCACCACCCCGAGGGAACTGACACGCAGACCCTGCTCCAGTCCCCCGGGGCCGGCATGAGGGTAGAACCTGGACGGTTACCGGCGGAAACGGTCTGGGGGTGAGAGGTCAACCGAAGGATAGGCAGCTGCTGAACCAATAGGACCAGCGCACAGGGCGGATGCTGCTTCTGATTGGTGGCTGTAAAGAATGACCAGTAGCCAATGAGTCAGCCCGGGGGGGGCGTAGCAGTGACGTAAGTTGCGGAGGAGGCCTCTTCGAATCCGCAGCGGCCAGCTTGGTGCCATTGACCAATCAGCATCCTCCAACGAGAAGCGCTTTCACCAATCAGAGGCCTCCACGACGGGGCTGGGGGGAGGGTATATAAGCCGAGTCGGCGACGGCGCGCTCGACACTGGCAGATCTAACACTTGGCAAGCAGATCCGGTCTTTCCCGGGTGCGAAAGGTAAGCGCCGCGGCCTGCTTTCAGGCCTAACCTGAGTCTAGTTCGTGGCTCCTCCTGACCGTGGGGTCCCTGTCGCCCTCAGATCGGAGCTGTCGTCACGCTTCCGGGCTACAGCCTGTTGCTGGATTGCTAAGACTCCTGACCGGCCGCTGAGCGACTGGCCCACAGTGCCGGCAAGATGAAGTTCACAGTGGCGGCGGCGGCGCTGCTGCTGCTCTGCGCGGTGCGAGCCGAGGAAGAGGACAAGAAGGAGGACGTGGGCACGGTGGTCGGCATCGATTTGGGGACCACCTATTCCTGGTAAATGGCCTTCCGAGGAGGAGGTTGGGGGGGGGGAGTGGGGCGTGGCCTCCAGGGCTAGCGTGAGAAAGTGAGGTGCTGATTTCCTTTCTGTGGGGTTTTTCCGTCAGCGTCGGTGTGTTCAAGAACGGCCGCGTGGAGATCATAGCCAACGATCAGGGCAACCGCATCACGCCGTCGTATGTGGCCTTCACTCCTGAAGGGGAGCGGCTGATTGGCGATGCGGCCAAGAACCAGCTTACATCCAACCCCGAGAACACGGTCTTCGACGCCAAGCGCCTCATCGGACGCACTTGGAATGACCCCTCGGTGCAGCAGGACATCAAGTTCTTGCCATTCAAGGTCCAACCTGGTTTTTTTTTTCTTTCTTATGGGGTGGCGGGAGTATTTAGGGGTTGAGACTTGGCCGAAAAACAGTATTCAGATGGCTAAAAGGAAGCGAAAAGGCGACTAAAAGGAAGTTTTATAAAACTTGACGCACTGTTATAATTTCTAAAACCTGAAAGGTAGAGTAAAACCGGCCATCTATGCTGCTGTGCTCAGTTTCAGTCAAGATTTCCCAAGGGACCAACATGAATCAAGCTATGGGAGATGGGAAATTGATTTTCATGTTTCCTAAGGTTTGTGGTGCCATTGCTTCCGCTTCGGAAAAATTACCTTTAAATTATTTCGTGTCGTAGGTGGTTGAAAGGAAAGCCAAACCATACATTCAAGTTGATATTGGAGGTGGGCAAACCAAGACATTTGCTCCAGAAGAAATTTCCGCCATGGTCCTCACTAAAATGAAAGAAACTGCTGAGGCATATTTGGGAAAGAAGGTAAATCTATGTGTGGAGCAATGTTAAGTGTTTAAGGTACTGTTGTTCCTCCAGGCTGACTTATGTAGGGAAGCCTTTGTGGTTTAAAATCGCTTAATCTGACTGGCAACTTTTGTCAGGCTTAATGATTTAGTGCTTTGTTGGAGGTCAAGGTAAGTGCTATTCAGTTTTCATGAGTTATCACTTAATTCTGTGATGGTAAAAGTGTATGGTTTATAGTATCAGTAAGCTGGCTTAGAAACTGATGTGGTTTTTACTGTGGTTGATAAAGGTGACAGGGAATGAACAAAGTATACTTAGTTACCTTTGTTGTCACCCTAGGTTACCCATGCAGTTGTTACTGTACCAGCTTATTTCAACGATGCCCAACGGCAAGCAACGAAAGATGCTGGCACTATTGCTGGACTGAATGTCATGAGGATCATCAATGAGCCGTAAGTGTGGAACTCAGGGTCCAGCATGTTTGCCAAGTAGAAGTGTGAGCCTGACCAAGCTTTCTTCCCTCCTTGATTCTTACAGTACAGCAGCTGCTATCGCATATGGCCTGGATAAGAGAGAGGGCGAGAAGAACATCCTTGTGTTTGATCTGGGTGGTGGCACCTTCGATGTGTCTCTTCTCACCATTGACAATGGTGTCTTTGAAGTGGTGGCCACTAATGGAGATACTCACCTGGGCGGGGAAGACTTTGATCAGCGGGTTATGGAACACTTCATCAAGCTGTACAAAAAGAAAACCGGCAAAGATGTTAGAAAAGACAACAGAGCTGTGCAGAAACTCCGGCGTGAGGTGGAAAAGGCTAAGAGAGCCCTGTCTTCTCAGCATCAAGCAAGGATTGAAATCGAGTCTTTCTTTGAAGGAGAAGACTTCTCTGAGACCCTGACTCGGGCCAAGTTTGAAGAGCTGAACATGGTATGTCCTTTGACGGTGCTAATGAGATCCACCTAGACTGTAGAATGTAGGAGACATCTGAATGCAGGCTAACTAAATGTCTAGGTTCGGTCAGCACCGCAGTAACCATGCCTTTTGTATTTTGGTTTTTTTTGTTTGTTTGTTTTTTTGTTCTGCTTTTTTACTAGGACCTGTTCCGCTCTACCATGAAGCCTGTCCAGAAAGTGTTGGAAGACTCTGATCTGAAGAAATCTGATATTGATGAAATTGTTCTTGTTGGTGGATCTACTCGAATTCCAAAGATTCAGCAACTCGTAAAAGAGTTTTTCAATGGCAAGGAGCCATCCCGTGGCATAAACCCAGATGAGGCTGTGGCATATGGTGCTGCTGTCCAGGCTGGTGTTCTCTCTGGTGATCAAGATACAGGTAGGTTGCTGTCACTACGCCTCTCACGTTTGAATAGCTTGATGGGAAGACTGTTGCTTTAGGAAGCTGTAGAATTAGGAGCAAGGGTCACATAACTGATAAAGTGATGCTGGTACAATGATGACAAGACTTCCTTAGGTCAGGCCTAGTTAACATCCTTAACAGCTGTTAATTCACTTGTGGGAGGATAGCAAAGGTCACTGGGAGGTTGCTTGGAGTGTGGACCCTAATTAGAACCTGACCTGACTAATTCTCCCTTGCAGGTGATCTGGTACTGCTTGACGTATGTCCCCTTACGCTTGGTATTGAAACTGTGGGGGGTGTCATGACCAAACTTATTCCAAGGAACACTGTGGTGCCCACCAAGAAGTCTCAGATCTTTTCCACAGCTTCTGATAATCAGCCAACCGTAACAATCAAGGTCTATGAAGGTAATTACATTCGCAGACACTGTGCATTTTGAAAGAATGTGACTTTGGATTTGATAATACATTATTAAACTGCCTAGGGAAAGAAGTATCTTTTGTAAATCAAATGAAGAAGCTGCTTAGTTTGACCAGTGTTGAATTTTAAATTCAGTACTTAGCTGTCCACAAGACAAAAGAAAAAGGGGCTTATGGGTGCTTCTAAGAGATGCATTCGGATAAGAGCAGTAGCACCCAGTGAGTTGCTGCTCTTGGTCCAAAACGGAGTTTTACCTCAAAGGGTCCTTGTCCCCTGCACATTCTACCAAGTTGAAATGTAGAGATACTGGTGCACTAAGCTTGTCAATAACAAGTTTTTCCTGTGGTATTACCCTAGGTGAACGACCCCTAACGAAAGACAATCATCTTCTGGGTACATTTGATTTGACTGGAATTCCTCCTGCTCCCCGTGGAGTACCCCAGATTGAAGTCACCTTTGAGATAGATGTTAATGGTATTCTTCGAGTGACAGCTGAAGACAAAGGAACAGGAAACAAAAACAAAATCACAATTACCAATGACCAAAATCGCTTGACACCTGAAGAAATTGAAAGGATGGTTAATGATGCTGAGAAGTTTGCTGAGGAAGACAAAAAGCTCAAAGAGCGCATTGACACCAGGAATGAATTGGAAAGCTATGCTTACTCTCTCAAGAACCAGATTGGAGATAAAGAAAAGCTGGGAGGTAAACTTTCTTCTGAAGATAAGGAAACCATGGAAAAAGCTGTAGAGGAGAAGATCGAATGGCTGGAAAGCCACCAGGATGCAGACATTGAAGACTTTAAAGCTAAAAAGAAGGAACTAGAAGAAATTGTTCAGCCAATTATCAGCAAACTCTATGGAAGTGCAGGCCCTCCCCCAACTGGTGAAGAGGATACATCAGAAAAAGATGAGTTGTAGGTGCACTGATCTGCTAGAGCTGTAATATTGTAAATACTGGACTCAGGAACTTTCGTTAGGAGAAAATTGAGAGAACTTAAGTCTCGAATGTAATTGGAATCTTCACCTCAGAGTGGAGTTGAAAATGCTATAGCCCAAGTGGCTGTTTACTGCTTTTCATTAGCAGTTGCTCACATGTCTTGCGGTCAGGGAGAGGAGGAATTGGCTATTTTAAGAACTGGGGAAGCTGGGTCAGGGTGTGTGTTCACCTTGGGTATGTTCTATTTAACAGTTGGGTCATGCACATCTGGGGTAGGAACGTTTTCTACCATGAGTGACACCAATAAATGTTTGTTATTTACACTGGTCTAACTTTTGTGAAAAGCTTGTAAGTATATCCATCTTTTATAACTAAAGTTTAAGGCTGGATTCTCAGGTGTGTCTGTGTGGGCAAGGAAAGGGGGCCTTGGGCAAGAGTCATTTCACAGTGCCCAAGTCCAGTTCTCTTGAATATGATTGAAATCTTTTTTTTTTTTTTTGGTTTTTCGAGACAAGGTTTCTCTGTTTAACAGCTCTGGCTGTCCTGGACTCGCTTTGTAGACCAGGCTGGCCTCGAACTCGCAAAGATCTGCCTGCCTCTGCCTCCCAAGTGCTGGGATTAAAGGCGTGCGCCACCACCGCCCGGCTTATGATTGAAATCTTACTTCCTCTTTGTAAAATTGCTTTCTGGGTTTTTGGTTTGGTTTTGGTTTTAGTTTTTCAACATAAGGTCTCTGTGTAGCCCTGACTGTCCTCCAACTCAACACTGCCAGGCTGGCCTTGAACTTAGATCCACCTGTCACTTGGGTGCTGGGGTTAAAAGTGTGCACCACCATGGTCCTTTCTGAGTTTTGTTACAAGTACTGGTGTGGGACTGCCTGGATTCGTGTGAATTGATGTGCCAGGTAGGCCTATAATTCTAAGCTGTGACAAAAACATGGCAAGTCTAAGCCTAGCCTAGGGAACAAGCTGTCTGAAAAGATACAAAAACAGTTGGATTGCCTAGCACTAGTGTGAAACCCTGGGTTTAATCTACTGGGAAAAAAAAGCTGAGTGAGTTGATGACTTACATACTTCATTTTGTTGTTCTTTGTGGTTCAAGATCAAACACAGGCCCTTGAATGTGGTAAACACTCCATATCATTGGGTGGTATTTGTAATTTATATTGGAAGATGTATTATTGAAAGTATGGTAATACCTTAAATCCCAGCATTCAGGAGGCAGAGGCAGGAGGATCTCTGAGGCCATCCCGGTTTACAGAGTTCCAGGCCAGCCAAAACACAGAATCCATACTGAAGATTTACTTCAACTGGTAGAATACTTGTCCAGCATTCATAAAGCCCTGGATTTGAAACTCAGCACCACATACTGGGTGTAGTGACTCAGGCTGGAGGCAGGAGACTTAATGAAATACCAACTTCAGTTATGTAGTTGATGTGAGTTACATGAACCATAACATGCTCTTAAGCCTAATTTGGTCAGAACCCCCATTTGTGAAGTGTCTGGTGGTAGGGTACATAATAGTAATCCTGATATTACAGACTTCACTTGATAGTCTAAAGGGCTATGAGGACTGTTTAGATTGGCTCCCTCAGGAAAGGGATGATCTAAGTAATCTGTATGATCAGTGAAGATTTTTGTCCAGTGCTAACAGGAAATTCAGTACTGCCCAAAGATGGGTATTTTCTAACTGGGCAACCAGCTTTAAGATCAATTTATAAGAATTGTAGATTTGGGGACCTGACAACCTTGTCTTACTCTTGAGCTTCATTTTTGTGCACTGATACATTTTGAACTCAACATTGGTGGCTCATGCTAGTAATTTCTACAATTGGGAGGCTGGCTGAGGCAGGAGGATTATAGCAAGTTCAAGATTATGCTGTGAGATCCTACTTAATCTGTTCCACACTCCTGTCCACTCTACCCTAAAAAGGGGGGAGGGGATGTTGGAGCATGATAGCACATACCTGTAATCTTAGCACTCTGAGACCCTGAGGCAGGAAGACAAGTTGGAAGCCACCCTAGGCTTTCAGATTTTTGTCTCAACATAAGTTTTGGGCAATCTGGAGGCCAAAGCCCAGTCAAATGTTAAAATTGACTTGGACTGCTTCATGCTGGGTCAAGGGGTGGTTAGTCTTATCTTTCATTGCTGGCATTCCTTTTTTTTAAAAAAACAGGCCCCACTGTGTACACTAGGTTGGGATTAAAGGCATGTACCACCCCACCCAGCTTTTTAATTTTTTAAGATAGGTAATTACCCACATCTGAACAAGGTTTAGGGGAGGCACATATGTATGAATGCCAAATCATGCTTATGAATCAAAAAAGGATCTCACACTCTCCTTTTGTCTGTACTTTTTTTTTTCAAATTCAGATTTTTTTGTATGAGCTTTGCCTACAGAGGGTCAGGGATCCGATCTCCTGGAACTGGAATTACAGACAGTTGTCAGCTACCATGTGGGTTCTGGGAACTGAACCTGGGGTTTTCTGTAAGAACAAGAGTTCTTATATGCTGAGCTATCTCTCCAGCCCCTTGTCTGCACATTTTTTTCTAGTGATTAGTGCATATCAAAATGAGATTCCAATTGATAAAAATTTACTCCAATTTCTAGCTTGGGTATCTACAGATTATATTGGTGGTAAAACTTTGTAATGAAGCCAGGCACACCTTTAATCCCAGCACTTGGGAGGCAGAGGCAGGCAGATCTCTGTCAGTTCAAAGCCGGCTTGGTCTACAGAGTGAGTTCCAAGACAGCCAGAGCATGTTACACAGAGAAACCTTTTCTGGAAAAACCTTTAGAAAAACCAAAACTTTATAATAGAATTGATTACACTGGGCTATCTGGTTACCAAACTTGATAAATGCAAGACAGATATATTTTTTATTTTTGCTTTTTAAAGACAGGGTTTCACTATGTAGCTCTGGCTGTCCTGGAACTCAACAGAGATAACACCTGCCTCTACCTCCCAAGTGCTAGGACCATAGGTGTGTGCCACCACTCTTGGTTAAGAGAATATATTGTGCAGAGTCTGGCAGTGTAACCCAGCAGAGATTTCACTTTCATAAAAACTAACAAGTAATAAAAATGTTGGTTTTTATTAGTCAACTACAGTCACAATACAATCATCATAGATCTCCCCTTCTGTATTCATCCCACCAAACACAAAACAGAGCAACATGCTCCTCTGACTTTCCTCAGGTAACCCACCACCCTGAGTCACTTGTTTGTCAGCAGCATCCCCTTTCTCAGCTTCCCAGTCTAGAATGACAGAATCTAAGTCTTCATTCTCAGAGGCAGATGCCACTGGCCATGGAATGATGCACATGGAATGGTCCAATCGTCCAGCAGGTAGGAAAGCATCGAACTGAAGTAAAGTCCAGTGCTGCTTTTCTAAAGGGGGACAGAGCAAAGGCCCCTGTTAAGATATTTCCACAAATATTAAGCCACAAAGAGGAAATGAAGGAAAACCAGGCTGGGCCTAATGGCGTACAGATGTAATCCCAGTACTCAGGAGGCCCAAGCAGGATTGTTGCCATTTTCAAAGCAGCTTGGGTACACAGAGAAAACCTGGTTTTTGGTGGGGATTTGTTTTGTGTTTGTTTTAAAGTTCTTTTAAAACATTTTATTTATTTTTTGATGTACATAAGGGTTTGACCTGCATGTATGTGTACCACTTGTTTGTAAGGGGAGTTGGATTAATATAAATTAGATTTAGTGACTATCTAGGGGCTTCTGATACAGTCTCTTAATGCAGGGCATGAAGATCAGCTTGGCTGTGGGCAATTGGCATAGCAGCATATGGATTAAAAACAAGGTTTATGGCCTGGCATTGTTTTCAGCTGCTAATAGCCTTATGAAGTGGGCAGAGCCCAGATAAGGCTGAAGCCAGGTGAAACAGGGAAAGACCCTATTTGAGGAAGAAGTGAGTAGAGCCCGAGAGTTCCAATGCTAGAGAGTTCCCACGCTAGAGATCAGATGCAAGGGAGTTTGTATCAATGGAGAAAACACTGGTGGACTGAAAAGCTGATTTCAAACAGAGCTGAAAAATTACAGCCAGTTCTCCCTGAGGCTGTAATGAAAGAAAGAAGCTGGTGAGCAGAGAAGGTCTCAGCAAAGCAGCAAAAGGCCAAGGACTAAACCCTGTGGCACAACTTTTGCCTAGAGGGGTTCGACCAGTTCAAACAGTGGTCTGAATGGAACTGTGGCCAGACTCAAAGACTGAGGCAGAGCGGCCAAGTTGCTAATACAAAGTGAATAAGTTGGCTTATGGACAGCTAAGGCCTTCCAGAGAAAAGAAAGCCTCAAGCCTCATTTAAGGTGAAGTTGCCATAGCCAATTTCCCCTAAAGGACCTACATCTGAGATATTCCTGAAGAAAAACTGTTGACTAAGTGCCTTAAAGGATCTACTCCTGAGGTTGTTCCTGACAACTGAGGACCTGCCCCAGAGACTGTGTTCCTAATGACTGAGGACCTGCCCCAGAGGCTGTATCCTTCTAAAATGTTTGGAATAGTTGTTAGATAATAGTTATTACAGTTATTAATAGGTTTAGTTGTTAGGTAACAGGGGTTAGTCATTCTTGGGGCTAGCAGTTAGGTAAGTGTTTATATTTGTTATAAGTGTTTATAGTTATTAATAACTACATTGGATAATTAAAAGTTTCAATTTCAGAGGCCAGAAGTCGTCTTTGGATCCCCAGGAACTGGAGTTGCAGGAAGTTGTTAGTTGCTATGTGGGTGCTGTCCCCAGGAACTGGAGTTGCAGGAAGTTGTTAGTTGCTATGTGGGTGCTGACAACTGAACCCCCAGTACTCCCCAAGAGCAGCAAGTGATTGCCCCTTAGCCACCGCTCCAGTTCTAAGACAGGAGCTTATTCTGTAGCCCATGCTGTCCTGGAACTTAATGTATAGCTCATGCTGGCCTTTAACTCTCAGAAATCCTTCTGCCTCAGATTCCCAATTACTAGGATTTCAAACATAAGCCACCACACTTTACTTCCTGTGTATTAATGATGACATTCTTTTTTTTGTTGTTTTTTTGAGACAGGGTTTCTCTGTGTATCCCTGGCTGTCCTGGACTCACTTTGTAGACCAGGCTAGCCTTGAACTCACAGAGATCCACCTCCTCCGCCTCCTGAGTGCTGGGATTAAAGGCATGCACCACCACAACCGGCAATTACAGACAGCTGAGAGTTGCCATGTGGGTGCTGGGATTGTCCTTTGGAAGAGCAGCCAGTGAGTGCTCTTAACTGCTGAGCCATCTCTCGAGCCCAATGATGCCATTCTTTAAGTTTAATTTTCATTCCTTTGGATTTAGTTAATTACCACATGTGCGCACGTGTGTTTGTATGCATATGTCAGGAGAGTGGAGTGAGAACTTCAGATGTCTTCCTCTGTCACTTTCTGTCCTGTTTTCCTTTAAGACAGAGTCTCTCACTGAACCTGAAGCTGCTGTTCCAGGTGGGCTGGCCAGCCAAGAGCCCTAGCAGTCTGCCTGTCTGTGCTTCCCAATGCTTGGGTTTACAGGCACCTGTGACCATCCTGGCTTTTACATGGATGCTGGGGATTCAAACTCAGGCCCTCATGTTTGCACTGTCACCCACAAAGCCATTTCCCCAGCACTTCCTTTGGATTTAGACGTGAAGGTACCAAATTAGAAAACGCCTGCATCACTTTTCAAAGAATGTTTGTTTAACGACCAGGAGTGAGGTTTGCTCACCTGTGTGATACTTGTACATTGTGTTCAGCGCCCCAGTGGGAGTCATGCCGCCAAACACATACACATGTTTTCCCACAGCCACGGCGGCGTGGGCAGCACAGCCTGCTGGAGCAGTCCCGGTGGGAACGAGCTTCTGCCAGTTCATGGTCTCTGTCACAAGAGAGAGTTTTGCACGTGAACTTACATGTGAATTCAAATTATCTGTTGCAGTTTGCAAAGTGATTACTGGGGGTCATTCACAAGGTTTTTTGGTTTTGTGATTTTGAGATAGGGTCTCACTATGTAGCCATGGTCTGGAATGCCCTGTGTAAACTGTAAACCAGACTGGCCTTGAACCTGCTGGACAATGAGATTAAAGGTGTTCAACACCATGCCTGGGCCACAGGGGTCTCTAAGAGGTAACGGACAGAGAAAGGGTCAATGTGCAGAACTGTTTTTGAGGGAGGACAGCTTGAATTATTCTCAAATCTGGAGCAAGGGACCTACAGTTTTAAAAAGCATCTTGTGAGCCGGGCGGTGGTGGCGCACGCCTTTAATCCCAGCACTTGGGAGGCAGAGGCAGGCGGATCTTTGTGAGTTCGAGGCCAGCCTGGTCTACAAAGCGAGTCCAGGACAGCCAGAGATATTCAGAGAAACCCTGTCTCGAAAAACCAAAAAAAAAAAAAAAAAGCATCTTGTGGGGTTCTGATGCTCTTCGGAGCATGCAGAGAAATGTGAAACCTTTATTACATTATATTATTATTGGTTTTTTTGAGACAGGGTTTTTCTGTGTAGTCCTGGAACTCACTTTTTAGACCAGGCTACCATCGAACTCACAGAGATCTGCCTGCCTCTGCCTCCCAATTGCTGGGATTAAAGGTGTGCACCGCCACAGACTGGCTCCCAATACTATTTTTGCATCGTTTTGAAGGAACACTTAAATGAAATACATATCATTGGATTTTAGATTAGAAGAGTATCTGAGAAGGAATAAAACAATAGCTAGGAAGTAGTTCTTCAGCAGAGCAAAATGGTCTTAAAATTTATATTAAAAATTATCAGCCAGGGGCTGGAGAGATGGCTCAGAGGTTAAGAGCACTGACTGCTCTTCCAGAGGTCCTGAGTTGAATTCCCAACTACCACATGGTGGCTCACAACCATCCATAATGAAATCTAGTGCCGTCTTCTGGCCTGCAGGTATACCTGCAGACAGAACATTGTATATATAATAAATAAAATCTTTTAAAAAAATTATCAGCCAAGAGCTGGAGAGGTGGCTCAGAGGTTAAGAGCACTGGCTGCCCTTCTGGAAGTCCTGAGTTCAATTCCCAGCAACTACATGGTGGCTCACAACCATCTCTAATGAGATCTGGTGCCCTCTTCTGGCCTGCAGGCATACAGAACACTGCATACATAATAAACAAACAAATAAGTATTTTTAAAAATTGGTCAACCATGATGGTGCACACCTAAAAATCCTAGCGCTTTAAGAGAGAGGCAGGTGGATCTCTTTGACTTTGAGGCATGTTTGATTTACATAGTGAATTCCAGGACAGTCAGGGCTACATAGAGAGACTGTTTCTAAACAAGATCAAAGCCTATCCTATTTGACACTGCATAGGAACACAGGTCTCTAGTCCCTGAACTCAGCAGTCTGAAGCAGGAGGATTGAGTTTCAGGTTGTGCTACACAGCTAGATCTCTGTGAGTTCAAAGTCAGTGTGGTCTATACAGTGAGTTACAGGACAGCCAGGGCTACACAGAAACCCTGTAGCCAATGAAGAAATCTCAGCTTGTGAGCCTGCTTCCCAGGGCCCAGTGCTTTGTAAGATTCTTGTGCCTTCTGCCAGGCATCCCTTTGTTCTGTAGTCTGGAGCAAGGCAGACCTTGTCCATTTATTCATTCATCAGCTCAAGCAGATAAGCATTCACCCACTATCTGGCTGACTGCACCAGTGCTGGAAATATACAAAGGAAAAAGGAAGTCCCTCCCCTAGAGCAGCTCACAGCCAGAAAAGAGTTGTGCTCAGAAGAGAGCCCAACCCTTTGGAAATGAAGACAACTTTCAGGTTCTCTCTAGTTTTCTTTTTTCTTGTCTTTTGACCATGCAGCTCAGCAAACATGCAGTTCTGGTCATCCATCACTGTTATCTAGGCCAGACATGGAGCAAGAGCTAAGGCTGCAAAGAGCTCTAGTTGGGAACACACTGTAGGAAAATGCAGTGAGAAGGGTGGGTGCTGGAGGAGGTAACAGTGCCTGCACACACTAAGTCTTTGGGAATGATTGCATTTAAAAACAGATGTAGTCAGCCGGGCGTGGTAGCACACAATGAGGCACAGATCTCTATGAGTTCAAGGCCATCCTTGCCTACATAGCAAGCTCTAGCCCAGCCAAGGCTACATCATTGTATGATTCTGTTTCAGGGAAAAAAAAAAAAGCTAACAAAAAAAATTTAAAAGGACCTGCCAAGCCGGGCGGTGGTGGCGCACGCCTTTAATCCCAGCACTTGGGAGGCAGAGGCAGGCGGATCACTGTGAGTTCGAGGCCAGCCTGGTCTACAAAGTGAGTCCAGGACAGCCAAGGAAACACAGAGAAACCCTGTCTCGAAAAACCAAAAAAAAAAAAGGACCTGCCCCTAGAGGCATTGCAGATGTGGCTGCTGTGTCACATGTGCATCAGTAGGTGGCAGAGAGGAGACAGGCTATGTCTATCTACATTCAGAGTTCTGACCTAGGAACATTTGAATGAATAGTAACCTAACATTCCCTGAAAAAAGCAAGCCAGAAATCACCACCAGTTTGGTGCAAGGGGGCTTGGACAGGGAGGTAGCCTGTGACTACCACCAGTCCAACACTAAACAAACACTAGATGGGTTCCCAGGACAGGAAGCAAGCCAGAGACTAAGAACCCTGCCTGAACCTGGATGTGGAGGATGTGGGTGAGCCAGCCCCAAAAGTGTGAGTGTGGGAGAGCCAGCCTGCCCCTAGCCTGCTTTACTGTGGTGTTGGCAAGGGAGAGATCCCCTCCACTCTTTTTTTGCCCTTGCGAAAGGTAGTAGGCAGGAGAGTTTGCCCTGATGGGGTCATGAGAATAAGAGAGCTGGTCCAGCTCCTTACCTCCTGCACTACTTAGGAGAACAGGCCCTGCACCCTACCTGGGTAGCATAGTAAAACTAGCCCTGGATGTGGATGTTGCAGGCCCAGAACAAGGGTTTTGAGTTGGCCAACATATACCCCATGGTTGAACTGATGGAGTGCATGAAGCAGCCTGTTCTACAGACCCAAACTACAGGATCTCCATGACACAGGGCAACAACAGTATATTTTAGAGGAGTCCCAGTGAAGTTCCTGTATTGACAAAGTAGTAGAAGCCAGAGGCCTCACACCAGACCACCAAGTCATTATAATGAATATTTGCAAGCAAAAAAGTGTGGACAAAAAGGGAATATTGAAGGACACACTGAGAAACACTACAGCTTCCACAATGAGATTTTTTTTTCCTTTTTGGAGAGGTTGCAAGGGGAGGAGGACAGGTCTGAGGGGAAGTGGGAGATGAGTGGGATCAGGGGCTTGGTGTGAAATTCACAAAATAAACAATTAAAAAAAAAAGAAAAAAATGTAAAAGGATGTGTTTGGGGGCTACAGAGATGGCTCAGGCCTTCTTGAGATTCTAGGTTCAATTCCCGGCACCCACATGGCAGCTCACAGCCACCTGTAACTCCGGACTCCAGGTAATCCAGTGTCTTCTGATGGCCTCTTCAGGTACTACATACACGTGATACACAGACATACATGCAGGAAAAACACCCCCCCACACACACAAAATACTTTAAGCCTTTAGCAATTTCCTATGTTTAACTACTATGTGCATATATGTGTGTCTATGTGTGGGGACGTGCAGGTGGCAGTTGAGACCGAGGTTTTAAATGCCCTGGAGCTGTTCTGAGCAGTCCATTGTGGGTGCGGGAACTGAATGGGGGTCCTCTGCAAGAGCAGCAAATGCTTTTAATTGCTGAGCCGTTTCTCCAGCCCCAATTGTTAATGACATTTTTCTCCTCCTCTTCCTTTTCTTTTTCAGGTCAGTCTGTCTGTCTGTCTATCTATTTATCTACCTACCTACCTACCTAACTACATACACATCTGATTTATTTTATTTATTTATTTTTTTGAGACGGGGTTTCCTCTGTGTATCCCTGGCTGTCCTGGACTCACTTTGTAGACCAAGCTGGCCTTGAACTCACAGAGATCCACCTGCCTCTGCCTCCTGAGTGCTGGGATTAAAGGTGTGTGCCACCATACCCAGCTTTTCTTATTTAGTGCAGTGTTTGCCTGCCCAGATGTCTGTGTGCCCCCTGCATGTAGTGCCTGTGGAGGACAGAAAAGGGCAACAGATACTGGACGTGCAGCTGTTGCCATGTAGGTGTTGGGAATCCAACCTAGGTCCTCTGGAAAGTGCAGCCAGTGCTTCGCGGCTGAGCTATCCCTCCAGCCTTCATTCCTTATTATTCAGGACATGGAATCTAGGAAGGGTTTTAACAGCCAGTCAAGTTAGCGACACATTAGAGCAAAGCTGAATTCTTTCAAAGCACATCTTAAAGAATTTTGAATACACAGGCCCCTTGGCCCTCTAACATACTTACTTATATCAATGCAATGGAGATCATCAAAGAACTTGTCCCCTGCCAATCCTCCATGGATGAACAGTTTTGTCCCTGTTGCCACCATCACATGGCCATGCCGGGGAGATGGAGGACTTCCATGTGTCTCTGGCTGAGACCATGTCAGAGTATCTACAAAAGTAAATGCATTAACAGTAGAGGTGGTATGTCTTTTCAGTGGCTCCCAGAGCAGGGACGCTCCAAGAAGGAAGTGACCCTGGAATGTCCTTCCCTGCGATTAACCAGCCAAGTAGATCTCAACTGGACACTTCCAGGGCTGGAGACTGCAAAGCCAATAACCTAGCATGCTGGCCCTACAGTCTGGGTATCAGGAAGCTATTTCTTGTTTTGGATTGAAAAATATGTCCAGGCCGGGCATGGTGGCACACACTTTTAATCCTAACATGCAGGAGGCAGAGGCAGGGGCAGATGGATCTCTGTGAGTTTGAGGCCTGGTCTACAAAGCGAGTCCATGACAGCCAGGGCTCTGTTACACAGAGAAACCCTGTCTCAAAAAACAAAACCATTAAGCTTCAACCAAGAACTGCCCCAAAGTTGAAATAAATGTGTGTTCTCCTTATGTGAAAAGCCTTCAGAGTTGCTTTTCTCTCTCTCTCTCTTTTTTAATACTTTATTTTTTTTATTTCTTCAAGTTACATCTCAGTCACAATCCCTTCCCTACTCCCACTTCCTGTCCCACCCTTCCACCCTCTTCCCCCCAACAGCTTCCCCTTTCAGTCCAACAAATGGTTCCTTCTCTTATAACAGTAAATACTATACAAAACAACAGAAATAAATATGCCACATTTATGAGAGTTAAATGGCCCAGCATACATTCCCAATGTCCAGTTCATACATATTTGGCCCCTGACTTTAACATTCTACCATCTAACCATCTCCATGAGTTTAAAGTTCTATATCTGACTCAGCTTTCATACTAACTTGCATCACTATTAAAAACATCTTCTTAGATCCAGAACGCCCTCTTGATTCCTAAACAACTCAAAATTTAACTATGAGACTCTAGCTGTCTATTCTTCAACCACCTCAGAGACCTGAGAGGGATAAATATATCTGATTATATAGGAAGTGTAGGGCCTGCAGCTTCCAAAACTAAGAAATGACATATCAGTGGCTGCCTGGACAGTTCCCATTTTCTCTCCATACATTCCAGCATCAATCTTCAGCCTTTTGGTCCTGTTTCTCTGACAGACATTTATTGTAGAGCAGGGATTATGAAGGACTTACCTACCCTGTCTTGGCAGAGCTAGGCTGTCGACTTCCCTGCTACCAAGTTTTGTCCTTTTTGGACAGCAGTCTGTCTGCAGTTGAAGCAAGGGGTTTTTTCATGCCAAGAGATAGGCTTGCCACTAATTCAACCATCTCACACTGGAGATTCTTTGATGCTTATCTTCTACTTGGAGTAGAATAGGGGGTGCTGTCAGGAGCTGATATGTCTCGATATCAAAAAAAAAATCTTAATTTAAGACATCTTTGAATGCCATATTCTGCAGATCTCTTGGGGTTTTTGAAGATGCCCTATCTATCTCTTGTATTTAGATAAGCAAATGTTGCTTGTCTCTTAACAACTTGATTTCTGAGTAGCTTAGAGAATATCTGTGATAGACTGTCATAGTAGCTAACAAAGTGACAGGCTTGCATGACTAGGAGTTTGTATTTCTTTTTTTTTTTTTTTTTTTTAAAGATTTATTTATTATGTATACAGTGTTCTGTCTGTAGGTATATCTGCAGGCCAGAAGAGGGCACCAGATTTCATTATGGATGGTTGTGAGCCACCATGTGGTTGCTGGGAATTGAACTCATGAAGGCATGACCTCTGGAAGAGCAGCCAGTGCTCTTAACCGCTGAGCCATCTCTCCAGCCCGAGTTTGTATTTCTTAACTATCCTAAACAGTTTAAGACGGTTGGTATCAAGAGGCCAGAGCTTCACATTTCATTGTTAAGTATCTCTAGGTACAATACCATTAGGAAGCGTTACCTTTAATTTTTTATCAATATACAAAGATCTATTCCAATGTGGCTAAATATACTCTTAATTTTGTATCAATATACAAAGATCAATGCCTATGTAGCCCAATACAATCTTAATATTACGTCATTATACAAGGGTCAATACCATTGTGGCCAACTATAATCTTAATTTTGTATCAATATACAAAGATCAATACCGATGTAGTCCAATACAATCTTAATTTTGCACAATAAACAATGGTTTCTCTCTCTCTTTTGTTGTTTGTTGTTTTTTGGTTTTTCAAGACAAGGTTTCTCTGTGTAGCCCTGGCTGTCCTGGACTCACTTTGTAGACCAGGCTGGCCTCGAACTCACAGAGATCTGCCTGCCTCTGCCCCCAAGTCCTGGGATTAAAGGCATGGGCCCCCCCTGCCCATGTTTGTTTTTGAAAGGTAGAGGAAATCAAATGCAGATGTTGCACATACTAAGCACATGATTTACTACTGAGCTACATCCAACCTGAAGAGACCATCTTTTTGTCATTGTTTCTGTTTTTTGAGACAGGATAGCCATGTAGCCATGGCTAGCCTGGAACTATGTAGACCAGGCTGACCTCGAACTCACAGAGATCTGCTTACCTCTGCCCCCAAGTGCTGGGATTAAAGACGTGCGCCAATACACCCAGGTTGACTTATTTTTTTGAGACAGGTTTCATGTATCCTAGGCTAGGCCTGATCTCTCTCCTGCTGGGATCACAGACACACATCTGCCATCACGCTTGGTTTGTGTGGTGCTCGGGGACTAGATGTAGGCAAAGGTTGGTGCACTCTAGGTAAGTACTCTACTTAGCTCAAAATCTTTTCTCAAGACCCTGTTTCCTGTTTGAGAGGTAACTGAAGATGGGGTGGCCCTGCCCAGGTAAGCAGCCCCAAGACCCCTACATGCCCAGTCCATACTTGCGTCAAATACATGCAGCTTCACATCCTGCACAGGCTGGGCACCTCTCTCTCCTCCCCCAAAGACATATAGCTGGTTTCCAATAGCTGCTGAAGATGTGTGGAATGTTCTCGGGGATGGCAGGGAGCCGGTCACTTCTGGTGTGCTCCAAGTCCTGGTTTCTAGCCCAGAGAGAAAATAAGCATTTAAAAGACCTAGCCTGAGGGGCTTCTGCCCTTACACTTAGTTTTCTGAGGTGCTGCGAGTCTGTACCTAGGGCCTGCTAGGCTTGCATTCTACTACTGACCCACATCTGCAGACCCTCACCTTGACTCCTGGTAGGGCTTGACAGGGCCACCTGTGTGCCCTAGTCTACTCAGAACAGCACAGTACAGCTGTAGGCAGGGAGCTCACACTCAACAATGTCAAGGAAGAACAGGATGGTATTAGCGGTTGTCCAGATAGATCAAATTCCCAAAGCCGAGAAGCCATAAGTTCAATTAGGAGTTTGTTCAGTATCATGTCTGAGCGCTTATCTGCCCTGCTGCCTGCTCTGTGCGTTCAGAAGCCCAATATCCCATAAAAATCTACTCCCATTAGATGCCAGAGTCCAAATGTGCCAAATTTCCTAGAAAATGTGGACATTAAAAGAAAGTAGATGGGGCTGGAGAGATGATTCAGCAGTTAAGAGCACCAGGTCCTCTGGAAGATCAATTCCCAGCAACCACATGGTGGCTCACAACCATCTGTAATAGAATCCAGTGCCCTCTTCTGGCGTGCAGGCATACATGCAGACAGAATACTCACATACATAAAATACATTTTAAAAAAGAGAAAGAAGCCGGGCAGTGGTGGCGCATGCCTTTAATCCCAGCACTTGAGAGGCAGAGGCAGGCGGATCTTTGTGAGTTCGAGGCCAGCCTGGTCTACAAAGTGAGTCCAGGACAGCCAAGGATACACAGAGAAACCCTGTCTCGAAAAAAAAAACCAAAAAAAAAAAAAAAGAGAAAGAAAATAGACAATCTCACTGCAGTTTCAGAGACACTAATAATAACCTGACTGTGATGGGGTAGTGTTAAGCATTCTAAATGTTAACTGGTCCTGTTTGCTGTCTGTTACTTAATTGACCCTGATTGGTTAAATAAATGCTGAGGCCTGGAGATTGGGCAAAGACAGAGTAGGCAGGACTAAGGTTCGAGGGCTTTTAGAGATACAGAGCATCTTGGGAAGAGGAGAAGGTCGGAGAAGAAGCCAGGAGTAAACAAGGAGGACACGCCATGGGATAGATTAAAGAAGATCCTTCCACGTGGCCTTAACATGGAGAATAATAGTCCAAAGGGACGTATGTATATATGGGGTCATATTTGGGTAATAGAATTACGAGCTAGCTTAGATGGGCTAGGATTACACAACCCAGGCCTAGGCTTGTTAAGATCCACCCGGTGTCTGTGTATTCATTTATAATGGCAAGTTAAGGATTAACACTGCCGAACCAATTAAAGATAATATAAATTAGAGCCGGGCGGTGGTGGCGCACGCCTTTAATCCCAGCACTTGGGAGGCAGAGGCAGGCGGATCTTTGTGAGTTCGAGGCCAGCCTGGTCTACAAAGCGAGTCCAGGACAGCCAGAGATATTCAGAGAAACCCTGTCTCGAAAAACCAAAAACAAAACAAAAAAAAAATATATAAATACTAGTAAATAGTTTAATTAGCCATTTTTTTCAACATGACTGAATAATAAATGATAAACAAATGTCAGTTTCTTCCTCTCAAATGAGAACTGGAGTCAAGCTAGACTGTTATTTGCTTAGAGGTGGTAGGTAGAGCTAGCAAATGATTGTTGAGCTTTAATGACATTTTAAAATATTTTATGTGTATGAATATTTTTCCTGGATCCATGTGCATGCCTGGTGCTCATAGACGCCAGAATAGGGGGGTCAGAGCTCCTAGACTGGAGTTACGGACAGCTGTGAGCATCTATATGGGCACGGGGAGTCAAACCTGGCTCTTCTGTCAGGGCAGAAACTGCTCTAAATCACTGAGCCATCTCTCTACCCTAGGTTTGAATAATTTTTTTTATTTTTGTTTTTGTTTGTTTGTTTTTCCAGACAGGGTTTGTTTGTGTAACAGCCTTGGCTGTCCTGGAACTATCTCTGTAGATCAGGCTGGCCTCAAACTCAGAGATCCACCTGCCTCTGCCTCCTGAGATCTGTTGAACAGTTTTAATAACACCATGGTCTGTGTATTTTCTACCATTCAGTCTTGAAAACAAAAGCTCACCACATGACATGGGGGACGTACAGAAGTTTCTTTCCTTTCTAATAAAACGTGAGCGTTATAGGAGCAGATGCCACTACTCAGCGTCTTCCTCCTGCAGGACGGCTGTCCCATGCTCTCTGTCCCTCCCATGGATCTCACTCACCCCTGAGAGATGTGTGGAAGGTCAGACACTTTACAGGCCTTCTGAAGAATAGAGCAGAGGTCTGAAGCCAGATCAGTCAGAGTCCCACACTAGTTCCAACAAACTGAGTATTATTTTTTGTCTAGAAAAACTCTGTGTCTTTTGTATTTTGCATTCAACATACAGAATGCTACCCAAGGCATATCTATGCTGTGGGAGCCAAACAAGGACGTGCATATGGAATGGACCTCGGTCTACACCAGAGGGAGATGGAACCTCTCTAGAGCTGCAGATCTTGGGGCAGGGCTTGGATCCCAGGGACTGAAAGTCAAACTGGGTATTTGCTTGTAATTGCACAACGAGGCAGGAAGACAGCCTACACTCTCTAGTAAGACTCTGTCAGTGGAACAAACAAAACATGAAATAAAGAAAATCAACTTCTGTGATAGAAGCTTCCCAGAGTTTGGTTTTTGTTCTTGTTTTATATTGAGCCAGGGTTTCACTATATAATGCTGGCTGGCCTGGAAGTGCTATGTAGGCCTGGCTGGACTCAAACTCAGAGATCTGCCTGCCCCTGCCCTCAGAATGCTGCGATTATAGGCGTGTACCACTGTGGGGTTTTTGGTTTTGTTTTTAAATAAATGCCACCACCCAGAGTCAAAAGGACAGGTCCCAGCACACACTTGTGAACTTACTACTTATGGAGCTGAGATAGGAGGAGCTTGGCTCCAGGCTAGCCCTGGGCTGTAGAGTGAGGACCCCTCTCCACCCCCCAGCCACCTTCTTAAAGATAGACTTCCAGAATTGATTTCCACTTTTCAAACTCTGTCTGGATTAATAAAGAGAGTGAACATTAGCTGCTAATTTAAATCCTCAATAAGTTCACAAGGGAGGAACTATTGCTATCCCATTGTGAAAGGAAAGAAGGCTGAGGCAGAGAGGCTTTGCTCCAGGTCACTGCTAATGTACAGCAAAGCACAGACTCGGACCTGAGCTATTTCTCCCCTAAGTTCTAGGAACCAAATCAAGAGATTCATACACACCAGGCAAGTACTCTCCTGCTGCCTACACCCTGGCCTGATCTGAACTGTCAATCATCATACGCTAGCCTAGAACAGCCTTGAACTTGTGATCTAAGAACTGCCTTAGCATCTCAAGTAGCTGGGATATCAGGCCTATACTGCCAGATCCAGCTTAACCACCATACCCTATGATGGTCTTCCAGACAAAATGGCTTCAGCATAGGCCAGAAGGTCAGTGGAGTGTACTCCATATCTGATTGTGTTCTGGACTAGGAACAACAAACAAAACCTTAGCCTCAAAGCATTTACATTCCAGCCATGGTGGTGATGCTTGCCTTTAATCCCAGTACTCGGGAGCAGAGACAGATGGATTTCTGAGAGTTTGAGGTCAAGCCTGGTCTACATGAAGAGTTCCAGGCCAGCCAGGGCTACAAAACAAAACAAAAAAAGTATTTACATTCCGGAGAGGGAGGGCAGGAAGGATTACAAACACACCAATCAAATGGATATCTAAGAGGATACTTTTCAAATACTACAAACAAATTCCAGTACTTGACACAAAAGAAAATTCAGCCCTATCAGGCACCACGGCTTCTTCCTGGAATTCTATACCTTGAGAGCAGGTCATGAATCCTGGGCTAGCCAGGTGAGTTTGAACCCTGGGACCCACATGGTGAAAGGAGGGAACTGGCTTCCACAAGTTGTCACCTGGCTTCCATGTGTGCACTCTTTTTTTTTTTTTTTTTTTTGGTTTTTCGAGACAGGGTTTCTCTGAATATCTCTGGCTGTCCTGGACTCGCTTTGTAGACCAGGCTGGCCTCGAACTCACAAAGATCCGCCTGCCTCTGCCTCCCAAGTGCTGGGATTAAAGGCGTGCGCCACCACCGCCCGGCCATGTGTGCACTCTTGAATGCATATGATCTGTCTCTCTTTCATGCACACACACAGGCACACAAATCCAAAAATGTAAAAAAAAACAATCCACAAATTCCTTTTTCTAATAGGTCAACAGAGTAAAATAGTTAATTAGGGCAATGGCAATTCAATGCACTGTAACATAACTGCATTCATCCATGTATGAAAGAAAGAAAATAACCTCTGTCTACTCACCAGGATTCAAGACTTGTAGACAATTTCGATTTCCTGACTGGTCTGCACCTCCAAACACCCAGATGCTATGTGGAGTGCAGGAGGGAATGAAGCTGGCGTGCTCATACCGAGGCAAGAGACCCTCCTTGGTGGCCGTGTCCCATTGGTGTGTTCCTGGAAAATATTTACCAAGTCCTTAGATTGGGGCTATCAACTGGTGAGTCTGGCTGGCAAATTTGGGGAGGGTAGTGATTACAAGGGCACAATCATGAACGACCAACTGTCAAAGGTGACACAGTTAAGCTCTGAAATGTTCTTATGAACCCTCTTTCATTAAAACTGTCTCCATTCTTCCTCCCAGGGTCCAGGTGCCATATGGATAACACTAACATTCTAGTTGTAACTAACTAACGGGGCTGGAGGTGGCTGCTTGGCTCAAGGGGGCCACTTGGATCCAGTTTCCACTCTTTCATCAGCCTGGGCTGTTATTTACTTATTTATTTTGTCCTTAGATTCTGCAAACACTCCTGGAATCTATAAAATCTCTCTTTCCTTCCCCCCTAAAATGGCCTAATCAATCTCTATTTGTAACGATGCCCGAATCAACTAATTCTTTTTTTTCTTTTTGGTGTTTTTGAGACAGGGTTTCTCTGGTTAGTTCTGGCTGTCCTAGACTCGCTTCATAGACCAAGCCAGGCTGACCTCAAACTCACAGAGGTCCGCCTGCCTTTGCCTCTGCCTCCTGAGTGCTGGAATTAAAGGTGTGTGCCAACACGTCTGGCTTCAACTAATTCTTTTAGTTAGCAAATCACTAATCTAGGATCTTACAGGTATCATGCTGTTAGCTAGTCACAACTGCAATAGGATACTGTCATCCAGAACGCCTTGCTAAGGTCACCGTGGCACTGTTAATGATGCAATAACAATGTGATTGAAGCTGGTATGGTAGCACAAGTCTGGAATCCCAGTAAGTGGAAAGTGGAGGCAGAAGGACTGTGAGTTTGAAGTCAGTCTTGGTTACACTGAGAACTCTAGGCTAGAATGGACTGCATAGGAAGATCATGTCACAGACAGACAGACAGACAGACAGACACAATATAACTGAGCTAGAAGGGAAGCTCAAGGGCTGAAAGATGTTCAAGATATCTTTATTTGCCTAGTGTTGGGGGGAGAGATTCAAGTGCCAGCCTACACAGCATAAACAGAGATTGCGGCAACTCTGTGGATAGGAACTTCATCAACAGGTGTAAGTGATTGTTGCCATGTAGCCTTGCAGGAATATTGATGTTGGATCTCCTAAAATGATTATGAGAAGCCCAACTACAGCCATTGGAAATTTCTAATTACACTCTATTTATTTTGTGTGTGCATACACATTTTCACCTTAGCAACTGCATGGAGGTCAGAACAATTTGAGAGTTAGTGTCTTCCTTCCACCAAGTGGATCTCAGAGATCAAACCCAGATTAGGATTGGCAATGGTTACCTTTACCCACTAAGCCACCTCTCTGGCCTCATTTCTGCTGTTTTTGAATCATTCATTTACAGACCAAGAGAGGACGTAAAAGTGGACATGGCTGCCACTGGACAGATGGCTCTGTTTAAGGGCACTTGCTAATCTTGCAGAGGATTCAAGCTCAATTCTCAGCAGTTATGTAATTCCAACTCAAGGGGGATCCAATGCTTCTGCCCTTCAAGGGCACTGGCACTCATATGCATATATACCACACATACTACAAAATAGAAGAACAACGGGACAGGATCCATATTTTCCTGGCCTGGAACTTGCTATGTAGAGAGCAGGCTGGCTTCGAACTCCCAGGGATTGTCTTGCCTCTGCCTCCCCAGTGCTGGTACTGAAGATGTGTACCACTGCACCCAGCAGAGCTGGTATTCTCAGGGATGCTCTGCAGCATTGATCTTACCCAAATCCATGGTGTGTACATCTGAGAAGCTTTGGTTTGGATTTGCTCCCCCCACAATGAAGACCTTCCCTGTCTTGGCATCACCAACTGGGGGAAAATATGAGCAGCTGTGGCCAACTCGAGGGCAGGGTCTGTCTCCAGGGTGAGTCAAAGTGTACCTGCCAAAGGGAAGATATGTCAGGAGGCCTGTATGGGAATATCTTTCATTCCTCACACAATAGTCAACAGGCTGAGAGGTCTGGCACACACCCCGAAGCTTTACATTTTAATTATTGTATGTGAGCATGTACATGATGTGTGTGAGTGAGTATGCCACAGCTTATGTGTGGAGGTCAGAGGGAAACTAGAGAATTGTTCTCTTCTTCCACCTTTCCGTGGGTTCCAGGGATTTGAACCCAAGTCAGTCACCAGGCTTGCTAGGCAAGTGCCTTGACCTGCCTCGCTGTCTCACTGGCTCTAGTGTGGTCTAAGCTGTATCCAGCTAAGCACCATCAGGGCATTGTTATTATCATGGTCTGTGGGTTCAGACAGACCTGGTTCAAGTGTGAGCTTCGGTGCTTTCTGGATGTGAGCCATTTGGGGAGTCAACCTTCCTGAACCTCAGTTTTCTCTATTATAAAGCAAGAGTTGTCACAGTTCTTACCTCTAAAGGGGGCTGTGAGGACTCAAACAGAGTTTGCAAGGGTGCATTGGGAGTGTTAGTAAATAGTAGTTAGGGTATTAGCATAGTCACAGGGACACCTACGGTGCTAAGGCCCTGTCTCCCTGTGGAGAAAATCCTCCAGAAAGCATGGATTAAGTAAGCCCCGTAAGGATTTTATAAAATCCATTAAGAGCCTTTCTAGTCTTGGAAACCTCAACCAAATGGAAACTAAACCTAGGATTTACAAGCTGAAATACAGGACCAGGCCATCCCCCATTGCATTTATTTTGATTGTTAACAGGGAAAAATGCATTTCAAGCTTTCTGGTTGGAAACACAAAAATTTAGTTTGAGACAGGGTCTCATGAAGTCTAGGCTGGCCTTGGAACTTCTGGTAGCCCAGGATGACCTTAAGTTCCTGATATTCCTGCCCCCACCTCCCAAGTATGGGATTACAGGTCTGTCTAGGGAACCCAGTGAATAAACACATTTCCTGGCTATTCTCTAGGTCTTGTCTTATGTGACCTCTCCAACACTGGCGCTCCTGACCCTTCCCAGTGTCCCCACACCTCTTCCTCTGGGTGTGTGCTCACCTTCTGGCTGCTGTTTCCTTTCTTCTCTGATTCATCTCCCACCAGCCCTCTTGGAATTCTCAGTATCCTAGGAACCCCTTTCCCTCAGTCTGTGTTTATTTTTCTTTCTTTTCTTTTTCTTTCTCTTTCTTTCCTTCCTTCCTTTCTCTCTCTCTCTCTCTCTCTCTTTCTCTCTCTTTCCTTTCTTGAGACAAGGTTTCTCTGTTTAACAAGCCTTGGCTGTCCTGGACTCTCTTTGTAGACCAGGTGGGCCTCGAACTCACAGAGATCTGCCTGTCTCTGCCTCCCGAGTGCTGGGATTAAAGGTGTGCGCCACCTTGCCTTGAGCATTTGTTTTTCTGATTTATCTCATTTGTCCTGGTGGTTTCTATGGACACCCATCACTACCATTATCAGTGATTTTGGGATCTCTGCTTTGTTTATATCTGTTCTGACATATGTATTTGTAAACCATTAAAAGGTTTCATAAATCTCTTTTACTGTTTTCTTTTTTTTTTTTTTTTTGGTTTTTCGAGACAGGGTTTCTCTGAATATCTCTGGCTGTACTGGACTCGCTTTGTAGACCAGGCTGGCCTCGAACTCACAAAGATCCGCCTGCCTCTGCCTCCCAAGCGCTGGGATTAAAGGCGTGCGCCACCACCGCCCGGCTCTTTTACTGTTTTCACAGCCAAAGAAAAGTTTTAACATAAGATTTCTTCTTGTCTTTTTTTTTTTTTTCTAGACAATATCTTACTTCATTGCCCAGGCTAGCCTTGAACTCCAAGTAATCCTACTACCTGAATACTAGACAGCCTGTCTCAAAACAAAACAAGGCCAATCTTGGTGGCCATGCCTGTAGTCCCAACATTTGGGAGACTGAGAAAGGAGGATTGCTAAAAGTTAGGACCCTTGGGCTGGAGAGATAGCTCAGCAGTTAAGAGCACTGGCTGCTCTTCCAAAGGACTCGAGTTCAAATCCCAGAACCCATATGGCAGTTCACAGCTGTCTGTAATTGCCGAGCATGGTGGCCCACACCTTTAATTCCCAGCACTCAGGAGGCAGAGGCAGAGGCAGGCAGATCTCTGTGAGGTTCCAGACCAGCCTGGTCTACAAAGTGAGTCCAAGACAGCCAGGGATACAAAGAGAAACCCTGTCTCAAAAAAAAAAAAAAAAAAAAGAAAGAAAAGAAAAAAAATTAAAAGTTAGGACCCAACCTGGGCTACATCTACATGAGAATTTGTCTCAACAACAAAACAAAAACAGCCAAAGAATAAGTCAAGATATTTGAGGTTGGATGGACAGGTACAAACAGATTATGCAGGGCCTCATTTAAGGTGCCTGGTTTATCATGTTGTTCAGGGCTAAGGATCAAACTGGGGGTATTATACATGCTAGGCAGAGCTCTCCAACCCAGCCACATTCCCAGTTCTTGAGAGGGCTTTATCCCAGAACACATCTCCAGCATATATGTCATGGCTCTGGAGCAAGGCAGATCATGGCATGGAGGCTCACCTGGAGTCCTGTGGGAACACTGCACCTCTCTCAACCTTCTATGAGCCCTCAGTGCAGGTCACACACCATCACTTGCCTTGTCTCTAGCTTCACTACATGGGAGTTATTTGTCGTTGGACCTCCGGAGCTTATACAGCAATCATCACTGTTTGCTAGTGTGAGTTGTTGAATGACAGGTTTAACAAACACCCAATGAACACTGAAGCCAGTATAATCCAAACTCAATTCCCTAAAGTCCCAGCTCAGGGAAGGACCTAAGAGTTGGAGCTGAGGATGCCAGTTGGCCAGTGCTTTATTCTTCCTGGTAAACGGATTTTAATAAACTTAACAGCCGCTCTGATAATTATTACCCCTTATCTCTCCTCTGAAGACCTTCCCATACAGTTTGAATCTAATTACTACAGTTTCACTGCTACCCCCTTGCAGTGATGATCAAATAAATGTGTTAGTAAACAACTTATAAATGAAGCAAAAACTCAAGTTCTTGTGTGTGTCTAAATCCTTCCTTACAGACCATGTAGCTTTTCTGGGCTTGTCTCCAGGCTCCAAGACTGGCAGCTGCTTCATGATGCCCTATGCAGAAGAAAGAAAGGTGGTGTTCAGGAATCTTCCCACAACTCAACAAATCCAGTGGTGCCCCCTTCAAACCCTTCTTATTGGGTTGTGGAGTTCAGTGGTAGAGCACTTGCCTAGGATGAGCAAGGCCCCAAGTTGGAGCCCCAAAACTGGGAAGGAAAAAAACAAGTTCAAAGGGCTGACAAGTCCTATTCAATCCCCATACCTAATTCTCCTCAGTACTGGAATTGCAGCCACTATATCCAGCTGTTTTTTTTTTTTCCCCTCTTCTCTCCCATTCAGTGATAAGGGTCATATCCAGGGGTGTCTATCTCAAGCTGCACTCCAGCCCTTGACACAACACAGCTACTGAAGTTTTTCAGCTAATGTTTTTCATCTGTGAGTCTCATGAGGGAGCATGTAACAAAATGTCAGGGGTCTTAAAATCTTTATTAAAGATAAAATAGGTTAGCTGGGCAGCAGTGGTGCACGTCTTTAATCCCAGCACTCGGGAGGCAGAAGCGGGCAGATCTCTGAGTTCGAGGCCAGCCTGATCACCAGAGTGAGTTCCAGGACAGCGAGAGCTACACAGAGAAACCCTGTCTTGAAAAACAAAAGCAAACACCACACATAACCCCAAAACAAAAACTCACAGGGATCAGGGAGGGCAGTAAAGCAGGAGGTACAAATCAGAACAACATATGGCACACACATATGAAAATATCATAATGAAACATACTGTTTTGCAGGCTAACTTAAAAACTGGATTAAAAATATTTTTTAAGAGCCAGGTATATTGGTTCACACCTTTAATCCCAGCGATGGTAAGGCAGAGGCAGGTGGATCTGTTGTTTCAATACCAGCCTGGTCTACATAGTGAGCTCTAGGATATCCAGGGCTAACCCTGCCTCAAAAAAATAAATGTATATATAAATATAAACATATATATGATAGAACAACTAAGAAGCAGAGCAATACTTAATTCTGAGATAAATCTTGGTTCCAGCATACCATAGAAAACCAAGCTTTCTGATCTGTATCTTTTTGTTGTTTTGAGACAGGGTCTCACTATGTAGCTGTGGCTATCCTGGAATGGCCTGTGTCATTTTGGGGGGCCTCACATGCAATACTGGGCTTTCTGTTGCTCCTCTAACAGGAAACCCCCTTTCATACCTTGCACTGCCTCATCCACTGGGGATTTAATAAAATTAACAAGCGTTCTGTGGTAATTACTGCCTCCCCTATCTTTCCTTGCTGCAAACTCGCACACTGCTAATTGATATTTAAAGCCAGTTTCAAGGAGTTGGTGTTGCTCTGTGGTAGAGTGACTATTTAGCATGGGCAAGGCCCTGGGTTCAATTCTCCCCAAAAAATAAATAAATAAAAAATAAAGCCCATATCAAAGGTTCCTTAAAGAGACTTTCCCTTCCCAGTCTCTCTAGTTACTGCTTCTGCCTCAAAGATTAGCAATATACATCACACACACATATATTTGTCAGGGAGGCTTAATCAGGATAACTTGGGGATGGAGCCCTATATAACAGTATTTATTTAGCCACCATTTTACAGGAATTATTCTAAATTTAATTATCTCTAAAAAAAAAAAAAACTTATACTTATTTAGAGACAAGGTTTCATGCAGCCTAGACTAGCCTCGACTCATTAGATAGACAAGGATGACCTTGAACTTCTGATCCTCTTGCCTCCACCTCCCAAAAGCTGGGATTACAAAGCAAATACCACCATGCCTGGTTTTATGCTGTACTGGGGATCAAACCCAGGGCTTAGTTCTCGATAGGCTGGCACTCTGCCAATTGAACTACCACCTCAGACCCCTGAATGTAATTATCTATTTAAAAGTCTGTAGTCAGGCATGACCGTGCACTACCTGGCATTGGGAAGCTTGAGGTAGTGGAGGCCACATAGTGTGACTCTTGTCTCAATAGTAACAGAAAAGTAGACTAGATTCCAAATCTTAGCATGTCTGGCTTTCTGATTCATTCTGATAACTTACCAGCGGACCCGCAGAAAGTAGAAGTGAGGGACAAACGAATGAGGAAAAGGAATTAAAGGGGAGATGCGATGCGTCCAAGAGGTGCACCTGCGGCCTAGGCTACTGACTGACTGCAGGGTCAGACAGAGCTCAGAGGGGCCGCCGTTACATGGCGGGCACTCTCCTAGCCACCTCCTTTATGTCCCCTCTCCCGGCCACATCTCCGCGTGAAAAAAGTCAGGGTTAGGGAGAAATGGCTGCCTGCTTTCAGCTAATGAGGGCGGGCCGGAGACTAGAGACACTGCCCAGCTCAGACCCACGGCCTTAAAGGAAAGGATCTACTCCTCCAGATGGAGGGTCCCAGAGACCTCAGGCCAGCACCAATTACCTGCCGCAGCCCGGGATCTTCCTGGATGTGGCTCCACCCACGGGGCGGGGCTTAGGAGCCCGCCCCCTTCCCCAGGTCCCGGAAACGCGTCCTGGCCAACCGCTCTGCGCCTCCGGGGTCTGCCTCCTGCAGCGGCCTCCCCAGACTAGTCCGGGCGACCTGGAACTCTGCCTACAGGTTGGCATCCGGTTCCCTGACCCCAATTCCTTGTTCAGCCCTTAAAGGGCTGACGGAGTTTGTTACAGCAGTCGTTAGTAGTGACTTCTGTAAGCCTGGCTGACTTTGAATTTGCTCCAGCTTCCGGAGGTTACCCGCGTGCTCCAAGACGCAAGGCTTTGCCTGTGCAGCTTGAGGCTGGTTCAAGCTATGGCCCCTAAAGCTGGCCATTTTCATAATTCCCGTTTGTGGTTACCGCAGGTTCCAGATCACAGGCCTTGCCCTTACAGGTTGAGCAGAGAGCACCAACAACGACTAGCAGGTCCTATTGTAAAGGCTGAAGAATAAAAAGTTCACTGAGATTTTTGTTCTTGGGGTAAATTAATACTTGGGTGTCTTCTCTCTGCAACACAGGATTTCCTTAGGGGTTGTTGTCGGGTGTCTATGGAGGGAGGCTCAGAGTTGGTCCTCTGTAAAGGCCATTCCATCTATAAATGAACTACCTTCTTAACTGGATTTTAGCCATGTAGTACAGGATAACTATCCTACAAGCAAGAGACCAAATGTAACAGGAACATAGATTTTGTAATCTGTTAGTGGGACACTTTGCCCTAGTGGAGCTGCCATGTAGGCCCCCAGTGCAAGAGAAAGCTCTTAACCCTCATATGACTGCTGAACTGAGGGGAGCTGATATGCAGTGGCACCCCACTTCGGAGGAGTAGGATAGGTGGGAAAAGGGAGAGAGGGTGGGACTGGGACGGGTAAAAAGGAGGGGACTGTGATGGAGATGTAACTTGAAGTAATAGATAAAAAAAGAAAAGAACTACCCTCTGTTGGCAACTTCATCTGCATCATCTCTGATCTATGTCCTAGCTATAGGTCCTCTGTGACTTTCCTAAGACAAAGATGGCTCACCTATGTGCCTGTGTGTGATCTGAGTACCATACTCTTATGTTCACTGACTACCCTCAGAACTCAAAACAACAGAGCTACTGTACCTTACCAGAAGAGGGCAGACAAAACAGGGAACTCTGACCTTTGACAAGTCTGTTCCCCTCTCTGAACCCTAGTTTACTCACATATAGAATGGGGACAGCAATACCAGCAGACAGCTGTTGAGAGTATTTACAGTGCAAGTGAAAGGAAAACTTGGATTTAATTTTGAGACAAGGTCTCATGGAGCCCAGGCTGGTCTCCAACTGTGTAGCTAAGGACGGCCTTGAATTCCTGCTCCTCCTGCCTCTACCTCACAAGTGCTGGAATTTACACATAAGGGCCACAATAACCCCACTCCAACTTAGGAACTCATTTATCTACATGAAAAACACAACCAGAATTTATGG